>OX463849.1:12065849-12595590 GCA_949825065.1 Odontocerum albicorne | reverse complement strand
TATGGTGTCTTTTAAAATAAGTCAAATAAATTGTTTGTTAAAATAACACAAATAGAAAAAATATTATATGTGAGAATAAAAATAAAGGCTACAATAACTTTTGGGATAACCTTTCTTTGTGAAGTAAATTTTAGGGCATTGGAACTTGAAACAGAATTTTAAAACAATTATGTATTATAGTTTTAGGTACTCGTATATAAATAAGGCAATATTAGGTAGAAGGGATCCTGATTTCGAGATGTATAATAACGAGTGTAAGTCGCTGTAATTCGTGGGGTGTTGGATTACACACCCGATCGGTCAGCGGACGAGATGCGGATTTGAGTCCCTTCGGCCAACAAGTATAATAGTTTATCTTTTTACTATACTCGTATAATATTTTTGTTATTATTGACGCGTGGGAGCACATGCTGTATAACGTTATCGTTGCTGGGCCTCGTAGTCGAGGATCCCTTCGCCATTCCGACGTAAATTCTAGGTTGACAAACGACGATGTTGAAGTGCAATGCAGTTTATTTTAAATGAGTGAGCCATTGCACACCAGCAAACTCAATGACCACACCGCTGTACTGGATTCAATGGCTTTACCGAAGTGGGACGATCGTAACACACCGGTATGTTATCTTTTTCCCGGTTCGAACCGGCGACCTTCCGAACGAAAGTTCAGTGCGTTACCTCGCGACCATGCACCTTAATGGTAAACCTAAAACATATGCAATATCTTTCAATTATCTTAGAGGATGCTAATAATATGGAATGTGAGATGTATTTTTGATTCAATTATTAATTTTGAATAAAATTTAGAATGAAGGTCTCGATAAATGCTAACTATGTTAGGCAAATAGTTTAATAAAAATCAAATTTACATTCAAAATACATTGAAATCATAAATTTTTTTTAAATAGTTTCATTATTTAAAGTGACTTTATCTGATATTTCTTTGATCAAAGTGAAAAATGATGCAAATTTTGACGAACGACTGCATATTGCGTTATCTGGGACTATGAATTTGATTGACTGCAAATTTGAATGCAAATCAAATATATCCTGGGAAAAATTATTTGATTATTGTTTGAAATTGACGGCGCTATCATGTTAATATATTAACTAACCAAACAAAATTCTTTGAGTTGTTTAGTTAAGGATTTATTCTTCTTATTTTTCAAGAAATTATTTATCCAAAATTTGGGAGCAATAAGAATGAACCAGTGAGAATGATATAATTGGTCTACAATATTAAATTAGTTTTCTTATAAAAAGATTTCCATTTCAATTAACATATCGATTGAATAAATATTTGTATGAAGTCAAGATAAAATGTGAAGTTATTTCTTAAAACTGATGTATTTAGCATAAGATTCTTCAGAATGGGTAGCTCTTAGGAGTTTGAGCTTAAATACAATAATACTTAAAATGGTCGGGAAACGTATTTTTTTATCAAAGTATGAGTGTGAGAAATTTACAATTTTTCCACATGTTTCAAAATTAATATTAAGTTTTTAATAAATCGTTTTTCCATGCTTGAAAAAAAAAAACCATGTGCTATTAATTAATGTTTAAAATACTCGAATCTTAACTTTGACAGAAAAAAATCAACGTTTAATTCCCCTTTTTATTGAATTTGTTTTACAATGCAAGATATGTTAGAATTATGTGGATACATGTGTTATATGGTTCTTAATTTGATAAAATTATGTTATTGTATTTTTTATATATTGTTTATAGTTAAGGCATTAACGTTGTGGAGGTTTAAATACTTTGTAATTTGTTTTATCAAACACTGTTTATTCTACTTTTTGTAACGGTATAACCCTATCGGTTTCAAGACTTTCACCTCTTCTTCAGGGGAGCACAAACAAGACATAAAGTGGAATAAACATTGTTTGATAAAACAAATTACAAAAAAATATTGTATTTTATTGTATTGGGTGTTAACATAAGTTATGTCAGTTTTTTTTCCAATTTAAAAATGAGCACCAAAAGTAAAACAAAATGGTAAAGGTTATACGTCATTCGAAAGGAAAATTTCTGCTCTACAAGATATTGTGTTTGCTTTTCGTTACATATATTATTTTATTTGATTACAAGCCTTCAAAATGGAATGTCAAATAGACGAAAGTGAGCATTTTCGACACCTCCTTTTGTTCGCGTTCAATCGAGGGAATAAAGCTGTCAAAGCTGCTCGCGATATTTGCGAAATTACAGTCTTCGAAACGCAAAAAACCATCGACGAGCTGACCTTTCATTCATAGCATCTTCACCGTACACTTGGCATCTTTACTCCCTCGATTGAACGCGAACAGAAGGAGGTGTCGAAAATGCTCACTTTCGTCTACTTGCCATTCCATTTTGAAGGCTTGTAATAAAATAAAATAATATATGTAACGTAAAAGCAAATACATTTTGTAGAGCAGAAAACTTTCTTTCGAATGACGTATAACGTTTACCATTTTGTTTTACTTTTGGTGCTCATTTTTAAATTTGGAAAAAACGGACACAACTTATGTTAACACCTAATATAATACTTTCGTTATACGAGTATACAGTACAAACTGGTGAGTTTAGTACCATATCACATTCTCTCCCAAAAAAACAAGAAGAATTTATGTCTTAATTGAAAACAAATATGGGAACCTTTATGCAATGAGATCATCATTATGAATGACATAAAATTATTTGTGTAGCTATTTAGATATAGGAAATAACATTTATATTTGTACTTGTATTTAAAATATTGCTTTTTGAACTACAGATGACTAGTATAATAATTTGATTCACTCAAAAAATATCATTTTCATTTTTAATAACACAGGATGAGAACATTTTATATTTTATGTTTTTTATTTATTTAAAGGATGCCCATAAATTTTAATTTGTCGCTTTGAGGCTTAAATATACATTCAATAGACTAGCATTGACTTATAACTTAAATCATAATTAAATAAAAGATCATCAAATAAAATACAGATAAGATTAATGTGTGGAGATGCTTAAACTGAGTAAAAATTGTGGAATGTCAATGTTAAAGAGAAGGTGGAATGAAGACATCAGAAATTAATGGATGAATAAAATGGATATTTTAGGTAAGATAAAGTAAGGAACTTTAAATGGTTGGGACATTTGGATAGAATGAATGATGAAATAATTACTTAAGGACTACAGGAGCCATAAATGTAAGGTGTGTGTGGAAGAGGTAACTTGAGGAAAACGTAGCTGAACCAGATTTTGAAAGAAGGTAAAGGGAGAAGTATGAATTATAGAAGATTGTGCATGATGAGATGTATATATATGTGGAAGAGGTGAAAGTTGTGTGCTTGGACATAATAATTTGGAGGTCTATTTTCTCGATATATCCTGCAAAGGACACTACTTAAAATTAAGAATGTAAAGTATTCCGGAAGAGTTGATATACCTATCATATTTTGGACAGTTTGAAGTGTATTCGTGATTTGATAACCTTTTATGTTTCTACATATTAAATCCTAAATATCATTCTTAATTGGACTATAAATATTTTGTTTTATTAATATTTATTGATCCATCGTTTCATTATAAATTTTTATTAGCGTTAATCAATTCCGTAGGGATTATTATTCTCCGGATATTCTCAGATAAATTGAAATTGTGCGAAAATCGTGTAAGAGAATCCGGTTTGATCCGTGTTTACATAATTTGTAAAATAACAATAAATTTACAAAGACGATATTCTGCCTCTTACATTGCATTTCGTATTCCGTCATTTGTCCATCCGTCTACCGTGGAGTACAATCGTGACAGGGCTAATTCTGGGAAACTTTTCTGATGAGTTCCGTCAGATTTATTGGTTCAAGCCATTTCTTAATTGACTGTAATTAATAAAACATTTCAAATTGATTTAGTTGCTTTGATTTTTTTCATAGATATGATGAACTGTGACCAGAGGATAATTTTGAATGCAAGATCTTGTGCTGTAATATATTACACTTTTGTTGTATATATAATGCAATTTGGTTGATTTATTACTATATTGCAATATTTTCCAGCTAACCAGAAAAGGGTTAAAGATGCCTTAAATGAAAATCTGATTGGAATTCTTTTAAAAAATGTTGGCTATTGCTAATAATAATAATAATGATAACAACAACAATTACAATTACAATAATAATAATAATACTAATGATAATAATAATAATAATACTACTAATAATAATAATAATACTAATAATTATAATAATACTGATAATAATAGTTGAATCTGCCAACTCCCGGTTCGTTAGACAGGCATCTTATCAAGTAGACCATGGCAGTAGTCACCACCATCGATTGTGCTCCGGGGACATTGTTGTCTTCCGCTCTACAAATTCAAAACACGGGTTTTTAGAGCAACAGAAGAAGAATACACAGGTCGCTGTTTATCGTACAAGTTTAGTAATACTATCATACGTGGAGAGGTAAAAATGACCTTACCAGCTGCTTTCAAAGAAGTCTCAAGACATTTTTTTTGGTTCCATCGGAAATCGTACCCGATATTTCTGGGAGCAAGACAACCATCTTACCAACTTATTAATTTTGAATTAATAACTATTAAAAAGTGTGCAAAACTAAAACGTTTATTACAAAATCTTCTGTGTTATATTTATTTTTGTATTTTGCTATGTAAACATTTTTTTCAAACTACGAGTATATCTTATAACTTAAGTACACGAATGTATGCGTGTTGTGTGCAATTAAATGAAACATTTTTATAGTACATATAAGAAATGCACAATGCTCCATTTCATGGAAAATAATAAAATTCCTTAAAAGTAACAGAATAAAACAAATTAGTTGTTACAATTAAACATACAGTTGTTAAGAATTCTGCAAACATTTTATTCGTAATAAGATGAAGGTATGATAATTAATTAAATGCGTTTATTCTTATTAAGTAAAATATTTCTGCATTTTTATATAACTGTAACGAATATTTAAATGTATAAATGCATTTAAAATGTGTTCGGTTTCCGTTGGAACCGTATTTAAAAAAAAATTGTGTCTGATTTCCTCTTAACGTCTATTTAACATATTTATGGTTGGTTGGAAGAGATTGTTCCATAGTAATAAACCATAAAATGAAATAGAATACAGTGGAATATGGAGTAATACAATATGCAACACGTAAAAAAAGTAAAGTTTCACGAGTCATTCCATCTACTCATACACCTGTTTATATGAAAAGTGGAAAGTTTGAAGGGTAGGAATTTTTATATATATATTTTTTTTAGTTAAATTAAATATCCCAGGTCATTATTATGGAAGAATTCTTTTTGTGAGTCAATTATAACAAAACATGGTTATAATATTTTAAGGCTTTTTTGAGAATTTAAATTGTTGAAAAAATACCCAAGTATTCTGCTTAATGCCTCTACAAAAAAAATTAATAAATATGTTATGAATGATTTATACATTTTGTCTCTAGTCAAAATGATTTTTTTTTAAATTTTTCAACAATTCGTAATATTTACAATTGACATCTTTCAATCTTTCCAAATTTAATTTTGATTTAAAG
Organism: Odontocerum albicorne; assembly: GCA_949825065.1. Classification (NCBI taxonomy): domain Eukaryota; kingdom Metazoa; phylum Arthropoda; class Insecta; order Trichoptera; family Odontoceridae; genus Odontocerum; species Odontocerum albicorne. The sequence continues at coordinate 12,590,063 of OX463849.1, read as the reverse complement.
CGTGAATGTCGAGATTTGATTTTTTAATATAATTATTATTTTATTGCTATTAGTAAAATAATGTTGCCACTTAATTTAGTGGAGTAGCCTGCTTATTTAAATTCAGCTTTATTAAAATGTTAGGTGTGTGTAATGTTTATATATTTTCTAAGATAATACCGACTTATGTGGACTAGTTGGTAATACACCCGTCTTCCAGTCCAGGGGTTCGATTCTCGTTGGTACCCTGATTTATGAAAAGGCTTCCGGTCTGGTTATTATTTAAGGTTTATTTAATTTAATCTTTCAGGTTGTTTGGAAGGGATGACAATATTGCAACCCGTCCATATGGTATATATATATATATATATATATATATATATATATATATATATATATATATATATATATATATATATATATATATATATATATATATATATATATATATATATATATATATATATATATATATATATATATCTGAAATTATACATATATTTAAAAGCAGTGGAAAAATATATTTAAAAGAGAAGCTATCAAAACTTTTGAGCTCATCATCATCCTCCAGTAGAGATATACCCCCCCCCCCCAATAGAGGGCGAGCCCAGCCACAAGGACATCAGATGGCAGCTCACACTCTTGTACACGTAAATAATGATACAAATGTCAATAAATATGTACGACAATTGTTAAAATTATATTAATGCTCACATATACAACCTTATTTACGAGTAATTTACTCACTGTATCGCCAAGTGAGTAAATAAAAAAAGATTCCAAATCCCAACAAAACTGAGTAGTAAACTAGATGACAATTTCTGTCTTCTAGTTTACTACTTCAGTCTTCTGATAAAAAGAGTTAAAAAAATAACCAAAGGCTTGATTCTGAAATAAATGTATAAATAGTTGAATCATTAAGAAAATGATCATACACCAAAAAAATATGTTGACAATTTTTTGTAATGTCAAAAATACATAAAAAATTGTTTGCTATTCCTGCAATATGCAATTACTGGATAAAATACTATAAGAATAATCCAAATCTATCACAAGAAAGTCTAGAAAAGTAATTGATGCATCAAAATAATTATGCAATAATGTCGTGTCTTCCGAGTCTTTTCATCTCTTTCTCCTGCCTTTTAATTTCATCAGCTCGTGGGATAGATGAAATTGATAAGCACCACTGTCGTAATCATTCATTAGGGAAAGAATCATTGAGAACGAGAGATGGCTCTTTATATAAATACTTTTTGATTATTCAGATTATCACGGGATCGAAAGCGATATGATTGTGCTTATGTTTCAAGATGAGGCAAATTATCTAATAAAGAGGAATTGTCCATCTAAGATGACGTTTGATTTATTACGGGAGATATTCTGCCCGTTTACTTTAATTCCATTCATTGCTATTTGCATCATCAATTTTGATACTGTACTTAGCATTGTGTATTGTATTGCTTTATATTTTCATTGTATATAATGCAATCTGGTGGGTTAATTGCTTTGCCAAACTAACAGAAAAGTGCTAAAGGTATTATTTTCCATACTACCAGAAAAGTGTTTAAGGTGTTCTTATCCAGAAACAAGACTGGTATATATTCAAAAGAAATAAGTAAACAGCGAAACCTAACTCACAATTTCCGAGCTGAAGGAGAAGCGTTTTTATCAACTACGAGTGAGACATTTTCTACGAGTCTTGCTCAAAAAACCTATCTATCATCAAGGAGCGTACAAGGTTTCGAGAATCACCCAGGGTGAAAATTGTTCAAATGTATATTTTTTTGCTGGGAGTTTTTAGTGTCAAATCTAACGAGTGGCTATAGTTCAGATTAATTTATGTGTGTAAATATGAAAATTTTGCGGATGAAAGTCAGCTGTTTCGGAATAGGCAATAAGTATAGTAAGACGGTTTACATACCATATACTGTATATCTTGTTTAGAGTAGAATTATCTAAACATTTGAAAAAAAAAATGATTTTGACAATATTTTATTATTGAAATCGATTATTAATTAACGTTAATTAATCAATGGAGGTGAATCGACACTGTGGAGACCTCCGTGGACAAGTTAGTAAAATGCGTGATTACCAACCGGGGGCTTCAGGCTCGATACCCGATAGTACCCAAAAAAAAAGTTTCGTAGTTTGGTCGAGAGTGCGTCTAGTAATAATGCGCTAGACGTGTGCAACTATTGTTTTCTTTTCACGTGCGACAGTATTAAAAAAAACGTTGCAATGATGTCGCTCCTAAAATTCAAAGAGCTGATTAATGGTGCTGAAGACAATGTTGTCTTCCGGTCACATTATTAAATATGTCCGCATCAACAATTCGAATATATAGTATTGTGGGGTACGATACAAACGAACAAAAGTAATTTCAGTAGCAAAAGGGCAACATGGAAATTATTAAAATATTATTGTTCTGTGTATTTTAAGTAAATGAGTCGTATAATTCTGTACAGTTTTGAAAAAAGTTAACGATTTTATAAATGTAATTTTTTCATCAAGTCGGTCGTTTGATTCATGGAAATAGTTTATTATTTATTTCAGTAAAATTTCTGTTAAGAGTTTTGAATGAATTTGAATTTTACAATGCTGTGCCCTTTAAGGTGATGCTCTTATTAAATGAGGAAATTATTAAAGAAAAGATAATCGTCCACCCAGACTGACGTTTAATGTAATTGAATACTTTATAACATTGCATTTAAATTTTAAACGCGAATCAAGTTTTTTTTAAACTCGGTTTATAAAGCGGTACGAAGTTTTTAAGATGAGGTTTAGTGATGAAATATTATAAACGCGAATTTTCCATCGAAAGTGACGTTTGATTTATGGTAGTACCTTTGCACGCTTATTTTAATCTCGTTTAACTATTAAAGACTAAGTTATTTAATTTATTGAAAATATGATTGTATTCATATACTCTGATGAGGAAATTACGGGCGAAATAGACGTGGTTCATAGAGATAGGCATTTAATTTATGTTACGTTTCACGTCAATTTAATCCCGCATTTTAGATATTAAGTGACCACCGTGGCCTAGTTGATAAGACGTCTGATTTTCAATTCGGGTGTTGGGGATTCGTTTTCCGTTAATACCTTGTTTATTTAAAGAAGGTTTAAGTCTTATTTTAATTTAAAGCGTCAATAAAATCTTTCTAATTGGTTGAAAGAGATTGCCACATAATAATTAACCCACCAGGTTATGCTTTATGTAACGAAAGTATAAAACAACAATGTGTATTTTAAATTATACGAGTATAAGTATTATTGAATCGTTTTTATATGATTAAAATAACTTATAGCTGTAGCGTTCAATTAACGGAAGAAATTGTGATACCATTTCATGTCACAATATTTCACTTTTTCTTTTCTATAATTCACATTTTGTGAAATAATTTTTTTTTAATTTATTGAGTTATTTTTTCTTTGGAAATGAATTTTATGTTGAGAAAAATAATGCAATTACATTTGACTTACGTAATATACTCGTACAGTATTTAATACATTTTTTAGACTTTGGGTTAAACTTTTTACCACTTGATATTAACTAGAAGATATTCTACTTAGATTAGGAAGTTATTATGAGCGTCAATACTTACTAATTAAATTATCTTGTTGAATGACTTTTCCTATATCGGTATATTCTATATTTCTCGGTCGATTGATCTCCTTAATAAACTTTGTAGGCATAACTAAGTCACTTGAGTATCATTGCCCCCGTTGTCATTATATTATTTTCAAGCCCATATTATTATTTTTTCTTTTTGTTTGATACAATTGGGTTAAACTTGTAACAAATTTAAAATAAAATACCCATCTCGACTGACTTCTTACTTATAAAATTAACGTTAAGCGCAAAGTTTTATCAAACTTTACAACTTATTATAAATTTTAGAATATGTAATTACTTATTCTATGTCCTTAACGAGAAATATACTATTAGAAGTATCTGTAGAATTAAGCTTTGCATTGATGTATGGCAGTAATATTTTAGTTACAAATAAACCTTTGTCACTTTAAAAATCTTGCGTGCATTTTAAAATGAAGAGTAAATTGTAATTTAAAATATTTGGCAATTTCGTTCTTTATTCGCAGGAGGAAATGTTGGCAATGTGAATATTTCGAAAAAGGTTTTAATGCTAGAAACGTACATTCATGACCCTTCGCGATGGCAACGGAAACACCTTTACGCAATAACGGCTTCACCGACTGCTCATAGATGACACTGCGTCATTCTTGCTGACACTACTTTTTCGTAGGAATAAAAATGAAATTTGGAAAAAAAACTTCACGCCGCTATGGTAATTTGTATAATAGTATTTGTCTTGTCATGTATACTACATTGTTTTTTTTTGTCATATTGGATTATAGTCCAGTAAAACTTATAGGCTTATTTTTATGTGAAAGTCTCTTACAAGTAACCAGCGAGACGTTATGGTCAATAAATTAAAAAACACACACGAACTCTTTTTAACAAAAATCGGGTACCAAACTGAATCAAATCCACCTATCCCGGTTCGGAAGACAGACTCTTCCCAAATAGAAATAAAGATTGTGTTTTTTTATGTATAAATATGTGAATAGTCATAATAAAGACAAATAAAAATGTTAAAATAACGATATTATACTTCTATTCAGATTAAACTAAAAAAAATACAAAACTCTATCAAATTTCGTAACTTTTATTTATAACTTTTTTATATTTAATTAAACTTTCTTCTGTTAACATTTATCAAAAATAAATTAATGTTATTGTACTCGTACGTTCAAAACAGTAACAAAAATGGTTTAATTATGATATTTTCTTTGGATAATATTACAATTTAAGAAAATACTATCATACACATGTTCATTAGTACTGTGATATAAGATTATATAAATTAAAAATATGTTTTTAGGAAAGAGTAAGTTAATTTCAGTATTTATGATTATTAAAAAAATATTTCAACCTCTTCAGACATGATGTCCATTGTAATGGACACATAGTTCATAGGCACTTTGAAAACAGCTTTGTGGTATATTTATGTTCCCAATGCTAACAAAGGTGATAAAGATGCCTACACTCAGGTATTCAACGTTTGGGGACCTGACATGACACTGGGAAGAAGAAAATGATAACAAATTAAGTGTAGGATACTGTATTACCGACTTTGAACGTTTTGGGCGCCATCTATCTAAACTAACATAATACGGCATAATGTTACATTCAGTGTTAATAATAATACACTCACAAGCATGAATATTTTTTTAAAACCTGATATGGTTATAAAAGGCTAGAAAAAAAACCTTCATGAATTCAGTGCAGTTGAAAAGATTATAGTTAAAGTGGGCTTAAACGATTAAGTTCAAGTTTAAATTTTATACATCCGTATCATACACATGCTATCAAAACCGTTTAAATTAAAATTTGCAATGAATATTTTGCATACGCTTCAATTCATTATTGTATAACAACTCTAAAAGGAATTTGAAATTTAGGTCAATGTCGCAAAAGCAGATGCAAACTCTCTCCGTTACGTTAATCTTACGTAAATCGGCACGATTTGTGTGGGTCGATTTGGAAGGTGTGAGGGTTCTCCTTTATTATACCACTGTTATTTAATACATTCTCTAAACTGCGAAAAATAATTTCAATATTTGAATATATATGACATATAATGACAAAATATTTAGTAACAATGAAGGAAATATATGAAAAAATAAGTATACAAATTCTGCCATTTGATAAAAATATAATATTTATAATGATTTTTGAAGTGTTATTGGGATGGACAATGTGTATGGGGATGGAACGCAGATAGACGTAGTTTCTAGAATCTTATAGTTTCTTAATGGATAGACTAGTGAAATGAAACAATCTTTAACAAGTGTTAAGTGTTCAGAAAAAAATAATGATATTCGACTTTGTATGATTATTTTCGTTCTTTCGTGAAAATGTTTGAAAATGGTACATCTGGCGATTATTTTGCTGTTCAGAACTTTCTTCCAACTTACCAATTATACATTTATTTTAATGTTGAAGTGAATTTTGGACATTGCATATCAATTTTCAGTTGTAACATATTTGAATCATGTTAATTTCTTTATACTCGTAGTTTGTGTTAAATTTTTACATGAAAATTTATGTACGAGTATTTCACACAAAAATTACATGTAGACAAGTAAATAAATTGTAAAATCAAGAACACTCCCTGCTGGTGTAGGCAGATAAGAAATAGTGTCAGACTTTCCTACCTCGACACACATATTTCCCCTCTTACACATCTATACACCTTCTCATACAGCTCCTACGATTTTTCTTTTTACTTTTCATCTTTTCAAATATCATTTTCTTAATTCAACGATATATTCCTTCATCTGCCTCTTCTACGCATTTTACTCACATCCTATATATTTTGTTAGTCTGTTTTCATTTATTCCACATGTTCAAACCATCGCATACTGCTCTTCATTTTACTCAACATATCATCTTTAAGTTTACAAAAACAAAACAATATAAATATAGTTAACCATAGTCAGTCCCGAAATAGGAATACACTATTCGATAACTGTATAATTATATATAGGTATAGGTATAAACCTCACTAGCTATGATGCAACATTTCATACACTTTATATTTCTGACAGCTTCATTTAAATTGGTTGATTGCATAAAAAAAATGTGTCATATTATTTTTAAGGCAGTATCGAATATAGAACATTTAAATAAAAATTTACGCTTGCTTTAAATGTACAATTTGGAAATTTTCAAGCAATTTCATGAGTGTGTTCTTCTTCCTTCAAAAAGTTCTTTAGTTTCGAACATTGACTTTTCAGAGTAAGAAGCTCTTCATAATTTTCCCCTATAAGAGAAAATAGAACCTCATATTTTCAATCATAATTTACAGATGTCATATTCAGCTGAAATTTGTGTATTTGTTTATTTTTTCTACTTCATCTTATTTTAGGCCTGTTGGCCTGTTATGGTCCTGCATCATTGTTTGCCTCTTGCGACGTCGACTGCCAGCTGTCTTTCCATCTTTTTGAAGGTCGTCCTGGAGGTCTGTTTGCTTGGGGGGGATACTGTCCCTGGCCATTCTTACGGCTTAATTTGTTTATTAAGAATAAAAAATAGTATTAAACTCATTTAAACTTAATGAACTTGAATTTATCATTTAACCAAACATAATGTAATTTTAGTTTAAATTACTTCATTATACGCCAAAAGTGAAGCGTATGTTAGAGTGAATGGTAACTTCACTGAATAGTTTAATATCTCAAAAGGGGTAAAGTTATGCGTTATATCAACCTGGTTATTCAATATTTATATAGATTCATATGTGAAAGAATTACAGAGGTCAATCAGTGGCATACAAATGTCAAATGGGAACATATGCGGATTACTGCATGCATATGATATGGTTTTGTTTGTGGAAAGTGGAAATGAACTGTACAGTTTAATAAGTAAATTGGTCGAGAGATGCGAAGAAAAAGATCTGAGAATAAATGTTGTAGAATTAAAAGTAATGGTAATATATAAGTGTGAAACGAAAAGTAAATGTGACATATGAGTGAATAATGAAATATTGGAGGAAGTTGAGGAATTATGCTATTTGAGTAGTATGTTCTCAAATGATGGAAGGGTTAAGAGAAATATCGAACGGCGTGTAGTAATAGGAAAAAAAGTTAATGGGGTACTAAAATATGTGTACTCGAATCGGACAGTATCCAAATCTGCTAAGATGATAGTGCAAAATAAAGGTTCTTTCAAATTGAGCGGTTTTTTAAATTCTTAGATAAAATACAGATGGCGTTGCGAACTTGCCTGGGTCTTGTGTCATAAGTATTCTTATATACCTAAATAAAGGCGGAACAAATACATGTGTTATTCGAGGGGAGAATCACAGCGCGGGGTTCGAACCGGCGATCTTTCGCACGGAAGTTCAGTGCGTTACCGCGTGGCCATGCACCTAAACGGTGTTATATTATGTTTAAAGTAATTGTTCACAATAATAATTGTCGGTTGCAAAAGCGTCGCGTTTTTCATCAAGTCGTTGTTCTTCTCAGTCGCGAGATTGTTTTTCGACATTTGAGATATTTGACGCAACGTGACGGCTCAAGATAATTTTTCAAATTACTTTTCGCGACATTTTTTCAGTTTTAATAGAGAAATGTGACGAAACAGTTTCATCTAACGTACATTATAAACATCATCATTTGCGCCGCCGTGGGCGAACACGCCGCTTCTCCAATTACACGTTGTGAAAATGAAGCTGGAAGAAAAATGAGGCGAAGAATTTGGGAAGCGTGAAGAATCGTTGCTAGAAAACAATATGGAATTTCTCTGACCTGTGCCACGAGTGTATACCATTATCGCGTTCTGAGTTCCGCATTGCAAATATACTGGACAGTCGTTAAAAATATTTGTTTTTTCATCTTCATATTATGCTTTCATACTTGTTATCTGTAGGGACAAGTAGAGAGTACAGAGAGCCAACAATTTTCTTCCATACAGTTAGATAGAAATATGCAGTCAGTTTTTTTACATTGAGTTATTTCATGCATTATAATAGTAGCCCTTTTAATCCCAGCATATTTTGACAAAAAAACAGTGGTTTATATTTTATTTTTTATCTTAGTTAATATTTCACTTTAAATGCATTATTTTAAAAGTGAATGATTCTCAAAGTTAAAAAAATATATATTCAACATAAAAACTTGTATGAAAACTTTGAGGCCGATGATCGACCCCGTGGGATTTTTCCAATACACCAGTTGGGGCCGATGGTCGGCCCCGTGAGATTAAAAGGGCTAGTATGATAGTAACAGTATTTTTGTATTGTATTACTACAACATTTCCTTGTATACAGTATAACGTGCCAATTTTATTGCCATGTGGCAATCCTTTTCAACCAACCTTAAGTGAAAATCTTACTTGAACCCTCTTCGAAATCCCCTTTTATCAACTACTCGTATGTCACGGAGATCATATATAATCTAGTTCATATTATATATAATCTAGATCTATGATCTAGATTATATATATCCATATATAATCTAGATCATATATAATACATTCCATATGAAAAAGGTTTGGGATTTATGCAAATTCACGATTTATGTTTTCTGTAACAATATTACTTAGTCGTAACGTTACAAGCTTCCAAATCAATAATTTATGCATTATTGATTGAATTTTCAAATATCTTTCGGACCGTGTACAGTTGGAGAGGGACTATTTTTTTGAGGTGCATGGCCCCTCTGGACATCCATGTGCAATGTCTGGTGAATGAATTAAGGAAAAAGAAACGAAATAAAAAAACTTCAGGCACAGTTTCCCTTTCCAACTTAATTGATGTCTGAATGGCGAGAGGATCCTCGACTACGACGCAACGACTATGTAGTCGTCGTTACGTCGTAGTCGGCCTAGCAACGACGATAGTTTTTTTTATTTCTACTTTTCGTTCCTATTCCACTTCAAGCGGATTTATTTGAACCATAAGGATATACTACTTTGTATAGCTAACTTAACACGTCAGTATTGCGGATTCTGTCAATTCGTTTCACACCGCATACTCACCTTGGTATTTACATCTCGAGTTTGAATGTCTTGCGCGTGTTTCATTGTCGTGTTTCAGGTTTCTTCTCTTTGAGCAAAAGTCCTATTATACCGTGCCATTATTTTCACAATATATAGACATATTATATAAGTTCTATATATTTTGAGGCCCTTACTAGGGATAATTTCATTGTACTTGAAATATATGATGAAATTAACTTAAAATCAATATTTAAAACAGGAAATATTTTTACTAAAATTTAAAACACTTTTTTAAAAATCGTTTAAACTAAAAATATTAATTCTTTCAAAAAACATATTATATTTATATATGGCAATTGATATATAAAGTAATCCAACGAAAATATTGCTTATAAAATAAATAATAGAAATGTGTACTCCATTTCATTATGCCGATAACCCCTAACGTGTGCTTTAAGAATATACATATGGTATATTCAAGAATTTATGTTAATTTTAAGAGTATAAAGACCAATAAGTTTAGATGATATAAAGCTGATAAATATAATTTCGGAAACATTTATACTAAGAGTAAAAAACCGGCATTTTGCTCAATGTCGTACCCATTCTAGCTATGCACACGCGCATTTCTCAGCAAGTACGCGCACATATCTGGTATACATCACAATGGTGAGTCATAATAAAACACCAAAAAATATAATTTAACTCGTCCGCAGATGTTTCAATACCTTAAGCAGTGACATTAAACAAAATTTTATTTGAGACAGTTGAGTAACTTTTTTTACATATATTTGAATTAATTTATAATTAGAAATTGATGATGCTTCTTAGTTATATTTAAAAAAAATCAACTAAGAATACACGTGTATCTGCGTAAATCAAACTTATCTAACTGCTCCGGACTTCCAACTAGTAAAACTGATGTTTGCCTAACATTAACAATCATTTCAAGTTGCTATGGATAATATTCGTTCATTTCAAGTTGCTATGGATAATAATCGTTCATTTCAAGTTGCTATGGATAATAATCGTTCATTTCAAGTTGCTATGGATAATAATCGTTCATTTCAAGTTGCTATGGATAATAATCATTCATTTCAAGTTGCTATGGATAATAATCATTCATTTCAAGTTGCTATGGATAATAATTGTTCATTTCAAGTTGCTATGGATAATAATGCCAATGTTTGAATAATACAGACTCATATAAGATAACAAGGGTAAAGATAAACTGCTGACAATAATGTGAAGACCTCCGTGACTTAGTTGTTTAGACGACTATATCTCAACCCGAGGGTTTTGGGTTTAAATGTCGCTGGAATCTAGAATTTTCTTCAAAAGGATTCCAGTCTGGCTTTATGTTAAGGCATCTTTATAACACTTTTCGTTGAAGAGCTAGCCATATAGCAATAAACCCTCCAAGTTTTAATAAATACAATGAAAGTGTAGTACAATACAATGCTATATCGTATTAAAAAAAAGACTACAGTCTGTTTATTTTATGAGAAAATATTTTTTTCAACAATTCACTTATGCGTCTTAAAATATTCAAATGAAAAACATGCTTTACATTAAATTAAATTAATTACATAGGCCCAGAGCTGTACTCAAAAAGCACAACTTGATTAAACAGCAGGAGATATTTTGAAATTAAAGTGAAACGTGCATTCAATGTTGTTTTTCTTAATATTCATGCAGACGTCTATTGTGAAGCCGGAAATGGAAATGTTGCCACCTTGTTCCGTAGATCAGTCACGGAAGAAGTTGCTTCTGCAGTTGTTTATTACGTTCATAGGAAGGCGTTGATATTAAATTGTGGTATTTAAATAGTCGTGTTTATATGAATTAAATCTTACTTTCTTCGGTTTCTGTTTTTAATACATTAAAAATTATCCGTTTTTTTTTCTTCTATTTATATATTCACCATAAAAAATCGATACATGCTTTGATGAAAATAGGGATGCAATTAAATGCCTCCACCGAGATCGGACTACAGTCCGGTATTCTACGTCTTCCCATGTCAGGTCGAGACTGTGAATATTCTTAATGTAACGTGTAAGATGAGCATTGGATACATCAAATGTCTCTTGTGGGTGAAAAAATCACCAGCCACCTGAAGATGTTCTCAATACGCGCCCTAACCGTCTCCTGCACCTGACCCTTATTGTGGTGGTAGTTATAGGCTGCTGCTACGTCCGAAGATGAATCATCTCATTCATCACGTGATCGTATGCTTATGAATTTTGCTTTCAAAATTGAAAACTCATCATTCTTTGAATTTGGTGACATGCAGCATAGTGACAATGTAGTAAAATTTGTCAGAATCCAAGCGCCGACACTTTGTCTTTAGACTTAACCCTGAGGAGTCCAATGTAGCATTCATACTATTAAAAGCGCCGCTGGCACCACTTTTACTAATGAGCAGCTCATTAATTTCTAAACATGTTTCACTTCCGGAATCCACATCATTCCTATCATCAGCTCTCAAAGTTTTGACATTGTATTTTACTTTAATTTTATCATCATTGTATATTAAAAGATCAGGGTATGAATGTTGCAAAACCCAGTCATTGTGATAGAAAAATGTAAAAAAAAATCTAAATGCGATACATGGATGACCAATGTAATATTGGAGGTATCTGGTATTTTGGTAGAATTTTATAATGGAAGAGTTACACGAGATATCGAACGGCGTGTAGCGATAGGAAAAAAGTCAATGGGGCCCTTGAATATAAATACTCGAACCAGACTGTCGCAATCTGCTAAGGTGATAGTATAGAACAGTATTTTAGTATCACTTTGATGTATAAGAGTAAAACATGGACGTGAAAAAGACTGAAAAGAGTCGAATGAATACTGAAGAAATTCATGCATTAGGAAGAATACACGAGGTAACAATGTATGCCAGAATACGGAATGAAGTGATAAAGGATAAATATGAACTTAAGATTGATGTGTAGATAAATGTGAAAAAGAGCACTGTGAAGTAGTTTAGATATGTAGAATGAACGAATGATAGGAAAGTCTATCACTTATCTATCACTCCGTCGTTTCTGCTAACCTCGACAGGTAAATGGCGTGATGGTATGTATGTAAGATAATATATTTAATTTATATTTGGTGGAATAGTGATCATTCCAATGAGTCAGATACAAGATAAAGAAAGTGTTATAGTAGACGATAAAATTGCATAGATGTGTTTTGCGAGTGCTATATTCTACATAAGTATGTATGAGTGCTATATTCTACTTAAGATGAAGAAAATGTTATAGTAGAACATAAAATTGCATGGAGGTATTTTGCGAGTGCTATATATGTATACCTACATATACCTCCTAGTTGGTAAGACACTTGTCTCTCAACCTGTTGGAGTTCAGATTTTTTTAAAAAGATTCCAGTCTAGTTTTCACTTAAGACCTCTTTAACATCCTTCTAGTTGGTTGGAAGACATTGTCACATGGCAATATGCCCACCAGGTTGTACTGCATACAACGAAAGTGTAAAACAATACAATAAGTTCAATTGATTAATGATGAATACGTGTTGTTTGTTTTTTATATATTTATTTATAAAAAATATAATCCAATAAGTTTAACCTAATTTACTTACATGTACTATTGAAAAATGTCGGATGTAAATTCAAAAACTTATATTTACTTTTCGTTCACTTCAACAATACTTAAATCTATTCTTAACATATTAAACACATATACAAAAAAAAGCTTGGATCCTCTCAGCTGCTCTAATGCTTTATGGCATTTCGTTTACTTTTTTGTAACCTTTGTGGTTTTTTTAATTTTTACAATACAATGACTCTAGCCTTGAGTTATTTTAATAAAAATAAAGTTTAAAGAAAAATCAAGTTTGGACTGCTATTATTAAACTTTGACAATAATATATAAAATATTTATAATTGAGAAAACCAAACTATTAGTGGTATTTGACCTCTATTTTGAGGTACCACAGATTTTGAATAGTAATGAATTCACAGTATTTTCCACAATAGTTTACCACAAATTTTTATCCTTTGACCCTAATTTTTTGTTGTATTTAAATAACTTAAAACCGCATATATTAATGTTGCGCAAAATGTTGAATAAGAAGAAAATCTTTTAAAGCCTTTTATATGTTATCTATTGTAAATACTATCTATTGTGCATGGTATCTATTGTACACAATATCTAGATAATATTTGTGCTTGATGTCTCTTTTGAATTATAATATAAAAGGGCAATTTCTATAGCGCCGTTTAGAGAGCAGACTTTCCTCAAGAGCGTTACAACACGGTACTCGAACACGATACTGATAAATTAAAATATTACAAAGTAAATATACATAAGTTGAAACCAAAGATAAGAAGCTAGTGGCCACATTATGTTCGTATCGAAAAATATTAAGAAAAATATATTTTTAAATATTTTTATTTTAATTAAATTTTCCATGTATCATTATTTTGACTGACTTGGGTGAGGGGGGGAAAATATATGCTCTAATAAGGGACGGTAGTACGAAAAGGTTTGAGGAAAACTGCTATAGACGTAGCTTAGTAAGTAAGACACCTGTTTTCCAACCAGGGGATTACGGGTTCGATTTTCGTTGGAACCCCTAATTATTTTAAAAGGATTACAATTTTTGTTTATATAATATTATAGTTAGATAAAAATTTCTGCAGAAGTTTAGTAGGCGAGGTCATAGTGTGTTGTGGTAGTAAGGCTTAAGTGTATAAAATACGGAGTACGGTCCAAACGTTTTCAGCCCAAGGATATAAAAAAGGTGATTTTTTTCAATATATTCAACCCTGTACTTCAATACATTTTAAGAAAAATAAATTATATTTTCAATAACAAAGAACAACAATTCTGAAGTTTTGTTCTTAAAAGTATGTAACACTAGGGAGATCACTAAGATATAATTTATTCGTTACTTTTTTCCTCGCGTAAATAGGATTTCAGTTATGAAAATAATTTTTTTGAATAGGAGCCAAGTCGGGAATAAAGAGTGGTTTCCATACACCCTTTAATGTGTTCAGATCGGACCCACCTTGTTCTGACCTAACAGATCGGAAACTTTTGGAACTTAGTGGTAGATCGAATCACATATTTATAATACCTTCTCAAAAATATTAGTTCCAAAATTCTCTTTAATATTTTAGCGCACTATTGGTGTAACGTTTGCTATTAAATGGCGCAGTACCATATAAATATTTAAGTATTTTTCACTCACATTTGAAGAGCGATGTTAATTTCAATAAAACTATTTACTTTATTTTTCCTTTTAACAATGTTACATATCAGTTGCCTTACTAGGTTAACTGCGTGTCGTATTACACGATCGTTGTAGAACTATTGTAAAGTACCACCTGGTGGGTTTATTGCCACTTGGGAATCTCTTCCGACCAACCAGATAGGAGTTAAACAAGTCTTAAATGAAAACTTAACTTGAACCCCTCTTTAAAAAGCCTGTTTACAAAAAGAAGTCGAACCCGCAATCTTCGGGTTGAATACAGTCGTCTTATCAAATTTGCTAGAGGTCGTTGCCAAGTTGATAAATTAAGATATTGCGTTATGTAAAAATAAAATTTTAGCGTAGATCAATTTTTAATGTTTTTTTATCGAAGTCATGTTCATATCACTATTTTATTTTATTTACATACATAGTATCACGCTATTTCCCTGTTGGTGTAGGCAGAGAAGAGAGATCACCAAAATTTCCTATTACGACATACATACTTCTTTCGCCTTATCCTCATTCATACATCTCATTCTGGTTCTCATGCTCCTTACATTTACTTATATCAAAACTTTTTACACTTGGTCCAACTATACTTTATCGGTCGTCACTCCCACTTACGCTTACATTATACATTTGTTTAGTCAATAATTCGTCATTCATTCTTTCAACACATATAAACCACTTCTCTTGTATGAAACCTTCCATTGCCCCCTTCAATATGTCACACCAAGTAACGCTTACTTACCAATTTAATTCAAATAGTCAAGTCATTAAGCATTTATTTAAGTTTTTTCAGTATAATTTTATTTGAGTTTCAGTAAAACTGCTTAATGTGACCGAGAATGATTATAGTTTCCACATTAACCGTTTCAACACACGACCGGTCAACTGCTGTGGGAAAAGACATGAATTATCCTAAATTTAAACAAACGAGTTCATGTCTAATTTGTGATGAAACACGTTTTTGAATGGCATTTACTTTTATTTATAATCTGTCAAATTTTATATTAAATATCTGTCAAAACACGCTTGTGTGTGGGTAAAATTAATTTATTAAAATAATTAAAAAATAAGCAATGTTTGATTTATGTAATGAACAATTTCGTGATTCTTTGTAACTTTTCGTTATTAAAAGTTCCGTGTATTTTTTTCCTTCTTAATAAATTGTTTTAATAATACTTAGATATTTTGTTTGTGCATAATTGGTATTTTTTATACTACTTGCTTTTTCAAAAGTTTTCCGTGTCCCATGTTCTCGTTAATTACTATTAAATTGTACTATATATAGTAAACTTGGCCGGATATATGCAATGAGATATATTATCCCATCGAAGAGTAACATGGAAAAGACATCATCTTAAAAACAAAACCTTTTTTGTATATAATCAGGAATATCACCCAAAATTCCCGGGTGGCTTCCGAAAAAGTAATTATTTGACTTTATCAAAGAGTGAAAGAATAATACTACCCCTATTATATTTTTGATATTCCTCATATAGTTTTATAAGAAGGCGCTTTAAGTTTCACATCACGTAGTGAAACAAAAGTTACATCGGTTAATTTTCTTCTCCATTTATTTCTTACGAGATTTCGTTTATTAAGTCTAAATGATTTTCACTTAAAAATAATTGACTTGAATTAGACTAATAAAAAACGCACAAAAAATTTACATTATTTTAGTCACTGATTAAATAGGTGAAAAATATACAATTCACTTAGAAAGCGTTGTTTTGTATACAAATGTTATTTGAAGTGATTTATGGCAGTTTTTAAGCACAAAAAAATAATATGAAAATCGGTAATAAACAAAACATTTTGGGACCCCACCAAAGAATTTATCTGGGTAACCAGATTATATATAAAAAAAATCATTTTAGGTCGAATATTTAAATCTAGAAATATTTTCTTGAAACTATATCGAACTGGGTCTTGTCATAAAATTTTGGATATGGACCTAAAAAAACTTTGCTTCTCGCATAAATATTTTACTAAACTATAATATTGTTCGCAATTCTCTGATTTCTTTGTTTCCTTTTCAAACATAGTTTATTGTACAAACATAGTGTACTCAAACATAGTGTATTCAACTTTTCAAACATAGTGTATTCAACTTTTTTTTTTATTACTACGTTATTTTTGTTATATTTTGGTTTGTTTAAAAATTACGAATTATTTTGCATTTGCTTCATTCTGCATACTGGCTGGAATATAATGATTGTTTTTATAATATAAGTATGCTTATAACCCTATTACACCACGGGGTTTTAAATATTTTTTTCATCAATAAAGTTGCTGGAGTTACAAAAAGAGTTCTTATTCTGAAAGGGTTTCATGGACTTTTGTTGTATATAGTACATCTTTGCTGGCTTAATGCCATGTGGCAATCTCTTTACATCAACCAGAAATACGTTAAAGAGGTCTTAAGTGAAAATTCGACAATAATTCATTTTTTATAATCTAAGTTCCTTCGGGAATCGAACCCTCAACCTCCGAGCTATAAGACAGGTGTTTTACAAACAAGTCATAGATCAATGTTATATGGAGTTGGATAAAAATACAATAAAAATACTGTTTATTTAAGAATTTCATCCAGTACTCATTTAAGAAGCATATATCAGTTTAGCCGAAAATGTTACATTAGATTTAAAACAATCGACATTTTTTTATACAATTTTAAAATGAGATGAGAGACGATGCGGACTACGATGAATAGAAGCATTTACGTCGTGATAAATAGGCGTCAAGTAATTATGTTGATACGAGGCACTTTATCTTTGTTTTAATCAAAATGAAAGGAATAATATAATATAATATAATATGTTTTTTGTATTCATCACAATGTCCCAAAATGCTTGTTGCCAGTCATGTTAATAAGTCGGTAACAAAATAAGATTTCGTCAAATAGTATTACATTAAATGCCACAATGTTAGTGTGCCATGTAAATGTCAGAGTAGAATTATTTTTGATTGAAACTGATTCCGGTGAAATTACTACGGAGATTGAAAAGACAAGCCATATATCAAATATACCTATTTAATACTTAAGTGCTTAAACATTATCAAATTATTGAGCATTAAACTAGGGGGAATTTAAGAGTACGATAGTCCCCCTTTATCTGCGGAATATACGTTTCATGACCTCTAGTGGATTCCTAAAATCGCGGATAGTATGTAACCCTATATATACCATGTTTTTTTCCTTTATAAACAAATTTATGAGAAAGTTTAATTTATAACTAAGGTACATATATTAACGACAATTATTAATAGTAATAACAATACACTCTACTAAAAATTATGTGCAATCTCGCTCGAAAAAAAATCTTATTGTACTGTCCTCACCCTTCTTTCTTTTAATTATATGATAGATGAAGTGAGGTAAATCCCGCTGGGATTGTGACTTAGCATTAAGCTACTATTAATCTTCTGACGATGCGTTGGAATTTTTCACTAAACATTTTCCAACAGTGGTTGATCACGAGTAACTGAAACCGCGGAAATCGAAACCTCGGAAAGGATAAACAACAGAATTCTTCTTCTTCTTAAACTTTCTATAGACTCAATAGTCTGTTAATGCAGGATTGTCCTCCTGTGATGCTGAGCTCCAGCTATCTCTCCATCGTTTCGGGGGTCTCCTTGGCGGACGCCGTCCATCCGGCACCCCATGCAGAGCTATGTATGGAATTCTTGTGGAATTCATTCTCTGTACATGTTGGTACCAGTATCGTCGACGCTGTCGTCCCCATCTGACCACATCTTGGACCTCACAGACCTCTCGGATTGTGGTGTTCCTTACACGATCACGCAAAGTCTTCCCAGCAATAGCACGTAGAGTTTTCATTTCCGTTGTCCTTAGCATACTTTTTGTCCTGACAGTGTCCGCCCTCGCTTCGATGCCATATGTGAGCATAGGTCGCACACAGGTCTTATAAATGCGTACCTTGCTATCCGTTTATTCCAACAGAAATTATTAAGTATAAAAAACGATAAATTTTCTATTTAACGATACAAAAATAAAAATTCTTCTATTGCCGAGTTGGTAAAATATCTGTCTCTAAAACCGGGGGCTCGATTTTTAAAAGGCTTTCAGCCTAGGCCTGTTAAACATATTTTCGATTTTACTATATATTACAAAGGAAACTGTCGGAGTTTTGAGTCGATTGTCTTTTATCAAAATTTCAACAACTACGATTACAACAAAAATGTATAAGTTTTATATCCCTACTTTATAATAAACTATCATCTTTAGAGCGCTGTACATTTTAATTTATAAAAGACAACTCATGATCACCACCAAATAAAATTATGTAAAATGGCCTTTATATTATGACGTCTTGAAAGTAATAAAAAACCCGAATTTGGTTCAATTATTTCAAGTCTTCTTTAATTTTTTCCTTTTACCATATCACTGGTGCACGTACTTGACAAATCCCTTTAAAAATAAAATAACTGATACTTATACTTTTCATTTGATACGCGGTTTTTTGTTTTCTAGAAAAATATTTCAAAATAACTTATTAATCCTCACAAACAGGGAATATAATTGTGGGCATCGCTGAATAATTTTATATCAATAAATAAGTTTACAAAATCTTCGTCAATGTAGCATTTATTTATTCCCATAGTACGCTAACTTTGTTTAAAAAGCATATGTTCATGAATATGAAAAGAACATTTAAAGATAAAACACATAAACATTTTGAATCAGTACATTATGTTTAAGGAGTTTTGTAATATGTCAAAATTTATGCTATATTCAACACTGCCTTCTTCTTATTTATTAACTATCACCGACTATTCTTATGATTTATTAGTGATATTGCTATTTTTCTCTCAGTGTACAGAAAATGTAACACTTACTTTTATCTTGCACCTACGTATGCTAAGCGACTGCTTAAATGACCTTTTAGTAAGATTTTATAGGTTAATTTAATTCTAACTTTTATCATGTTTAATTCATTGAATATATTTCGGATCCGAATATCTAATATCATATTACTGGCCCTGTAAGACATGATTTACGGTCAATTTTAGACGTTAAAGTTGGAAATTTACTTTATAATCAAATACTGCTGTTGGTAATCTAGCACACATACAAGATACTGGAGAAGTATAGTATTATGAAAAAGCTCTAAATAAATCATGTGTTTATTACATATAAGATATCTATGGCGATAATAATGAATAAATGCTCATAATGAATCCATGATGAAATCATTGAAGTTAATTTATTGAGAATGAACTTAATTTATAGTTCAATTTTAATATCATCTTAGGTGCGAGTCCGTGAACTTTTATAGAATATAAACAAAAGTATATCAAGAAGTGAATGAAATTTTAAAATGCCAGATATTTTCCTTGTGTAATTGTAGATGAGGATTCTATATCACTGTTGTGTTACAAAGAAACATCCTAACCTTCAAAATTAACCAAAGAAAAGTTTAATGACCAACATCAAAACAACTGACATTTTTAAGAACGTTCCTACGTTTTTCCTATACTAATGCATAAAATAGCTTAAATTTCTATAATATTCCTCAATTATTTATTAAAGACTAATAATTTTGTTTTGTTTTCTAATTAAATATTGATATTCGTGTTTTTTCAAAACTATTTCATAAATAAAATCAAATTGTCAGTCCTTAATAACTATCAGAAGGTTTTATCTTGTACTATTGAAGGTTTTATTTTCTTATAACTTAAGTTTCCTTTCTCAATGAAACTCAAATACTGAATTTTTATTACTCCTTTTATTTTTATGACTGTAATCAAAATTATTTCCCTTTATCGAAATTCAAAAAAAATATGCTGTAACATAACTTAAAATTATGGAATTTTCGTATTTTTAATAGTACACTTGTTTATATGTCACGGTCAAAACCACGCTTTTGGTAAGCTCAAGCAATGACCAGATTTTAGATGTAATACGTAAAACTTACCAATATCCGCGAAATTTGATAGATTTAATACTCTTCTAAAATCGCCTGACCTTTAAATGTAATCACAGCCTCGAGCAAATGTATTTTCTCGTAATATAACCAATTAAGATATTTTCGGCACTTAACGTTAAATTATACACACCAAAGAAATCTTCCTTCCTACTTAGAAAGTTAACATTTTCAAAATACAATAAAACCCTCTTTTGATTGTAACAGATTTTTATTTATTGAAATCCTTCTTACGACGCTCATATCAATATAAATGAAAGTGTTTTAAAAATATTTCTTAAAAATTTCGACAAAAGAACACATAACTAATAATTATAATAGTCCTGGAAAGATACCTCAAAGTCATATAATTATTTAACTTTTTCGATCCAATTTATCTATAAATAAATATTCTTGATGGGTAGTTTATTTTTTCTTGCTGAAATTTAACTTTGCGTCCCACAAGGACCATTGAGACTTGGCAGGCTGTTTTTATTGCAAATATTCCAGAGCCAACTATATGTAATCAAACTTCATAAATCATGTCTAAATTACGTAAAGTAGGTAACCGTCAAGTTAGACTTGTATGTACACTTACGTGTATTGAACTTGGCCTCAGTAAGATACCAAGTGAAATTCATCTACCTTGCATACGTATTAATACACAGATTTATAAATTAATCAAAATAAAGATGTCCAAAAATAACAACCCTTAGACACATTTGTTACTTATCTTTTACTTTGAATCACAACGAAAACTTTTTCTCTCTTAATCTAAGTAAAACTTTTTTCTGTATTTGTATTTTTTTATCGTGTAAATATGAAAAAAAACTGTGTTATTTTACAACAACTAAATAAATACATTTAAAAAGAAAATACATTAAAACATTCTTTCATACAGTTTTTCTGACAGGAGAGACAAAATAACTAGTACCGAATCAATTAATCCAGGAATACATTTTAGGCTATTGCTACAAACTATCGCCCATAAACTATCTAACACAGCTTCAGAATTACGAAATAAGCTGTAATAAGATTGAATAAAAAAATATGTATTAATATCCAAGACTTCTGTTTGTAAATGATGTAGTTGATTTGATGAGATGTTGATATAAACTTTATAAATTTCACAAATCGTACAACGATAAAAAAAATTTGTATATTCAAAATACTGTTACCGAGATGATAGATACCGTTGAAAAAACGAATATTATTAATTTAAACGTTTAAAACATACATGTGTTGATATTATACATTAGCAGACAATATTTTACTATGGTATTTAACGATATCCTTGATCTTAAAATATTAAATCATATTAAGATTACATTTGAAAATACATCCAATTTAATTGTGAAAAAAAGAAGTGTTTGTGGAGCAACAATAATAAAAAGCAGCTAATTGCACTTTGACCGCATCCGTGCGAAATCTAAAGCAACACAAGGACGTTCATTGCCGCAATCTAGTATTACTTCACATAATTTAATTTGTTAAGAAGATGGTGGCACAAAAAGTTCATTTAATAAAAATGCTATTATTATCAAGACAATATGAATTCATCACTGGTAAAAAAATTAAAACGTCTTCGTGAGCACTTAAAATTTACTTTTAGAAAGGTGGCGGTAAATCTGGATATTTTAATGAAGTTGCTTTATAAACATAAAGGGTCTTTCAAATTGAGTGGTTTTTAAAATATTTTTTTTTTATTTCTTGAATAAAACACACAATTTGCTTTGATTTCAAAAAACTTTTTATTGGGCATTGAAGTATAATGTGTGACATTTAAATATAAAGGATCTTTCAAATGGAGTGGTTTTTTAATTATTTTTTTATTTCTTGAATAAAACATACAATTTGCTTTGATTTCAAAAAACTTTTTATTGGGCATTGAAGTATAATGGATGACATTTAAATATAAAGGGTCTTTCAAATTGAGCGATTTTTTAATTTTTTTTTTAATTTCTTGAATAAAACACACAATTTGCTTTAATTTCAAAAAACTTTTTATTGGGCATTGAAGAATAATGTATGACATTTAAACACAAAAAAAACAATATCTGCTTAATGTCCACCTCTTGCAGCTCCACAGATGTCAACTCTTTGGTCAACATTTTCGATGATTCAGATCAGGAATTGATTGTGAGTCATTCTTATAGATCTGGCTTTTCACGAAACCCGAGAGAAAATAGTCCAACGGTTTCAGATCACATGATCTTGGTGGGCAATTAACATCACCGTTTCCGGAGATTACAATACATAAAATAATTCAACAATTTGAACGCGTCGTTGTGTTGTATACGACTCCATTTTTATAAATGTCATACATTACACTTCTCAAATGTCACAAGACTCAGGTAAGTTCGCGACGCTATCTGTGTTTTATATAAGAATTGAAAAACCGCTCAATTTGAAAGACCCTTACATATACGAGTATACCATTACGCCATGTTCCTTTTTGTGCTCAGTTGGAAGGATAGATCTTAACACCTATCTATCCAATTATATAGCTCTCGCCTTATCTACACCCATGCATCTCTTAATATACGCTCTCTGATATTTCTGTTACTTCTTACCTCTCACTCTTTCTTCACACTCAATTCATTTCAGACACATATGTTTGTTTTGTAAGTCTTTCGTATCTCAAGATTTCGCTCTTATTTCTCCTCATAACTTTTATCTCTAACAAATAGTAATCCTTTATTCAATAATTTTTCCCTACATCAAACATTGTTATACTAGATATTCTACGCAAGTCACGCTTTTCTATTGCATTTATTCTGTTCTTATCACTTCCAATCGAGTTGAGAATATTTGAGAATTCTTCGAAATGATCTTCTTTATAATTTGTTTTAAAATTCAATTCTTACCTAAATTTTCATTCAAATTTCAAACAGTCAAGATTTTGGTTACAGAATTATTCACTGACAGAGCTGCTTATTTCGTTGTTTGCCCTCATCACCGTATCTTTACGAAATTCACATTTCAATACGTCAAACGCTTCATAATGCTTAAAAATTAAGCAATATTTTTTAACGTTGTAATAAATCCTCCCAGGTATATCTTTTAGATTTTTTTTTTTCTTAACATTTTTATATTGTATTAATCGACTCCATAATCGATTAGATAACATTTACGTAAGATGGATTCACCTTTCAATTTAGATGAAATAATCCAAAACAATACCATCTTGATGAACTCGGGTTCATTAATTTTTCCACGGTTTGTTATATAACACGTCAGTATGGATAGTAGAGCAATTACTCCACTGCCTCGAGAAAACTCTAGCGATGTTAGTAACAGTGGCAGCTTTTGCCCTAAAGCATGAATGGTTCATAGATAGGCACGAAGGCATATATAGGCACGTCATCATAATCTTATTGACATTGAAAACTGCCTCTTATTTCTTTATCAATGCCTATGTTTTTTACCTCTATACATTTATACAGAAGTTATACTTGGTCTCAATATTTTTAACGCTTTATTGTACACAACCTGGCGGGCTAATTGCCAAGTAGTAATCTTTTTCAATCAACCACACAAAATAATATTAAGAAAATTACATGGTTGCAAAGATAATTCGAATAAGTATTGATTTGTGCAAAAATCATGAACAATATGAAAAACCTTAATAAAACTGGGATATTAAAGAAAAAATGAACGACTCAATAATATTTTTTCCTACCCTTTAATTGTAAAGGAATGAAACACGTAATATTTCTAATTCAGTTCGGAGTACCCCTGAAGATGAATCGCCTATGGCTTGACACTAGTTGGGCTAAATATATATTTTCGCTAAAGCTTTTAGCTAACGCTAAAACCTATACATATTATTAACATGAAATAAAAGTTTGTTCAATCGCTTTTTTAAATAAGACATTGACGGAACGAGTTTAGCATTACTTGGTAACTGTTTCATTATCTCATTGCATGCCCAGTTAAGGACTATGTCAAAAAGAAGAATGGCGAAGTTGGGAAGTCAATAAATAAACGTTTACGATCAATATATATTTCCCCATACAGATCAGATATATCATAAATGATATAGTAATTAATCAAATAACTCATTATGAATGACAAGAAGAAGAAATTGTGATCACAATAACTTAGGATTAAAGACAGAGTTTTAACAGAAAAAGAAACTGTTATAAGTCATAAATATTTATTGGTTTTGAAGAAACCAAATTGATTTCTTGAACAAAATAAGATTATGGGCTATACAAGATTCACAATTTAAGCAAACTTGTCTGAAGGTTTAAATTGGGACTAGATGCTTGGGTCAAACGTAGAAATTGAATGATAAATATTGATTGAACAAAGTTATCAGAAAGAAAAAATTAAAAATAAAAATTATTAATACTTATCGGTCCTGTAATCACCAAACAGAAGCTTTTGGTAGTAAAAATATCTATCACGATTTAGTGGCGGGCTTTGTAAATCTGATACTCAAACGAGTACAACACAAAACAGTAATGAGTTCCAAGTATCTGATAGACTGGTCAGTAAAAAATACGATACAGTAGCTGGATCAAAACATTTGATACCGCGGTGGGTACAATATGATTCACACGGAAACTGCGCTATCTTTGGTCAGCAATAAATCATTTTTCAAACATTTAAGGATGGTTGATGGAATCAATCATTTCTCTTTGTGAGTTGTAAGTGATGCAGTAATAAAAAGGTTCACTACGAGATGTTAGATGTAACAAATTGTATACATAAATATAACAATGGTGTGATACCGGAAATTGTACTTTTAATGGCACCAAATTACTCTTTTTTTTTCGAAGTTATTGACTCGAATATTGAAATGTATATATAACATACATGACAAATGAGAGTGTTTTCTTAGTTACAATTGATAAAATGGAAAAAATCCTCATTACCAGTATCGGATATTTTTCTTATTACGGATAATGTTTACTTCTTTGATTGGAATGACGGCGAGCCATTCCAATCAAAGAAGTAAAACTTTACTCATAACAACTTCCCACAACAATTTCCAAAATCCTCGCTACTCACACCGAATAGTTTCGTACCGTCTAGGTGCTGACATCACTCAGTGAAAACCCATATGTGAAGTTATTGTATTGTATTACACTTTCGTTTTATACAGTACATGTTTTCACGCTTTTCATATTTAAACGTAAGTTTTACTTTTTCTTCATAATCTTTAATTTTTAGTTAACACTTCATTGTGTAACAATATGGTGAGTTTATGGCCATGTGGCAATCTTTTCCAACTAAAAATAATGTTTTTAATGTAAGAGAAGGTTTACTTAAGTTAAATCTAAATTTAAATCCTTTTTGAAAAAATCGGGTAAGAGCGGGAATGAGCTCACAACCCCAGGCTGGAAAGCTACGGAGATCTCGGAGATCGTAAGTATAAAAACAAAAGAAGTCTTCTTCCACATGAAAAACGATTTGCAAAGCTCCGATGAAAAAGAAAACTCTCACAGATAGGATCCTGTCACTTTGAGTGTATTTATAATAACTAGTTGTTTGGTTGATAGTTGAGAAAATTAAAACTTGACAGGCTGATTTTATGTTAGTGAGAATTTAATAATCATCAACACGTAACGTATTTGCTATAAAAATAAATATTATGTAAAATCACGAAGTTCAAATTCGTTGTGTTTCTTAATTATAAGCAAGATCAAATTGAAATGGCGTTAGATGCATTCCGTTCATGGGGTTTTTTCGACTCGACAAATCCGAGATAAACACAATTTAAGAAGATACAGGACACCTTAAAAATATTATTCAATTAATATATAATATTTGTATGAAAGATATCGATAGTGTAATATTTACAAGGACTAAAATGCCTTAATTTTACGAATCCTGTGATTTCTATCAGTCACAGTCAGTTTTGACGATAATAGACTACAGGTCTATTTAAGTTAGACCTGTAGTCTGTTATCATCAAAACTGACAGTTTTTGGGACAACTGCTACTGGTATTATATGCATTGCCACTTAGGGGACTCTTGTGATATCCATTTTTTCTATTATATATGGCCTCTCCAGTGTCTTTTGTAGTTTTAATCCCATATCACAATATTTTCAACTTCATACCTATATATTTCTTCTTGTACAAGAGTTTTTAGTGTTATCCCTAAGTGTTTTGTCTGCAATGGCTGTGAGGAATCGAATCGAGAAATTGATTAAGTAAAATCTTATTTAGACCACTTTGATATGTTTGGAGATAGATAAGATAACGCGCAGATGAAGTTAGTTAAAATATATTTCGTCTGGGTCTCAGAGTTTCAACTATTTCGATGACAAAGTCGGAATTGGTTATGCCGATCGAGTTTTCGGAGTTGTTGGCTCTATCGCATGGAATATACTTCAGCACTGAATATTGTTAAACTGTAAGACTATTCCACCCATTTGACTTGATAACGTGAAAGTTTGCTCGAATTTTTTTGTGAAGACGAACTCCATAGCCTACTTGATAAGACTTCTGTCTTCTAACTCGATGATTGCGGGTTCGATTTCCGTCGCAATTAAGTTTTTTTTAAAAAGGTTTCATAAATGGTTTTCATTTTTCTGGTTAGTTGAAAGACATTGCCATATAATATAATCCCGCTAGGTTATACTGTATACAACGGATTTGTAATTAAATACAATATTTAATAAAACATGCTTTTTTCATGTAGTTGACTACAATTTGCAAAAACTTTAATGAATTTCTATAATACTCTCCATCATCAATGAAGATGTTTTAAATGATCTGATTTTAACCGTTCTCAAATTTCCTCATGAGTTTTTGAAGTCAAATGTTGACTGGTTTTTTTGATAGTAAACTTTTCACGGTTGTATGAATCACATTTGGTACCGGAAAAACCAGAACTCACTAATAACCCAGTGTCTTCAATTAACATGCATAGTAAAAACAGTAAATACAAGTTTATTGAGTCACAGTATCTGCTCCATCTTATCAGGCATGAGAAAAGTTGTGCTCGGTATTTATCAAACCAGATTCACTATTAATTCAAGGACCGCACTTTTTATTCACTGCCAGTGGCGTAGATCGAAATGTCGGGCCCTTATCAAATAAAAATCACTGTTAGTTGATTATCAGTGAATTTTATATTTTATAATGATCCCTTCTGCCTTGAAGTTCTATAATTCAGTTTTTATAGTATGTATTTATTGTAAATTTCTTATGTATTAAACATAAATGAGGTGCATGGCTGTGAGGCAACGCGCTATTTTCCGTGGGGAAGGTTGCGGGTTCTAGCTTCACGCTTTGCAAGTCGCAATGGCATGAAACTTTTTTCTGCGTATTAAAGGATATTGGAATATTTATGACTTCGATTATATACTCACACATTTAATTACTTATTACTCTTTCAATATTTTTCAAAGAAATAATTTTAAACATGGAATTAATCAAATAAAAAAGTGTCATTAGTGTGAACTAACTCAAAGATAAAATATTTTTTACCTACACAAATATATACGAAATAAATATTAGATAAATAAAATAAATGTCAATGGTAAGCAACGAGAAAACAAGGTTATAAAAGAAAGTAAAATTAACGAAATTGATGTGACAATGCCCTCAAACTTCGGATGATAGTTAAAATGATTGCCACTCATCATTACGTCAAATGTCGGTCAGTAATTTTCCTTTCAGACCGTATCAGTTTTTATTTATTTATAATTGAAATAGTTTTTTTTCCATATTAATCAAATATTTTAATCATATTAAATTTATCAAATAATCAAAGGTTATGGTTTAAGAAAGGACTATAGTAAAAAGTGTGTGCGATGTTTGGGCTAACTCAGAAAAACTGTAGCAGGATGATAGTTCTGCTATCTGGGCAATATGTTTAAGTGTGATGGCCGATTTGAAAGGGACATTGAAAGAAGGGAAGCGACAGGGAACACGGTAAATAGAGCACTTAACGTTACATACAACAACCGCACAATATCAACTGTAACAAAAATGATAGTACAAAATAGTGTGTTGGTGTCCATCTTGATGTATGAAAGCAAAGTTTGGACTTAAAAGAAGAAGGACAAGAGTAAGATTAATGCTGGGGAGATGCGTGCACCAAGGAAAAAATGTGAAGGGTCAATGTTTGAAAAGAGGTAGAATGAAGACATTAGACATGAATGTATGGATTAAATGGATGTTTGAAGTAAGACGTAGAGCGGAGATTTAAGATGGTTTGGACATGTGGAGAAAATGAGTGATGAAAGAATGACTAAGTGAATATACAAGTCAAAAGTACATGTGTGCGTGGAAGAGGTAGACCGAGGGAAATGTGGCTGAACCAAACGGACCAGATTTTGTAGAATATAAAGTGAGAATAATATAAGATTTTGTATGACGAGATGTATGAATGTGGAGGAGGTGAAGATGGCTACTTGGATAGAAAAGTTTGGAGATATGTTCTTTTTACCTACCTCACAAGGAAACGGCGTGATGATATGTATGTATGTATGGATTTAACTTATTGATTGTTGTTCAAAATTAGGATAGAGATTCTTATTCATGACAAATACTAGATTCTTCTTCCGTATCTCATCAAATTCACCCTTTTTTATTAATTGTACTAACATTTTTTATAACAAAAGTAGGTAATTTATATAGAACCATTTAGTAAGTCAACTCACTTTAATAAAGCTTAAAGAGTCTAATCTATTGGGAATCAAGCGTAAGATTTAAATAAATAAAATGTCCTAAACATTGCTAATTTATGACAAATGTTAGTGAAATATTTACTTTCACGTAAAATCTAAATTAAAACTGTAAATAGAAGTAGCGGAAGGTATAAGCTGGGCCCTTTATTTAGAGATTTTCTCGCATTAGGGAATGCGTATGTTTTATTTGAATATTAGACAATAAGTTTATATACGAGTATGTGGATAACATTTTATATATTTTCAATATATTAGGGAAGACACTTGCTTTAAGGAGAACCGTAAAAACACTATTAATTTTAAGTTAGTAATATAACGTGTTTCATTCCTGTTATTGCTTTCCTTTCCACCATTACTTCATTCATTTTGTCAGGATGAATAATATTCTTTTGCGATCACGTAACTTTCTTTATTTCCTTTTGTCTGATTTCTTATAAGATATTACCACCAGGTAGCAAGCCCGCCAGATTGTTTTTACAATGAAGTGTTAAATAATACATATTAAATTATAATAATATATGAAAATCAAATATTTTCATATCTTAAAAGCTAAAAAAATATGAGAGTGAGATAATGATTCCCTTAGGCAAACTTTTGATATACGATATCGACGCCACTGGAGATCACGATTCCATTACTTAGTGTCTTAAGATTGGATTTGTTCAGAGATGCCTTGACATTTGGAGATTCTCGCTGCAGCCCGATATAAATGCTTTTTACGATATCAAACATGTCTTTACAATATCCTCATTCCTCATATGGATCACTTATGTGAGTGACCACATACTAAATTGGAAGGTTGCCAATTTTCGGTGCATACAAAATGCCGTATTATTAAAAGTATTCCCATATTGTACGGACAGATGTGATAATTTATTGAATGGACTTTAAAACAAGACGTTATTTCATCACACCGAAAGTAAGGTCGCACATTTGCAATTTTACTCATCGTTAATTTATCGTATTACACTAATGTGCAAAAAGGTTTATTGCAAATCGACGAAATATTCCATTTTGGGTGTGCTCTCACAAATATACCCAATTTGTACTTGAAATATTACATATGAAATACGGAATGTCCCAGAAAATATATACATACTTTTAATATAAATTCAGTAATTATTAAGATATATCTAAAATATATACATACTTTGAATGAATATAAATTCAGTAATTATTAATATATAATATATCTAAAATATATACATACTTTGAATGAATATAAATTCAGTAATTATTAAGATATACCTAAAATATATACATACTTTGAATGAATATAAATTCAGTAATTATTAATATATATATCTAAAATATTTACATACTTTGAATGAATATAAATTCAGTAATTATTAATATATATCTAAAATATATACATACTTTGAATGAATATAAATTCAGTAATTATTAATTTATATCTAAAATATATACAGTACATACTTTGGGTGAATATAAATTCAGTAATTACTAAGATATATCTAAAATATATACAAACTTTGTATAAATATAGATTCAGTAATTATTAAGACATGTCTAAAATTAAAACTTTCAATTGTAGAAAAAAAAACGTACATTTTTATTTATTGCAAATGCTCAAATTAATGACCGTTACGGATCGTGTACAGCTGATAAGAAGGGGTCGAATATATCAATAATAATTTATTTTGGTATTTGGGTGCATTTTCTTTCAATTGCTAATCTTAATTCATTAACCTAGGCCATTTTTGTGCCACAAACATTATCTTTAATAATTTCGTATAAAAAATACCATTGGCGTGAGGTTTGGCGAGTGCATGGGGTATTTAATGCTACCTCTATATCTAATCCATCTGTTCGGCCATTTTTCATCAAAGTAGGTTCTTAGATCACGAGAGGCTCCATTTTACTGGAAATAATAGTCCTCATAATTCCAAAGTCCTTCACAAATGCGTGGTATGACAAATTCCTGCAGCAAGTTCAAGTAAACGGGGCAATGTTAAAGTGTATAGATTTTTTGGAACACTCGATTACACATATTATATATATTTAGTATAGAGCTATAACCGTATACTTTATACTTTGGTGATAATACTTAAAATAGTTTGAGGTTTGTTGGTGTAGAGTTGTATATTTCCTTTAAACATTTTTTAAAGAAAATAATAAAAAAAAGATAAGTCATTGGTATCCTTATAGCACCGAAAACAAGGAGGTAAAATGCTGTATTATTTGAGGGGAGTAGCAGCGCGGAGTTTGAACTGGCGACCTTCCATACCAAAGTACAGAGCGTTACCGCGTGACAGAGCACCTCAATTTATGTGACATGCTTGATGATAAAGGCACATTTTTTAAATACAAGTCAGTTTCAAGATTTGTGATTCGTCAAATTATAGATTAATTAAAAATATATCGATTTTAATGTTTTAATTATTTATTATGCAATATTTTACTTTTATACTTTCTTGTAAATATATTTAGTAGATTTACTGCTTTTAAGCAATCAAAAAATAATAATTCAAAATAACTATCGATATCTTTAAATTAGTAAATTACAATAATATTTTAGTAAGCGTAAAAAAAACAAATGAATATTGTAAATGTGAGTGGTAAGCGTGGGAGAGAAAGATCATGGAAAGTATGGTTGGATCGAGTGAACGATATTCTGTAAGGAGGAAACGTAGAAAGTCAGAGAAATCGTAGAAGTTATATAATAAGGTGCATGGATGTAGAAGAGGTTAATAATGTGTCGAGATAAGAAATTAAGACACTCTGTCCTCTACTTACTCCGACAGGAAAATGGCGTGATGGGATGTGTGTATGTAACAAACATTAAACCAGAAAACAAATCTCAAGGAAAATAGAGATACTAATGGGAATCGAATAAGTGTTAGGGACGAGGAATACTTAATGTTTTATTAATTTATTCTTTAAAAAAATACATGGATTAAGCATTAAAAAAATACATGGATTAAGCGCATTTGATTAAGCCACGAAGATTGTACCCAAGTCGAACCGAGTGAACTGCAAAATATGTTGAATGATGTAATAATGTAAAAAGATGCGTTCGTATACAAAGGATTTGACCATCTTACTAAGGACATCGTGGATTGTTCAAATTGACTCGTATTTGTGTATTATTATAATGTACGAGTATATACGTATGTTACGTATTTTTTTAAATATGATTTAAACGGATACATTTAAAAGCTTGTAACAACAAAAAAAAAATGGTGAAATAATAATCAATTTTGTTCGTAGTACCCAAATCTAAATAATTTAAAGATAAAAAAAAAGTTTAATTTAGGATACATCCTGTGAAATAAAAAATAAACTAAATAATTCTTTCTACATACATACTCGTACATAACATTTCTCTTTTGGGGAAGGCTGATAAGATAGAGCACCAAACATTCCTATAGCGATATACTTGTTCTATACACCTCATTTTGTTTCTCCTTTATTTTACTTTTAATTTTTTTAACATTTCATTCACTTGGTCCAATTATAATATTCACGTCTCCCACTTATGCTTGCATTATACATTTCATTCGATTGGTCCAATTATAATATTCACGACTCCCACTTATGCTTGCATTATACATTTCATTCGATTGGTCCAATTATAATATTCACGACTCCCACTTATGCTTGCATTATACATTTCATTCACTTGGTCCAATTATAATATTCACGACTCCCACTTATGCTTGCATTATACATTTCGTTTACTTGGTCCAATTATAATATTCACGACTCCAACTTATGCTTGCATTATACATTTGTTTATTTAATCTTTCGTCACCCATCCATTAAACATGTCCAGACCCCCTCAATATGCTTTAAACCCTGTTTAAGACATTATTTTTTAGTTCACATTTTAATTAAATGTTTTATTCTGTCACACATCGACAGACCGTATATCTATCTCAATACACGCATTTTTAAATAACCATTATTTTCAATTTGTTATTTCTCAGCTATGGCTGGTGCTATCGCATGGATAGTTGTTAGGTTGAGCATATTAAAACTTTTAAGGAACTTCTTCTAGTAACTATTTTTTACAAAACACTAAACTACATTAGATTCGAAATTAGAGTGACTTAGTCAAAGAATTGATTGTTTAATTGATTGCTGTTAAAAAAAAAGGTGTCGGTTGCAGTTTCAAGTATGATTGATAAATCTAAATAAAGAAAAATCTGGCAACACTTATATTGTTTCATTTATTGTTTGAAATATATAATGAATGGAAGAGGAACGATAATTAATTGCATTCAGAATACAACCGTTACTGTTTCGACGCGTTAAACAAAGTAAAACGCATTATCTCTTTGTAAGATAGACAATTAATATATAACTTCCTAACTATAGGATTATCTAAAATTTAACCGTTACCTTTTTTATTTGTATCTTTTATTTTGGATTTCTTACTAACGTAGCGTTGAAAATGAGTATTTAATGCAAATCCGTGTTGGATATATAGTAAATGATGTTATACTTTTATAAATAGAAAACAATCTTCAAAAAGAGAACGAGGTACGTCAAGATGGGCAATCAGGAATTCCATCCATGGCAGGGTAGAGGTTTGTCACCTGCCGTGCCCATCTCCTCGAGACTTGTCATGACGAAAAGAAAAGAACAGCAAAAGTTTCATTCTTAAAATAGCTTATTATAATTTTGTGGATAAATACAAAATAAGGTTTATTACAATATTTATAATCATAATTCAGTTAATAAATGCTTTCCTTACTATATTATAATTAAGGTGATAAATATAAGAGAAAATATTAATTGGAATGTGTCGTATTATAATAAAGTGGATAAAAATATGGAAAAAATATAAATTCGAAGATTTCTTCAAGATAATCTGCAGAAAAAAAAGCTTATCCTATATTTTGTCCGGCACACGAGTTGTCTTCACCTAGAACCTATAACTATAATTAATAATAAATTTAATCGACTCTCTCATAATGAGATCCAATAAATAAAGTATGCCAAAAGATCTTCTTTAGCCTTTATTTCCTCTTTAATATTCACCATTTTTCCAATCAGGGACTCAAACAGATTTTTGAATCCAAGATTGGAAAAAAATTCCAATTAGGGACTCAAACAGAGAGGTCTTTAGGCTCTCCCAGTTCACCATTCTTCTTTTTTACGTTATCCTTGACTGTCCATGGAGAGATACTCTGGTACCAGTTATATATTTATTTTAGACTCGTTCAGTCATTGGCATGTTTTAAAAAGCGACTGATTAAAAAAAATCAGATCATTATTGTAACGTGTTTCCTTCATGACTTTTCTTTCTTTTCCACCATCCCTTTGTTTTTTTCTTTGATTGATGATATTTCACTTTTATTTTTACCACGTATTTTATGTTACATACCGCGTTCATGAATTTTATACAGGTCAATAATTATTTGAACATTTTTTTGCGTCGTTGCTACTCCCTTTACTTACTTTTGTCTGGGTGGTTCAAAGATATTGCCACCTGGCAAGTAGTTGGTAGATTTTTTTACTGATACACCATCTCACCGTGTATTTTTTGGGGTAGGCAGAAAAGAAACACGCCCACACCATTATATCCACTCACAAAGCTTTTGGTAAAAAATAAATATTTCATTTACTTTTAACAAGATACTTGAATATTTTAAATGTTTTAAACAAAAAGAAAAATAATAAAAATATTTTTGCTCAAAGCCCTTTTCTATATTTTGAAATAGCGTTTATTCTGTATAATATATTATTTCAATGCGACATACGTCCTCGGTCATTTCAGACACGGCATTTATTTAATTTGCAAGTTCACACAAAAAAAAACAATGGGATAATATTTTCTATTCAATGACATAAAGGTGTTGTTAATTTTTAGCAGATATACTTAAAGCATGAAAATATTACAGTAATCTTATGAAATATGTCTCTGAATTAGCTTTTGTTTCATCCAAGCGCACTCGAAATAAGCTGATTAAATTGTTGCAAAATCTAAATTCTTAGTTCTTTTTATTACTGTGGTTTCATAGAACTTTTCAATTTTATGAAACGTTGAGAAAATAAATCATCTTAAAAAGTTTCATAGAAGAATAATTTTCGCTGGGATATAACATATACATTATACAAATATGTATTTTTATTTCTTAACCACATATTTTGTGTATTAGGATGCATTTTATGTATGACAGAATAAGAAATGTAACTATCAAGTATGAATTTGAGCTAAAAGCGCATGTTGAGGTAGTTTGGTTATATTGAATGGATGAAATACATTTAAAGTGCAAGCATAAGTCAGAGTCGTGGTAGAGAACGACCGAAAAAAGTATGGTTGAAACAAGTGATGACATTTTGAATGTAGGAAAGATAAGGAGTAAGAGAAACAAAATGAGTTGTATGAGGAGATATGTGAATGTGAAGGAGGTAAAATAAATATGTCACGACAGGAAAATTTGGGGCTCTGTTCTCTCTGCCTTTCCAAAAATGGGAAATAGTGTGATTGTTTGTATGTATGTTAGATTTATTTATAAATATATTGAAAGGCGTGTTGCTGAAGGTAACACATTCCTTAATACCATTTTTTGACAATAAATCAATCACTTAATATTTAAAATTTACTTCCCCATTTTGATTTCCTATCTATCCTGGTATCCCCTGTGACAAATTTGACCATCCAATCATCGAATATTTAGTTTCTCTATAACATCTAGAAGACACATCATAATTAGCTTAGGTGTTGAAAGAAAGTAATTAAAACAATATAACTGAGGAAGAAAATCGAGAATTTAGAAGATTGTCTGGTACTACAATGTTTGAATGCATACTCGAAGAGGGAAATACGTAATTGGTTACCACTATGTTGATGGTAAAAAAGATGTTGAATGACTAATCCCGTATTCCAGTAACCCAATCCCGTGTTTTAACGTGATAAACTAGATTTGAGTTGAGTTCCGGTCCCGTGTTTTCACGTGACGACACCCCTTCTAAAAAAGGACGTATTACTGGCATCTAGTAAATATTTTATAAGTAATAAAAATATGCAAGAATTGATTTAAGATGGGAATTCAGACATTGCGCCATCAGTGCAATGAAGTGTCAGATCTTAAAGATTTTGACATATAAATCTGGATCAACTACAGTCTCCGGCTCCAAATAGAATAAGGAATTTGTAGATTCCTCTAAACTGGTTATAAAATAACACGCGTTGATGTGTATTCCATCAACTGACAAAAATGAAAAACCCTGCAGGGTTTTCAAGATGTGTGCTAAGGACAAGAAGAGAAGTGACGCCCGATTTATGTTAAGGAATGAGAAGTAGCTCTCCACAAAGGAACATGTTGGCAGAATTATCATACGTAAATAAATTATTGAAATTTTTTGAATAAATATATAAAGTTTTATTACAATATTAAATATAGTAATTGTAGTAAATCTTAAAAAAAAAGAATTTTTCATAAACCAGTCGGGCAATGGGAAAGGTTTTCTTGGTTTTGCTCAGATCTCAAAGTATTAAATGTTTATACAATTAATGGGCAATACAAACGATTTTCAGGAAAATATAATTCAGACATTCCTTTAACTAGCAACGTTTGCTGTTTATTGTATGTTTGAAATCCAAATATACCCTGAAAGTTGGTTTTTATATTTTGCAGTTGGTCTTTATATTTTGTTTCAGAAGAAGGAGGTTATAAACAATCTTTATAATATTTTATTCATAATTTAAATCCATTAGATTTATATCCCTTTGAAAAAAAAAGGAAATATCCGAGTTAGTGAGTTGGTATAAATGTATGATAGATAGAATGTCATTTTTTACTAACTTTCATGATAAACAAGAAATAATTGACTCAGATTTGTTAACATATAAAGTTGTCAAAAGTAGAATATAATAACTTAAATTTAAAAGAACTACTTATTTAGGCGAAATACGAGTAAAATATTTACTACGTTAAATCAATTTCCTTCAGAAATCTAAAGATACTTATTATTAAGAAAGAAAATGAATTCATCTGAAACTCTTAAATATCATAATACGTGTACTTAGTCCCACATTCTAAATGAGATTATCATGCTTTAAAATATTCAATTTAGAGACATTACTTTAAGTAATCATGAACGAAATATTTGAACAATTTAGCAAAATTAGATTTCCTAAGTATGTGTTGAAATTGAAATGTCAGATAAAAGATGTGTAAACAAAAATTGAAAACAGTTAAACTGAACTCCTTATGGATATTCAATTTTCATTAAGTAAATCGTGGGAATTAGTTACGTCTGTTACAATATTGTTCGTAAGCAAAAAGGACTAATATACTTTCTAAATAACTGAAATAAATGTAATGGACCACACATTAAAATATTGCAAATAAAGTTAAATAACACATTAATAGTTTTATGATTACTGTCCAAGAGGCATCACGAGATCAGAAGAGAAGCAAAATTTAACGCCAGTGTTGTAATAATTGGGGAATTATTTAACATTAGCTAATATGGAGAAGTGTTCCTGTAGTGAGGCGTGTTGCAACACATCCAGCACAGAGGTCTGCAGTAGTTCATAGGCAAGAGGTCAGGTGGAACATTGCAAACACCATCACGCTGCTATATCCCTTGGGGATAGGCATATCTTCACATAATTTTATTAAAGCGATCAGCATCTATGATCTAATGGTTAGCATTAAGTTAGCACTATTTTAGTAAGTGGGCGTCTTGAGTTAGATTCCCAATAGATTATAAACACTTTTGTTGTGTGCAGTACAACCTGGCACATTTATTGCTAAGTTACAATCTCTTCCAGCCAACCACAAATATGTTCAAGAGGAATCCTTTTCAATAAATCTGGGTTACAATGGGAATCGAAAACACACAATTCCCGGGCTAGAAGACAAGCATTTTACCAAATAGGCCATGAAGGTCTTCTAAGCGAGTTTTACTTTCAGACCTTTTTTCATATAAGTTTGTAGTTTTCTGTATACTCAATATCCGATGTATAGTACCCGACGGTAAGTAATACACATCGAGCTTAAGAAAAAGACTGTCGCTTTGTAGAGCGTTGTCTCTGTCGCACGGACTATTAGCGCATTATGCGACAGAGACGACGCTCTACAAAGCTACAGACTTTTTCTTAAGCCCGATGTGTATTACTTACCGCCGGGTACTATACATATATTTTAAGAAAGCTTTGTAGTGCTACCCCGTCGATCGTCATGGAATTTGATTTCTTTGTCATCGGAAATCAGGTTATCTGTTTTAATTGTGTTTGTTTAAGAAGAATTCACGCCCTGGCATCATCCATTTATAGAATGCACTTACCATCACATTTTAATTGCCAACCTACTTGTATGTGATCTAGTTAGATGTATGTATGTCTTTTCATGTGAGTGTTATTCCCGTTGGACCAAACCTTTTTAAAAATATCCATTGAATTCTTTCAATCTTTTTACTCGTAATAAAATATATTTCTTTATATTAACCACTACCTTCTTTGTATTCGCCATTATTTTCAGTTCACTACCGGTTTCACAGACCGCTGACTTCTTCGTCAGGAGATGGCTTATTTTTAATGTTGCGGTTTTACTTTGTGGACTTATAATAATAATTGTGATTAGATAAAATAAGTTGCCTGACGAAGATCACGACAAAGAAACTCAACATTCGAGTCGAGATACAAACATCGTATGTTATTTGTTAAATTTAAAAAGTAAATTTATCCATAATTATTTTTCACAAGTATTTTTGTCTGGTTTCCATTTAAAGACTCTTTAATATCGTCCTAATATAATACGATATAACTTCTGGCCTAGTTGTTTAGCTGACTGTCTATTTACCAGGGGGTTCCGGCTTCGATTCCAGGTGGTACTAAAATCAAATAATTTATTTCATGGTATTTAACGATGGAAATCGATAAGATAATACTCTCGTTAAAGAAATTGGTTATCCAACGACTGAATATAACGATTATTTTATGTATATATCTGTAGTTTTTCAATTCAAGATATTTTTTACAAAAGTCTCAATGTGTTCGTAATTAACATTATGCCAAGTTGGGTGGTTTTTCATTTTAGTTAAAGCGCTTTGTATGAATTCGTCATATGATAAATTGGGACGACTTACATATATTAATAGTTTTTCGATGTTTCACTCTTCAAATTTCCACCTGTCATTTGATGAAGAAAAATAATTATTTTTGATAATTTCACCCTCTTTTATGTTAACATTATTGTCAATAAAATAAATATTAATGTTGGTTTGACTAATAAAGCTTCAGCTATTTAAAAAAAAGGTTCAACATATTAAAAAAAAAAATTATGTGAGAATAAAATCATTATGTCATTTATTTTTATTCTCCAATAACTTTTACGATCAAATGTTAAGAGTTCAAACCAATTTGTTTTTTTTTTATGATCTGAATATTTTTCTTGTTGATATTTGAATGGTTGAATTAAAATAGGCACTAAGTACCAAAAAAAACAAAAAAAACTAAGTATGCAGTTTCATTATATATGACATATAGAACGAACCTGCATACTTAGTTGGTTTTTTTTTTGGTACTTAGTGCCTATTTTAATTCAACCATTCATTTGATTCGCTCACAGATGTTCCACTTTACATAGATGTAATTATGCAAAAATAACCCAACTCACATTTTACATATTCTGACGTTATTGAGGAAATTTCCAGGTGCTTCCTAAGGGCTTGTATGGATACATTTTTTTAAACAATTTAACCATAGTGTATTTATTCAAATATGTTGATATTGTTACAAATACAGGGTCAATTAATGTTTTTTTTTATATTTCAAATACATAAAAAATGGTTTTAGTAGGTTGGGTATTTTATTGT
Source organism: Odontocerum albicorne (assembly GCA_949825065.1). Lineage (NCBI taxonomy): Eukaryota > Metazoa > Arthropoda > Insecta > Trichoptera > Odontoceridae > Odontocerum > Odontocerum albicorne. The sequence continues at coordinate 12,549,948 of OX463849.1, read as the reverse complement.
CCATGTTTTTTATACTTATTTTTACGCCCATACTTTTATATTATTTGTATTATTATCCTCCAATTCACATAATATAATACTTACAGTATTTTATTGATGAGTTTTTCATATATGGCTTTTAAAATTTAAATAAATCTTTATTCATCAATCGATATTACAATTTCCACTATTGTCATTATATAAATTAGTTTTAGAGTAAATTAACTGTGAAGTCATCATCCTGTCATATAGCTCCTGACTGAGAACCTTGATTCCCATGATAACTTCTGACGACTCCTCTCCATTCATTTGTGCACTCCACGGCTCGATGGGCTGAAGGATAGTCCACTAGCGTCTTTCATTTGGTTAGTCAAACACATTGAGATTCTCCTTTTTATGCGTTATCCTTCCATGCGTTCAGTAACCACAAACCTCTCCAAACTGTCTCTTAGGCCACAAACAATGTGCCTAAAGAATCTGTTACTTGTCGAAAGCATTTTGTAGACAATCTGTCCGTGATTCTCAGTTCTTCGAGAATGGAAACTGTGAAATAACGTATGTTTGTTCAATTATTTTATTTTTTATCTTCTTCTTTCTTTCTTTCTTTCGATGGTCTACAGCCCATATCGACATGTGACCTCCGTCAATCTTCGCCTCCAACTCCTCCTGTCTTCCGCCACGACCCTCCAATCCTGCGCCTGTAGCAGCCGGGTTGCGTCCCTCTCAACTTTGAACTCCCATCGCAACTTTGGCCTGCCCACTCTCCTTCTTCCAATTTTTTATCTTCAATTTGCATAAATGTTTTATATATTTTTGTGTATTAAGAAAACTATGAGAATAATTGTGTAATATTTGAGTACAGATAAATATAAAATAATAAATATTTCTACGCAACTTACAGTTTTTAACCACTGAAGTGTAAACGTAGGACGTAACCATTGTATGGTAGAGGTTGGGTAAAATTAGCTTCTGTGTATTTTTTCACACATAAATAATAAAAAAGAACAATGTCAATTGCTTAACTGGTGTGTTTATGATCGAGATTAGTTGCCGTGTTGTAAAATGTATACGAACCACTGCAGGTTGAAGTCAGGGTTTGCGATGAAAGAGTCTGCAAATATTTAAAGCGAAAAAAAAAATGCAAATGAATTTTTTTTAATGAATTGTTATTTAAAAAAAATCATACACGCAAACCATCGCACCATTCCCCTGTCGGGGTAGATAGAGAGAACCGAGCCCCAGATTGTCCTACCTCGACACACTTTCTTAGCCTCTTCTACATTCATATATCTTCACATACTTTTACCGTTTCTCAGACTTTTTACGTTTTCTTCTTTAAAAATATAATTCACTTGATTTAACTAGACTTTCCTTGGTTTTCTTCTTACACGTATTTCCCTCAAATTTTCACTATATATTCGATTGTAAGTATTCCTTTATTCATTCGTTCTACATGATCAAACCATGTCAGCGTGCACTTCTTCATCTTACTCAACACATCAGCCTTAAGTTCACATTTATCCCTAATCACTCTATTATTCTGTCCCCCCATGTGTTCTTCTCAATGCGTATATTTCTGCAGCATTTATTCGGCTTCTTTAAGTCTTTTCCACGCCCACGTTTCACTGCCGTACATGAAATAAAAAAAATGTTAGAAAACTATTTTGTTAGAAAGTAAATAATTATTGAAACATTCTATGGAAATGAAATGAAATTGATTCATTATTTCAACTGAAACAAAGAAAATTTGTTAATTTACAGTTTTGAATGTGTATGGGTTTTGCTAAAATCGAAAAATAACACAAGGATTAAAAATGATTATTATTTGTAACACTATGATTTTCCCACTTCAAAGTTATATTTAAGTTCTTACCTGAATGGTTTCTAAATGACTAACATATTCAAAGGAAATCAATGTCCTTTGAAGGTTATAGTTATATTGAAATCAGTCGGACAATACTTTCAATACGCCCTTGAGTGGAAAAAAACAGTGCTAATAATAGTTTTAAACATGAACGGCAAGAATATTCTACCGAAAAAAAAAATTTTATTAATTTTTTTATAAAAAATCGCAAGGTAGCTAAAGAAGTATAATAATTTTTATTAAAATAAAACCGCAAGGCGGCTAAAAAGTAAACTTTTTCTATAAAAACCTGCAAGGCAGCTAAAAAAATGTTTTTAGAAATCACAAGGCTGCTAAAAAAGTATTTTTTTATGAAAAATCTCTAGGAAAAATATTTTTTTACGACTTAACTAATTTTTAAGCAATTAAAAACCTTTAAAAAAAAAACGTATTTAAAAAAGTAAACCTGGAAGAAAAATCTAAAGATTAATTATTTTTAACGTTAAATCAATACAAATCAGTTAGCTTGTTACAATATTGTTAAACTATATTTTTAAAAGTATATTAATGCAATAAGAGTGATGTCAAAACTTAAATTAAAATGTCAATTTAAGTAAAAAAAATATTACAGATACATTAACGATTCCATTAAAGATGTTCTTCGTGATCTACTTGGTATGTATGTCACCTATCTTCCAACCCTTAGGTTCGATTCCTGTTAGTAATTTCCCTTTAGCATTTTTCAAGTTCGTTGTAAGCAATTATCACAAGTCCATCGACCCATCAGGTTGTGCTGTGTATAATAAAAGTGCATTACAATCAAAAGAATAATACAAAAAAATACACTTAAGGTTTGAAGCTTGATCCAGTTGAACGCACAATATAAACGCAACTTAACATTCGAGTGTATTCGAAAATATTTTAAAATTTATTATTCATACCTTGTTTTATTTAACAATAATTTAAACTTTAAGCTTCAGGTGGTTTGATAATAAATTCTGCGAAAAGTGGGATTTCTCATAAGAAGAATGGGCAATTCTCAAGATGGTAATATACGTTGCTTAGCAAGTAAATGTTAGGTCGTAAGGTCGAGGATTACTGCTAACATTCATAATTAAAAACTTAGTCTCAGACATCAATTAGATGCTAAGTAACGCATTATATATTCACTTTATCGTTTAATAAAACAGAAACGTTTTTTAAAACGATAAAATTGGAAATAATTTTCAATCCTTAAAGAGGTAGTCAAGGATTAAAATCGTGAGTAATTGGAAATAAATAAAAGATTGTTGCCGTGAGTTTTATAACTGTTAAAAGTGATTCAAAAATAGTATGCCATTTTTCAAATGATATGAAATTTTTCGTGGAGCACGCGTTAGTATAATATTTACTTATTTCATCCACTGTCGATGCTTACCTTAAAATAATTTTCTACATTTGATTATACACTTCACATATGATTTGGCATCTTGCAAAAATATTAAATGTACCAAATAAAGTGTAATATCTAGTGAGTTATAATGCAAATATTGTAATATGTGGTTGAATCAAATAAATTGTAATATCTAGTGAGTTATAATGCAAATATTGTAATTTGTGGTTGTATCAAATAAAGTGTAATATCTAGTGAGTTATAATGCAAATACTGTAACATGTGGTTGTATCAAATAAAGTGTAATATCTAGTGAGATATAATGCAAATATTGTAATATGTGTTTGATTAATGTACGTAAAAAATAATGGAAGAATTCTGTTTGTCAAATTTTTTGTACTATTTGAAAATCAAACAAAATATGATTAGTTTTATGGATTCTGTAGCAATAAAGCTGCTTTTAAGTCGAAGTTATAATTTTTTCCTTTACTAAAACGAGAAAACAAAGTGATGCTTATTTTGTACGTACAGTACCCGGCGGTAGTAATACACATCGGGCTTAAGAAAGAGACTGTCAGCCATAATCGGCTAACTTCGGCTTTGTAGAGCGTCGTCTCTGTCACACGATTGACTGACAAATCGTAATGGAACACGTTTATGAATGACAGAGACGACGCTATACAAAGCCGAAGTTAGCCGATTATGGCCGATAGCCTCTTTCTTAAGCCCGATGTGTATTACTGACCGCTGGGTACTATACGTACATAATAAGCATCACTTTGTTTTCTCATTTTGATAACGGAAAAAATGATAACTTCAACTTAAATACAATTTTATTGCTACAGAATCCATAAAACTAATCATATTTTGTTTGATTTTTCAAATAGCACAAAAAATTAGACAAACAGAATTCTTCCATTATTTTACGAGTATACGTATTTTATGACTTGCGTGGAGCTAATTCTTCCAATATTATGACTTGCGTGGAGCTATTTCAAGAAGTGATTTATTGAAATTAAATTAACTGAAATTTTTTAACTATATTTTGTTATGATTATAACTGGCCTAATTTCTAACATTAAGATCAATTAAGTTAGTACGATATTTTAACTATTATTTGATCAAAGGATGTGAATCGTTATGAACAGAAATTTCATCCTATCATTAATCAATTATTATGTTCGATTTCCTGTTAGATTGTTTATTGATATTCATTGCAAGAATGCTCTGTCAATTAGACCGATGTCCTTTGAATTGTTAAGAGGAAAGAAAAATATTTTTCGGTGCATTATATGCATAATGACATTGCGACACAAAATGTCAACAATACTGTCTGTGTGAAACAAAATTCTTTGAAAGCTGACATCATTTAATTTTCTTGAAACATACTTCTCATGCAAATGAGATGAATTATACTTGAACTTATTTGATGGTTGATATTTGGAAAGCAATAAAAAATAATTGATTTAAAATTAAACGTAAATTCCTTCTCACAAAATTCAATGAAAGTATTATAAAGTTCATTTACATTAGTTAATTTATGTTCATTCAGTTAGACAATACAAATAATTTAATGTATCAACTAGCCTATAGGTTTTCAAACTATGGTGCGTGTATTAGTTTTACATTAATACACGATTATCTAATTAATGAAGCTCAAGTAGTATTTGGGAGAGAGCCAAGGACAAAAATACATATGAATCATTTGTGATATACATGTATGAGTAAAATTAATATTTTTTAAATGTGAAACATTATATTAAACATGTGTAGTTTTTTACTTACAGTATATTAAGTTTCAGCAGCTTTATAAACACTCGAATGGGCTAGTTACTTCAAAATGAGGTTTAGAAGTTTCGAATATTTCGGAAAAAATATATCAATAACTATAATATAAAACTTTAATATTTTATGAAATAACACACAAAAGCTTAAGTGTATAATGTTTAATGTGATTATGGTGGAAAAAAATATGAGATTTACAAATGGGTGGAGCTCAGGCGGCATAACATTAAATACAGTTTGAGAAGAACTGACAAAATTTGAAATTTAAATTAGATTCTACAAAAATTTGATTTCAATTGAAGAGTATGGAATGTATGACGATATCACATAAAAATATACAAATTTCCTGTTTTCAATGAGCTTCGTAATTGATGGAAAACTGTCACAGAACAATAAAACTAATTTCCTATATTATTTACATTCATAATATATAATTACAACTACAAACTTATCACCAGCTTTTAAAAAATACCTTGAACTGATATAATATGATGCTATCTAAAAAGATAGGAACTAGTTTGACCTTTATCTTAAAATACCAGAGCAAAAATTAAATCTTCTAGAAAAAAAACTACATAAATTGTTCCACTTTTTTGTGATGTAAACCCCACTATAATTTATTATTACAAAATGATGATTCGTAATGTATAATTAAATATTTTTTTCCAATACTCGAATTATTTTTTCAATGCCAAAATTTTATTGGAAATGTCAATGAAATAAAACGGAAATATCTATAAAATAAAATAACAGATTTATAAATTTAATGAAATCGAATAAATGAGAGCACCAAGATAAATGCTTCCTCACATGTGTAAGTATTCATGTATGAGCTTTAATTGGAACCTTAGCATTTTGGAACTGGTTTATAATTTCACGGTTGATTATCAGTTTTCAAGAAAGTGATCGCTGTGATCGATAATAATTAATTAAAATTCTCGTTGTACGTCATAATTTACCCCTCGTGCTTTTGGACAAGAATTCTATTTAAGGCTTTCCTTTTCATGGAGCTTTTATTTTTAGCCCCCTTCGTGCTACTTTTTATAGTTTTCTTCAACTTCTTATGAAGCGACAATCTTATTTTCATTATCGTGGCTCTGTATATTTAAGGTTCTTGTATTATATTAAAATAAACTTGATAAAAATCAATCTATCACAATATTGATAAAGATTATTATTTTCAATCAAAACAACAGTAATTAACGAAACTATTACATATTAGGTAAGGTATGTTACTTCCTAACATCGAATATGTTTAGATAAACATATTTAGTAAGAAAACCACAGAAAACTTACCAAGGGAGACGAACTACAAAGAAACCTTTGTAGAACTTCCTATACGTCTTCTTCTAGATCTTGCGATCTGTTTAAACAAGATTTCAGTTTTGGTCCTGTGACGAAGATGTCCAACTTTCTCTTCATTTCTTTGGTGGACGTCCCGGTGGTTGACGACCTATACGTGATAGTAACAAATTCGGTTTAAGAAAATTAGAAATTGTCGAAAGGCTTTCGACGATATACAGATGAAAATATCTTATTTTGGGTATTTTGCCAGAAAGGATGATAACAATCTGAAAGACCTTGAGATCACGGGAACAGATGAGAGAAAACGAATTAAAGGAAGGTGTCTTCTTAGATGGATGCGTCAAACAAAGGAGTTAAAATGATTCTTTTTAAACCCTACATTCAACATAACATAGGACAGAGAAGGCTGGAGACAGGTGGCGCACCAAGTTCCAGACATACGAGTAGGAGAGAACCATGATGTTCAGCATTGAGCACGAGATGAAGAATAGCACGAAATAAATCAAAAAGGCTTCCGTTACTATCATTACGCTACTAAACGGCTGCCCTGTAATTATTACGAAGACATAAAATATACAGTTAAATTGTGTTGAATGGTCAATAAATAAAAGCTTGTCCGTCAGACAGGCGATTTTAAATATAAATACTCGTATATGTGAATGGACCAGGCGGTACTCGATATGACGTAAAATACGCATAACACGAGATATCGTTAGCGCTCTCGATTCGGTTGTGCCATCTTGAAATGTCATTGAAACCGGAATTTAAATGGAGCACATTCTTCTTATTTAAAACAGAATTGTTAAGGTTTGGATACGTGTGATATCCGCAGCTAATAAAAAGCAGATTGGTCTAAGGACAACGAGAGGTAATGCAGAAATTGTTACGAAAGTGGGCGTGGTTCGTTTCAGCCGAAATTAACGATATCAAGATTTATCTTGTGATATTTATGTGTAGGATGATGGATGTTTACCATTTCTAAATATTTTAAATGTTAATAGTATGCAGTATACGTATAATAAATATAATATATAATATACTTAAATAATATATTTATTTTCTTCATGAACATATAACAGTTATACTTGATATACTGTTGACATTAACAGTATTCGTACTACTTATCTATTATCATTATAAAATATGGCTTTCGTGGTCTAGTGGATAATTTAATTTAACATAATATAAAGGACAATTTCATACACCATCGTTTAGAGAGCATACTCTCCTCGACGGCGCTCTAATTCAGACCTCGAATCCACTAATATTAAACAAATCCCATCTAACAGCTATAGCAGCACCTGAAAGAATTATGCACAATATTATTACACTTTCAATGTCAACAGTACAGCCTTATAAAAATCAGAAAGATTTTTATAAGGCTTTTGAATGAAAACTTTTTAAAAACAATTTTCAAAAATATAAATTCGGTCTTTTTCAATAAAGAGAAAACAAAAATGCTGGTGAGCTCCAATCGCCTCACTTCGGTGTTTTCTTAGATTCAATACAGCGACGTGGTTAGTAAGTTTGCTGGTATGAAACGGCTAATTTAAAAAAAAAAAACTCCACGACAAAGCTTCGCTTTCCAACTAAATTGACGTTAGAATGGGGAGGGAATCATTGACTGCGAGGTCCAGAACCGATAGAACGATACGATATTTTTTATGTAATTTCTAAGAAAAAGTAAATAAAATATAGTTCCTGATACGTCGATTAGGGATCTCTGTGCTTTAGGTGGTAAGATATCTGTCTTCCAGCCCGAGAATTACGGCTTCAATTCCCGTTGGTATCCACATATTTTTTCTAGTTTGAATTAATTGCCTTTTAAACATTTTTTCTAGTCAAAGAAATAATACCACTTGGCATTTAACCCAGTTAGTTGTACTGTATACAACGAAAATATAAAACATTTAAAAGAAATCGCCAATATTTTTATAAGGAGCATATTATAAGGAGCAGTCAGAGTATAAGAAGTAGAATGAAGAAGATATTCTATGTAGGTTAAATATTACGTAATATTAATTAATATGAATATTATGTAAGAAATTACAATAATCACTTTGAAAGCCTTATGACTTTACCCTACGGGCGCATATATGATACGTGCCTATCTATGTCTTTCATAAGATCATATTCTATAGTCAAATCAAGCATATTTGTGTCAAGATTCCCAAACTTTTAAACACCTACTTCACAAAATCTTTCATCTAAATATTCAATTTTATTTATTTGTATTTTTTACTGTTCTTCTCGTTTTGAGTTTTCTTTTTTTTTAAATACAATTCAAATATTTAACTGTGATTTTACGAAAAAAAAAACATTGATTTTGTTTTTACAAATGTTTTTTTTTATAAATAACGATTCATTTTTAAGCCCTCTTACCCTTTGATACATTAGTATTGGTGATTCGGACGTATTGAGAACGTGGCCAGAAGATAACACTGTCTTCAGTCACATTTATGGTCTTCAGTTTCGGAGCCATTGAAGTTGGCACGCAAATTGCGGTTCGTCATCGCACATGTTGGTAATACTACTTAACACGTAAAGATGTGACATCATTCGGATATGTCTAACGCTTGACGTATTGTTATCAAGGTAGTACTTTTTATATTTTATGGGTACTTTTTATATCTTATCAAGTAAGCCACGATAGTCGTCAATATCGACCAATGAAAACATGATTATTTGATGTATTCAAAAGCTCAATTATTATAAGCGTTGGTTCGATCACGAAAGTATGGAAAACAATTTTTTGTATATTTAAAAAATAATTTTATTCTAGATTTTTCGTATCATAGCTGCATATATTTTTGGCGATAATTCTGCCCTTGTGAGTATTTAAGCAAATTTTAAATAATAATATAATTTACTTTTTTTATTTAAGCTCCATCATTTTACAAAAGAGCTACATAATAATGATTAAAATAAGAAAAACACTCGGTTTTTTTTAATTTAGACACTATAATGTAATCAGGAGTTAATTAATGAATAAACTTGAACTAAAAAAATGTTCAAAATAATATTATCATTATTATTATAAATAAGAAGCAAATGTGATATTAATATTGATATCAAGTTGAACTGTCATATATTTATAAAGAAGAGTATTCATAAAAAAACGTGATGCCTTTTAATAACGGTAGTTGTAAATGAAAAAAAAACATGTTGAATTTATAAATATTTTGAGAAGCTCGGTTATATTCGTAACAGCTGGTTAAAAATAAAAGGAAATTTTCGCGCGAAAGGTGAAATTGCTGTAGGCGAAATGTCAAGCAGCCGTGAAGGATTTGATATCTATCCATAATTTTGCATAATTGATTATAAACTCATGCCAAAAAAAACTTCAAAGATTCTTTCCTAGGGGCTAAAAGGTCAATTTATTCGAATCGTTAAATCTGAAACGCGCGCTAAGTGGAAATTAAAAATCTTTACAAACGTTTACATTGGCTAACCTTAATTGATGTTAAGTATGTAAATAGTCACTACCATCGCTTTCTTTAAGATAATGTCTTACACAGGACTTACTAAGGCAATGGTGTTATTTGAACACTCCTTATTATGTTAAATATTGTCTCTGATTTCTAGCCCAGATAAGAGCATTTAGTAAAAGTCAACCCTTTCAATTTGAAGGCTCACGATTAGGCGTTGTAGAGTCCAATCTGTTTAATTGTATACAATATACAGTCACGCATATAAAAGGAAAACATAATAATGGGAAATTTGATATTGCAAATATTTTATATATTCAGGATTCAATAAACTAGGCAAATGTCTATCTTTTGTCGCAATCCTTACATAAATATATTTGTTTCAATATGTGGTTCTAATACACTGATTATCTGTATGGAAGAAAACTTTACACATTCATAAAAAACCCTCCCTCACACCATGAGGCCAACTTCGGTGACTTCATGTCACTTTATCTGATAGTTAATACGTCATTTATAAGATTAGCTTAATCCAAATATCAAACATAATATATTAATTATTGATAGATATTCTTTTAATCGACTTCCATAGCCTAGACGTTAAGATGCCGACTTTCCACCCAGGGATTTCGAATTGGAAATTAAAAAAGGATCCCAGTCTGATAACGGAGTTCATCTGGTAACAATAAAAGACGCGCTAGACGTGTGCGAGTGTTGTTGCCTGCCCAAGTGCGGTAGTATTTTAAACATGGACGATGGCAAATTGTGAGTTACTTGCCTACTTCAGTGGTTTTAACCCGAAAGCTCGATAACTGGATCCGAAGATAATTATATCTCCCAGCCACGTTCTTCAAACATGCCCGTATGATGAATTCTTATACCTATGTTGATATACGAATAAATGAATGAATTCTGTTATTAGGTTTCAAATAGTGCAAGTTTCAGATACAAGCTCTGTATCCTAGTTACTGAGATGACTGTTTTCTAGCACAGAGGTAGCGGGTTCAATTTTCGTTAGAACACCGATTAAAAAAAAAGGTTTACAGTATGGTTGCACCTAATGCCTTATAAATATCTTTCTGGTTAGTAGTAAAAGATTGCCAAAACATGACAAAAGCCCCACCAAATTGTACGAGTATACAGTACTACGAAACGAAAAGTTTAATATATGAATGGTTAGGGCGCTTCTATATATGCCAGACGTGATTTGTTTAATAAAAATGGGTTCGAGGCCCGAGGAGTTAGAGCACCCTTGAGGAGGATTTGCACTCTAAACGGCGCTATATAAATTACCCCTTAAACCAAATGAAATCATTATAATTCAACTACCGGACAGTTTTTGTGGATGTTTATTTTTACTAGGGATGCCTTTTTATTTTTATATATATATGTGCATATTCTGTCATTGTCGATTAGAAACAACATATTTAATGACAAGCTAAAGAGGTTATTAGACCGAACTTCGTAATACTTTTTTTACATTAACATTGTCCATCTTCAGCTTACGACTTGGTCATCTTTAAAATTACTCTAACAATAATAATTTTAGTTTGTAACGTAACAATTTATCATTTCACCAATTACTGTTGTACAATCTCAATTAAATAACTAACACGCATGAACGTTTATGAAATGTTTATTTTAAAATTGTAAATAATAGCCGATAAGAATCACCTCAAGTAAAGGTTTTCTTTGGTTAAAAAGTAAACGAAATAAATTAATAATATTTCAAATTCTTGCAAATAATTTATGTATATTTTGAAGACGAAGCGTGGTTCAACAATTTCGTTTAAAATTTGTTAAATTTTATTTTATCATATCATATACTGAATATTCATATTTTAATAATCAAAGAGATTTTGGTTGATCAATTTTAAATACTCGTAAATACATTAATACTATCATAAAGTTTCCCTATCGGGGTAGGCATAGCAGTAGTCCCATGGAATTGGTTAAAATATAAATAAAATTCAGGATATGACAATTACACTTTAGTTATTTCTTCCCAGCATCAAGGTTCATTCATATCAATGAATTATGAATGTTACCGGGGTGACCCGGAAAATATTTTCATATTTCTCGGATAGATTGCGTTAGGGCCAAATTTTCGTTGCTTACTTCATTACAAACGCATTTAATGCATATAATCATGAAAGGTAATGTTTACCAAACTTTATCGACCATTGTTGTACCAAATTGTTTTAGCGGGTTTTCGGAATCATTTTGAAGATGGAACAAAATGAACTGTTTTATTTCCGTGTTTTTGTGCTATCGCAAAGGAAAACATTCAGCACAAAAAATAAAAATATGTGCACAGCGTAATGACAACGATGCAGTAAGCTATCTTGTGTTTTAAATTTGGTTTAAAAACATCTGTAATGGTGATATGATACTCGAAGATGGTGTCCACTCTGGAAGATCGATTACCACTGATGACGATCAAATCAAGACTTTTATCGAGGATAACCGCGTTTTACAACACGAAAGATTGCTGAGATATTAAACATATCAAAAATCACCTTCCATAAGTATTCGGTGTAGCATGGTTACGTGAATCTTGACAATGTGTAGAAACTACATAGTTTGAGCAAAAGAAACTTAGTAAATTGAGTTTCTATTAGCGATTAACAGCAAAAACGCTATGAAAACGAACCATTTTTAAACTCTTACGACTGGTCTTCTGCTGGTAAATTCCTCTGACGGCTGGTCTTCACTCGAAAGAAGCCATGCTTTGTCTATGATGAAATTGGAAGGGAATCGTGTACTACTAGCTGTTCCACACAACCAGATGGTCGATCCGGACAAATATTGCTCGCAATCGAACCAATTGAAGGCAGCTATTCGTCGGAAGTGTCCAGAATCAGCCCATAAGAAGGGCGTTATCTTTCACATGAGATAATGCTAGACCTTACGTCTCTTTGTAGACCCGGCAGAAATTGGTACACCTGGGTTGGAATATTCTTCCACACCCGCCGTATTCCAGTGAGGGATGCAAAACACACATATTTTTAAGGCTCCATATTTTTTCGTGTATTCATGTGCAAGTTTTCAAGGAATATTCTTTTACAACTACAAGTGAAAATATTTGAAAAGCAATACTCAAGAAAATGACTTGAATAAAACTTTGAGAAAAATTCTACAAATGGCTAAAAACTTTAATTCCGTGGTGACCGTATTAACAATTTAGTAAACATATAAATTAAATATTTCTAAATGCTTACTTTATATAGAACTAATGGATTTTTAATTTCCAGATACCAACAATATGAATAAATTTTGGAGTCTTGGGGCAGGAGGCGGGAGCATGTTTCATTTCAAAATAGTGAGAATATTTATGGGTAAGTTTTTTTGTTATTTGATTTTCATAAGTATTTTAAGAATCATAAATGAATCATTATGTTAAATGTAAAAAAGATTCCTTTTTAAAGATGATATATCCCTATGGTTAGTACCTACTCTATTTTAACATTTTAAAATTAAATCAAATAAGTAATTAAGAATAATAATATTTTTAAATTAAAGCAAATAAGTAATTTAGAATAACCTCAGTCAGTAATTAAGTCAGTATATGAATGAACACTAAAAAATAATGCAAAACAACAATAAATACAAAAAAAAATTTAGAGTTACATAAATATATAAAACACCAAAGAATACAAAAGGTATCTTCCCAAAATCCCTTATGTCAATATTTTACAAATACTTCCGATGAAAGGTGACACCAGTTTGATCTAAGCATTGCTCTCGTAACAAACTGGGATCATTCCGTCTGAAAAGAATCTTGAGAATAGGTAGACTCAAGACTAGTGGTAGAAATACGTGTTGTGGGGATTAATGTTATAAGTGGAATAACAAAGTAGTTTATTATTAAATAAAGAAGGTTTAAATTGTAGGTGTATAGGTTCAGATTAAATTTAAGTTAAGTTTATTAAAAATACTAATATCACACTGATATTTTTCATAAATGAACAAATACAATTGTTATAAAGAAAAATTGTCATCGCTCATATCTGGATGTAAAGTTAATGAAGAAAATAAACCTTCGGATGATCTTCATACATCATTTATTGATTTTATAAAACACGTATTAATAAGAGCGTGGGTAGTTGATTTTATCTTGAATTTAACACAGCCATGCAGATAAATCTAACAAGACAATAATTTAGAAAACGTTGCAGTTTATATGGTTATTTATTATATTAATGATAAAAATATAATGACTGTTCAATAAAAAAAATAGAATGCACTTGTTTTTTCGATCAACTCTTTGATAGTTTCATGTTTTAATATCCGTCAATTTTGATTGATACGTAATATTTTTAAACCATTTTGATACAAATCAATTCTTGATCGAAGAATAGTGACAATTCAAATAATAATTTCAGATTTGGGATAATCTTACAAAGGTCAATTAGGTCACCTATACTTTGTTAGAAAAAGTGATTTAAATAATAACCACAATTAAGGTTATTTATATACTGTATTAGCTCAACTATAAGGCGAGGCTTTTATTAAAAAAGGCGATAGGTAAATAGGGGGGTCGCCTTATATTCGAGTTTTATTTTTCATAATATTATAATGGTGAGGGAAATGATTTTTTCTCCAAAAAGCAGATAAAAAAATAGGAGTCGCTTTATAATCAGGGACGCCCTATAGTCGGGCCAATGCGGTATCCTCTGTACTTAAATAAATTTAACAAATTTGAATTTAGATTGAACACTTAAGTTGATATTACAAAGAAAATGTTGACCTTATTGTAATAAATACTTTAATTGTTTTATTCAAACAATAGTTGTCTTAAGAAATACATATTTGAAAGAAAAAAGGTTAAAAAAAATGGCGTGTCAATGTATTGTATTATATAATAATTATTAAGAATGAATATAAGCTAAAAACGTGATGTATTAAGCAGAGTGTAAATGAAACATTGGGGTGATTTGGACATATTGAACGGATGAGGACAAATATTGTCAATGCAAGTATGAGTAGGAGTCAAGGTAGAGAACGACCGAGAAAAGTATGGTTTGATTGAGGGAATAAAGTTTTGGAAGAAGTAAGAAAAATAAAAGGAACCGTATGAGAGTATATTTGGATGTGGAAGAGGTGAAGAAAATGTGTCGTGATAGTTTAATCGTATACTCTGTCCTCTCTGTCCACCCCTGTAGAGAAATTACGTGAAAGTTTCTATAATACACACATAAGTATGATAGAAAGAAAAAGTACTATGACATTTGGACAACTTTATTTTTTCCACTGATTTTACAAAGGTATAAAATTGTTAATAAATGAAAAACCTGAAGTATTATTATCTTTCTGTTGACCAGTATTCGTTGATTCATTGATTTTTTCATCTCACTCGTGTCGAAATAGTGATTTATATTATAAGATACTAATATCATTCATCTTTTGTTAATCGCTATTAAATAAATAATTTCAAGAGTTGTTAAATTTAATTTCAAAAAGATCACACGCATTTGCGCAAAATAATTTCAAATACAAACTTGACTCGATCATTTAGACATTCGTGACTATCTTCTTTGTAACTAAATATGTTAAAATGTATTCAGATTTGTTGAATAACATAAGAGACAATAGATGGAAAGATTTGTTGAATAACATCAGAGACAATAGATGGAAAGAAGACGATCGCTATCGTGTCTTGTTAATCGAGTAGGTTACATGCGCAGCGATAGCCTTTAATATAATATGTTAAAAGAAATATATTCAGCCAATAAACTTTTATTTAATACAAGTATCATAAACAACTCGACCATTACTATAAAAGTGTTACATGCCATATTTATTGTGTTCAGGTCAAATGGCAAATACTAAAAGGGGTTTATGTACTTAAGATCATTTGATTCGCAGATACATATATTGAACGTGAGATACTTATAAAAACATATGTTATCGATGCAATATAATTTGAATAGAGTGTCGGTATTTTAAAATGGGTCGAATTTTATTATTGAATAGAATGAGATGTTTTTGATCGAAACAAAGGAGAAAGTTTGATGAACTGCGGTAAAATGGTTCGATACTTAAACTAGATTATTCTTAAATTTCTTTCATGTGAACAACTATTATATAACATGATATTTTATAAATTACGTAAATATATACATTTTTGATAGTTTTTTTATATGTTACTTCGAATAATATATTGTATATTTATATTATTTTATGTCGTGAAACTAAAATATTACATTTTCAAAAAAGATTTCTAATTAGTTTTTATACATACGAGACCGTAACACTATTTTCCTATTGAGCAGATCACATCATCCTAGATAGGCAGAGAGGACCTAGCACTAAATTTCCCTATCGCGACACCCATTTACACTTCTTCTTTATCCATACACCTTCTTTAGCAGCTTCTGTAATTTATCTGACTTTTTAAATCACTTGATCCTACCACGTTTTCTCTAATTTTCCACATTAGAAATACATATTTGTTTAGTTAGTGCTTCTTAATTATTCATTCTATCTACATGCTCAAACCATCTTAGAATACTCTTTTACATCCTTTTTAATACGTCTTAAGTTCACATTTCATTCTATGTACTGACATATTTTTTCCCTCCATATATTTTTTCAATGCATTTCTACAATGTTTATTCGGCTTCCTTCAGACTAGTATGAGATCTAAATAGAAATATCATAAACAAAAAAATGAAAAAAATGTATTATTATATTTAACTGAACAAATAAACAATGTTCTCAAAAACAAAAAAAAAAACTATTTATTCGTCTTCGGATGATATATCATAATGTTCGATGTCAAGGCTCTTGGTTTAGGTAATCCTGCTTTGAAAAAACTATCAAGTTTTGTTAGAACTTTTGAAGCATGCTGCTTCTTTTATAATTAACTCCCTAAAATGACGAAAATTAACAGGGTGTTGATTTTCATATGTAACATAAGGATCGAAAATTTTGTCTGTTAAATCCGAAGTCCGTTAAATCGATGTCTGCAAAATTGAGAGCTTACTGTACTGTATAGCAACCCTTGTAAAACATAACACTTATTATCATCAAATGATAAGTTTTGTACACAAATATTGTAGTTAAATTTCATATTAAATATAACTTAATGAGATGTCAAAGTTTAAATAATTATTGATATGATGCGATTCTTAAAAATATATATAATGATATTAATCGATTGTGCGACACTTAAAGTTAACAATTCATTTCAAGGACTTCGTGAAATTAATTAATCATATTTCATTGTGACAACTCTTGAAACATTTATCACTTCTCGGACTTAAAATATATGGAGTTGAAATATACATACATATATTTCAAATCGTTTTATTTACAGGTCAAGATAATTGGAACTAATATCAATGGGTACGAACTCAACACTATAAAGTTGCATTCTCATGTATGAGAAATGCTTTATTCTTTTATTCCATGTTTATCTGGACACGAGTCCATATATTACGTTTGGTCAGCTTGACATTTAGAATGCTTTTAAGCTTGGCTCCGAAGTGTGTTAATTAATATCATTACCCGGCCAGTACATCATATGCGTGAGCACAAATACATTACCCGGCCAGTACATCATATGCGTGAGCACAAATACATTACCCGGCCAGTACATCATATGCGTGAGCACAAATACATTACCCGGCCAGTACATCATATGCGTGAGCACAAATACATTACCCGGCCAGTACATCATATGCGTGAGCACAAATACATTACCCGGCCAGTACATCATATGCGTGAGCACAAATACATTACCCGGCCAGTACATCATATGCGTGAGCACAAATACATTACCCGGCCAGTACATCATATGCGTGAGCACAAATACATTACCCGGCCAAATACATTACACAAATACATTACATCATATGCGTGAGCACAAATACATTACCCGGCCAGTACATCATATGCGTGAGCACAAATACATTACCCGGCCAGTACATCATATGCGTGAGCACAAATACATTACCCGGCCAGTACATCATATGCGTGAGCACAAATACATTTTGTAATATTATGCCAGCAGATGTAAAGATTTATTATTTCATTTTGAAGTTACACTTGAGATATAACTCAATTTATTGAGAGCCGGCGAAATTCAATACTCAAAGAGATAAAAAAATATAACATTTATAAATGTAAGTTCTTTATATACGTAAGTTATAATACGATAATATTCGTATGATCTTTTGAGAATGGCTTTATTAAAAAGTAAAGAAACAGTATTGATTAATGTGTTTGCTAAACGTTTTGAGTGTTTTATAAATTGAAGACATTGGGAAACATTCTAATTGGTTCAAATTGATAAATATTTTTTCATTTGTTAAGTTACTTAAATAATACAAAACATATTTTATCTTGTTCCAAATGCTTGGAAATGCGTGCACAGATAATTATATGTGGTGTGTCGATGTATGACATAATAAAAAATGTGATGTTTGAGGATGAATGTAAGCTAAAACCTGATGTATTAAGTATGGTAAAAAAGGGGACGTTTAGGAGGTTTGGACATCTTCAATGAATGGGTGACGAGAGACTAGTCTAAATAAATTTATAAAATCAGCATGGGTGGGAGTCGCGGTAAAGGACTAAACGAATGGTATTTTAAAAGAAGGAAATGTAAAAAGAAATTCGTAAAGGAGGTGAAGAAATATTTTCGTGATAATTTAGTTTGGCTCATTGTCTCCTCTCCCTATCCCAAAAAGGACATAGCGTGATGGCATATAATATATATTATACTTGTATTTTCGCGATTTTCCTTTCTAAATGCTGTAAGTGACAAGATGCGCATATATGAATGCAACTGTCAAAGACGCAAGTATTGGTGTATACTTGTGTGCAGTGATTTCAATATGTCTCCTGCCTGTTTATTTTTATATTCTGCGCTATTTTTATATTTTCTTATATGTGTATTTTTTATACTTTATATATCAATTAAGATTTGTGTAGAATATGTAATAAATTTGAATTTGTGTATTTAATACTACGTGAGAACGTGACTATGGTGTGGTCTTTATAAACTCGTATATGAAAATCCAGAATGTGGCTTTCGTTGACCTCATGTATGCCCACCCCTGGTATACCATATATGATGTATGTCTTGATCCAAAGAACATTTTTTTTGTATATACTAGTACTAGTACACGTATAAACCCATTCACAAAGTTCGAAGAAAAAATAAAAAATAGTCTGAATTATTTTACTTGTTTTTTTATATTGTATTTACTCTTTCAGTGCATACTGCCTGTAATGCCTATTGCTCTATGGTAATTTTTAGAACCATGTTTGAGAAATAATTTGATTAGCATTTTTTTTTCTTAACATGGAGAATTGAAACCAAAACTTTTGAGAGGTAGAATTATTTTGCTTCTAGGTAAAGGAGGTTATCACTTTTCATACGTCTTTGAATCTTATAAAACTTATTAAGAATCTCTCGTATGTACTCGTACATAAATTTCAAGTTTAACAGTTACCATTATATAGTAATTTGTATAAAAAATGGACATTATACATAACTGAAGATACATATTTTGAGGATATTTGTGGTCTTTGGTAAATTTCTCACAACTTAAAATTAATATTTCATAGTTTGAAAAATTCGAATTTTTATTTCTCTGTATTTCATGCCTCCAAGTTAGATAGATTACATTTTTTCCATA
Source organism: Odontocerum albicorne (assembly GCA_949825065.1). NCBI lineage: Eukaryota > Metazoa > Arthropoda > Insecta > Trichoptera > Odontoceridae > Odontocerum > Odontocerum albicorne. Next base: position 12,530,586 of record OX463849.1, on the reverse strand, counting down.
TTTTAGTAATATGTAAGCAAAATATTTAGTAATATGTAAGCATAATATTTAGTAATATGTAAGCATAATATTAAGTAATATGTAAGCATAATATAATATTTAGTAATATGTAAGCATAATATTTAGTAATATGTAAGCATAATATTTAGTAATATGTAAGCATAATATTTAGTAATATGTAAGTATAATATTTAGTAATATGTAAGCATAATATTTAGTAATATGTAAGCATAATATTTAGTAATATGTAAGCATAATATTTAGTAATATGTAAGTATAATATTTAGTAATATGTAAGCATAATATTTAGTAATATGTAAGCATAATATTTAGTAATATGTAAGTATAATATTTAGTAATATGTCAGCATAATATTTAGTAATATGTAAGCATAATATTTAGTAATACGTAAGCATAATATTTAATAATATGTAAGCATAATATTTAGTAATATGTAAGCATAATATTTATCAGAAATTCGCTTTTTTGGTGAGGTTTATTTTTTATTTTTCGGTTATATTATCTCATTTTTTAAATGCATATAGTAGTAATAACAGTACATATTTCCTGAGAAATCACCATTTATTTCTTTAATAACATAGTCAGAAAAATGTTACAGGGAGTCTTACTCATCATATTTAAATCTTTTTTCTCTCTCAACACTTGCTCCTAATAATAAATTTTCCATCCACCTGAATAAATAGGTAAAGATGGATTATTCAAATTGATTTTCATTGGATTATATTTATAAAATAACTTCATAAACAACGACTTAAAACAATTAAAATTATATTTTGTTAATGAGTAAACAATAATCAATACAAAAAAAATCTTTAAGATTGAAAAATAATTGTTAGAGAAAAATATTATATTGCAAATAGACGAGTTACTAAAATTTTAGCTAAATCACAGACACAGTAAATTTTCCTCGTTAATATCGTAATATTGAATTTAAACAATGAAAAATGGAAGTAGCAACAGAAAATTCAAACAATTTATCGATAAAACCTAAAAAACTGTTTGGGCATGTATTGGGTGTTAACATAAGTTGTGCCCGTTCTTTTCCAAATGAAGAGAACAAAAGGACACAACAAAAAAAAATTTACAACCAATTAGTCAATAATGTATTCTCCTTCATTATTTTAAAACAAATTAGTCAATAATGTATTCTCCTTTATTATTTACAACTTCTTGCCAATGTTCTACAAGTTTTTCAACGCCTGTACAATAAAAATCGTCCGGTCTTGACTCGAGGAATTCGTCCAACCATGTCCGCAATTCGACGTCAATATTGAAGGAAAAACGATCGACGAGCTGTCCTTTCATTCATAGCATCTTCACAGTACACTTCGCAAATATGTCGAGCAGCTTTGGCAGCTTTATTCCCTCGATTGAACGCGAACAGGTATCGAGGTGTTGAAAATGCTCACTTTCGTTTACTTGACATTCCATTTTGAAGGTTTGTAATCAAATAAAAGAATATATGTAACGTAAAAGCAAACACAATATATTGTAGAGCAGAAAATTTTCTTTCGAATAACGTATAACCTTTACCATTTTATTTTACTTTTGGTGCAAATTTTATATTTGGAAAAAAACGTCAACAACTTATGTTAACACCTGATATTTAAAAAAAATCCTTTAAAATCTCAAATACTGACCTGTGACGTTGTAGCTGTTTCATGTACTCGAGATTTATATTCAGAGTTGAAGGGTTAATAATACGGATCATTCCTAAAATAAACGCGATAAGGAAAACAATTCATTTTTGGATACATTATTTTTGTTAGTACAAGATGCATTTAATGATAGTATAGGTGAACATATTTTTCTACTCGAGTAATTTCTCTTTGAAAAGAAGATGTATTGAGGCTACGCATGCAATTAGCCTTCCATTGTTATGTAACAACCTTAACAGAGCGTGAATATTCGAATTTTTTTTCGTGTTTGTCCAAAAAAGTTCGTGAGTGAACTATTGTGGAAAAAACGAGTGCATAATTTGAACTCGTAGCTTCCAAAAAAACTGTTCATATTTACTTATCTAAACATTTCAATCAAAACTTAGACTTTTAAAGGGTAGTTATCCACATTTTTGTTGATCACCAAAATTGGTTAATTATTTATAACAGGTGCATATATAAATATTCTGTAGGAGGAATTAATGAGGGCGTAGTTTAATTGATAATAAACCTTTATTCCAACCGGGGTTGCGGGTCGATTCTCTTTAGTACCCACATTCTAAAAATTAGACCAAAGTTTAAAGTCGAACACTTTTTTGCCAACCCATTAGGTTGAGTTACATACAACGAAAGTGTAATATAATGAGGCAAGCTTTAAAAGAGTACCTTTATTTTTTGTAACTTTGAGTATGGGTAGTTTATTAAGATGTATAAAAATTATGACTGTTATTTACATGTGTACTTTATTTAGTGAATGAAATCAATCTTCAGGCATTTTCCTCGCTAATAAGGACAAATAAGTGTTATGAAAAGTATTGATTTTTTGTAATCGAAGTATTGGGTTGGAATTATATTGAATAGGAACCGCCACTTGAAAGTAAAACTATTTTACTAAAATGCTTATGCATGAACACCTAATGTACTTAAAATGAAAATAAATTTAACCTTTTTTATTTCATAATAAGAATTGATATAGCATTTATTTCCGTAGCACTAGGTAAGAAAAATATTTGACCTTGCCTAGTATGACATTTATATTTCTCGGAACAGAAAATTGACCCCAAATTTCTTTTATACTCCACTCAAGTTTTGCGTGTGACCTACAGACTTTTTTGTAGTTCTTTATGTTTTATCGTAATAAAAAAACATTTTTTAATGTTATGTCTCAATAAAAGTCATTAAAACCTCATTTGTCTTAATTGATATATTTTCATAACCGTATAAAATATACAAATAAATCATTATTAGGCCGACAATTTTGAATTTCTTGCAAATTACTCGTGTAATGTGAAATTTTAAATATACCCATTAAATAACAAATTACTGAAATAGGTGTTTTTACATGAAAAAGTCCAAATATTTCGTGTTAGATTATTAACGTTTATAAGTTCATATTAAATAAGTGATGGTTTTTAAATAAATTGAAGTTAGTGTTATCTTAACCTCTAGTTTTTTTTATTCCATTAAACGAAGTTAATTCATCTGAAATGATGAAATAAATGATTTTTTATAAAGCATTCATAAATATGTTCATTAAGTACTTTTCTAATGTATCTGATATTTGATATAAAGATTTAAATTCAAGGATAAAGTTTAACGTTTCATTTATTATAAATATAGATTTTTAAAGAAATTGCTTTTCATATTACATCATTATCAATAAAAATTAACGTTATAATAATCACCGCAAAAACGTTTTGTTTTTTAATTTATAGAAGGTCTTTATCATCACTGAATAAACTAAGGTGAAATATTTTTTGTAAACTAAGTTAGAAATATCTATAGTACGAGTAATAATAATAATAATGGGAGATTTCAAGCTACAAACTTCTCATATCGTTTAATGTCATTTTAAAGTAATTAGTTATTGATCGAAGACCATTGATATGTATTTAGATATAAAATACAGAGATAGTCGTACAGATTAAACGACGATATTTGTATGCCCCAAATTCAGACATTAAAGGTGTACAAATAATGGTGCAAGGATATATCATATATTTTATTTCCATATTTGAAAATATTATACCATTCACTAAAATTTGATAAGAAAATAAAAAAAAAACGTTTACCGGAATTAAAAATTTCAAATGATATACGTATTTCAATTTTAATATATCACTTTTTGTATTATTACGTATTTAACTACTATCCAACGTCAAATTTGATCAGCGTTAAAACATTATCTACTTACATATTTCAAAGAATGGCGAAATAGCCCTAAAGATTTCCTAACTTATGTTCAATAAAACATACTTTTCATCATTGACTGACGTTTAGAAATGAAATGTACATTTTAATTCACCTGGGAAAATGAAATGGAAAGTGCGTTTGATACGCAATTATTATTGAGAAATAGATCTTAATTGAAAGGTGTCAATAAAAAATGCCAAAATATCTTCTTCTCCCTGGCTCCATCCCAACTCACTGTCTGCGAAGACTGTTGGGGTCAGCTCTCCTCGTCCTCAGGTTGTATGCTCTTCTGTCCCGGACTACGTCCCCCAGGCCGTGCCTCTGCATCAGGTTATCTTTTTGCACCACCCATGAATTCTTTTGTCTTCCTCTGGTTGTTATTCGAGGAAGATCAAAGCCTCCGTGACCTGGTGGTAAGACACTTGTCTGCCGATCCGGAGGTTACGGGTTCGATCCCCGCTGGAACCCAGATTTTTTTAAATAGGATTCCAGTCTGGTTAACACTTAGGGCCTATAAAAACATCTTTCTGGTTAGTTGGAAGAGATTGCCACATGGCAATAAACTCGCCAGGTTAAAAAAAAAGATCCATGGAGATTGCCTGGTTAACAATGTGATCGGGTGCTCTGCGTCCAACGTGCCCATACCATCTCAATCGCCTCTCCTCCATCTTGTGGTTGATGTTCCTCCATCTTCTATTATTTTATTTCAAAATATGTTTGAAATAAAATAATAGAAGCGTGTTATATTTTAATAATTTAGAATAAATAAGATGCCTGCTTTTGTAGTGTACAAACCTGTTGTTCTTATCCAGTTAGTTCTCTTTCACGGCACAATATTTTTTCAGTCAGTCATGCAATAAATATATTTATTATTATTATATATTCATATGAACACTATTCATATACACTATACTCCACCTAAAGATGAATGTGTCACTTTAACATTTCGGAAGATTTAAAAAGGTCACTATGTACAATAGTTCATCATTCCTTGGTAAGTTCTCTGAACTTTTCTTATTAAATGTGTTTTTATATACACAGCAAATACGGAATAGTACTTGATATAATGACCGCAACCATCACCTACCTTAATATCCTTTCGTCCCATTTGTTTTTGAAAGGGGTTTAATCTTTTAAGGGGGTGTTATACTCCAGAGGCGTGAATTTCAGCCGTTTTTTCAGACTGAATAAAAAAAAAAAAAAATTTTATCGTATACATTTTTTACAGTTTGTTTACTAATGATGAGAGAATGTACAAAAATATTTTTGAAAAAAAAAAATTAAAATTCAAGTTGTTATCAGCTGTTATATCTTGTCGTAAAAAGGGAGGGGGTGGGGATGAGCTGGTCGACATGACTGGAACCTTTTCTTAAATTTGAAACAAAAATAATGCATAGTTTCTTGATAAAATATAATGTGTGTGAAACAAATTTTTTTGTGGCGGCTGTGTGAAACAAATTTTTTTTTGTTTTTTTTTTCAAAATTTTGAAAGTAAAAGTATTAGTTATGAATTTTTCAAAATAGGAACGATATAAATATATCTAACAAAGTTTCACACCAAATTTGAAGGCAATCGGTTGGATAAAACTTGAGGTTTTATGTCGACCAGGTCCAAAAAAGTAGTTTCGAGAAAAACGCGTTTAAAGTTTTGAGATTATTGTCTGAGTCATTCCGGTGCGACGTAATTGCTGCATTATTTATAGCTATAGCTTCGTAAATATTGAGAATTTTAAAATTTCTTTTTGAAAACATATTCTTAAAGGCTTACACTTTAAGAATATGCAAAAAAAAACGATTTTTTTCAATTTTCTAGCGTAGAATACTCCCTCAATAATAGTTGGCTCCATTTCCAAATTAGAGTAGTCTTGAAGGGAATTTGTTCTCTATACGGTGTAATATAAATTATCCTTTTATTATTCATATCATGTTTCCTGAAACTTTACTAAAATACATGTATATATTGTTTACGTAAATAGTTTATTAATTAGTTTAATAATGGGGTGTTCAAATTTCGAAACACGCATTGGACTTTATAATAAAAAAACTAACAGTCCCATTTTCCTGATTAAATTAGCCCTTTTCACCGCAGTTCTACATACGAGTATATGTCTCTCCTCTCGGTCCTAACATATTTGGCTTCAATCAATAACTCATTTTAGATCTTCAACTTAAGTGTTAAACTGCTAGTTAACTCATTTTGTTTGAGACTTTGGGTCAAATTCAATTGCAAAGTTGACAACCAAAGTGAAATAAAATTAACGATTTTATTATTTATATGACAACATTGTTCAACTGGATATTTTTAATTAATGTATTTGAAATAATATTTTACATACGTACGAGTATAATCACGGTGTGCCATTTGAAGGCTAGGCAATCCTCCCAGTATGAACGAAAATAAATACCCAAACTTAAACAACACAAATAAATTTTTTAAATTAAGATTAAAAATAATCCCTGCATGGAGAGTGCAGATCTTTACATTTTTTATCCAAATACACTTCTTTCATATCCTCCACATTCATATAAATCTCGTCATGCACAATCTTCTTTTATTCATACTTCTCTCTTTAACTTCTTTAAAATCTAGTTTACTTGATCCAACCGCGTTTTACTCGGTCTACCTCTTCCACGCACCCCTTGTACTTCTGACTTGTATAATCACTTTGTCATTATTTATCAGGCAGTCAATCAAGTTAATATTCAAATTATTTGTAAAGGAAGAATTGTATTATATGATACTTTCATAAAATTGATTTGTAAAGGAAGAATTGTATTATATGATACTTTCATAAGATTTATTTGTAAAGGAAGAATTGTATTATATGATACTTTCATAAGGTTTAAATAAATATTAAGTGCAGAATCCTGTAATTAATTTGACGAAAGAGGATCTGTCAGTTCATGGATCGGTGGACAGCCGACAGCCGTGAGACGCTGACATTCAGATGGTTGCTTTTGACAAGGCCTTAAGGAATGCGCGGTTTCAATAATGAAGGAAAAATATTTTACTCCTAAAACGTATATGGTATTTCTCGTACATGCTAATTATTATACCCGCAAAGCACTGAACCAGTTTTCTGATACGTCTGATCGTATTTTGAAACGGATAAAATGAACAACACAGTATGCGAGTTAGTTGTTCTTGCTTACCTTGCATGGTTGATAACCTATGGGGTTTTTCTTTCTGCATAATTGCATCGAACAACAAAATAAAATATTTTTTTTACCACCATACTGGCATTTAGTACAGGAAATATATTTTTCTACTCATATGATCGTATGTATTGTCTATGTAAAGTGTTTATTATTTTTTAAATAGGTGGTTTTGTAAAGGAATTAAATCGTGATCTCAATTTTACATGAACTGAGTTAAGATAGATAATGTTCTCTAAAGAATAGTTACATGCATACATGATAAAGGAATACGAGTTAGGTTAGATAATGTTCTCTAAAGAAGAGTTACATGCGTACATGATAAAGGAATACGAGTTAAGTTAGATAATGTTCACTAAAGAAGAGTTAAATGCATACATGATAAAGGAATACGAGTTAAGTTAGATAATGTTCACTAAAGAAGAGTTACATGCATACATGATAAAGGAATACGAGTTAAGTTAGATAATGTTTTCTAAAGAAGAGTTACATGCATACATGATAAAGGAATACAAGTTAAGTTAGATAATGTTCTCTAAAGAAGAGTTACATGCATACATGATAAAGGAATACGAGTTTAGATAGATAATGTTCTCTAAAGAAGAGTTACATGCATAAATGATAAAGGAATACAAGTTAAGTTAGATAATGTTCTCTAAAGAAGAGTTACATGCATACATGATAAAGGAATACAAGTTAAGTTAGATAATGTTCTCTAAAGAAGAGTTACATGCATACATGATAAAGGAATACGAGTTTAGATAGATAATGTTCTCTAAAGAAGAGTTACATGCATAAATGATAAAGGAATACAAGTTAAGTTAGATAATGTTCTCTAAAGAAGAGTTACCTGCATACATGATAAAGGAATACGACTAAAAATGTGTATGTTTCGAAGATAATTGAAGAAACATCGTATTATTATATTGAATTGGAAGAACTGGAATGATAAAAAATGATATGCCAAAACTGGAAAGTGTGTCTAAGAGAAATTCAGTTTTTTAAATAAAGTATTGATACATCAAGTTATTCAAAGCTGCCCATTCAAATAACGACCAAAGTGGCATCATGGTATGATTGAGATCAATTCCAAATAAATATTTTGACACGAGAAATAAAATTAAAAATAGAGTAAAATCGAGTAGTTAATTAACTAATCGAAATCGGTGCTAAAATACGTAGGTACACGTTCGCAGATATAATAAAGCATTTCTATATTTTAAAAATATTTCTGAGAACAAATTAATATTCTTAATTAATAATTTTTATTTTAGTTATTTCGCTAATATGGTTCCAAAAGAACAAATAAATATTCATTACACTTTCATTGTATGCAGTATATATAATCTGGTCTATTTATTTCCATGTGGCAATTCAGATTAGAAAGGTAAACCCTATTCGCAACCCCCTAGTTGGAAGAAAACCTTTTTTCAACTAAACCATGGAGGTAATCATATTTATAAGGGTTAACAATATTTAAATAGTAAATATTAGCATTTTTATATAATAAGATTTAATTCACTCCACAATGTTCTTCAATTCAGGATTATCAAAACAAATCAAGTCCATTTTTGGTCGAACCGGACAAGCTTTGTTTTGATAACAAGGCAGGCTGGACTTTGAATGGCGTATAAAGAAGAAACTGAGTAAATCTGATATTTTTTGAAACCATGACTATGTTCGAAACGTCATACACAATAATATTCTACCACTATCCTTGTCAGCCCAAAAATGGACATGCCTTGTTTTGATAATAAACTCCTGAAATGTTTGTAAGATTCGTCGTAAGTTAGAGAAAACCATTAATTCATATTGAAGAAGAGCTTTTAATTAAGTAAAAATCGAATTCAACAAGTCCAATTGCTAAGTGAGAATGTTAACCATTATCCATCAGCAAATAAATAATAAAATACCATCATACTATCCTCGTGGTCTAGTTAATAAAATACCATCATACTATCCTCGTGATCTTGTTAATAAAATACCATCATACTATCCTCGTGATCTAGTTAATAAAATACCAATATACTATTCCCGTGATCTAGTTAATAAAATACCATCATACTATCCTCGTGATCTAGTTAATAAAATACCATCATATTATCCTCGTGATCTAGTTAAAATAAGACGTTTGTCTTCCTGCTTGCTGATTGGAGTTTCTATCCCCGTTAGTACCCAGCTATTTTAAAAAGGGTTTAACTTAGGACGTTTTAGTTTGTTTAAAAAGATTATGACATGGTTATAAACACGCCAGGTTGTCCTGTATATTATAACGAAAGTTTAATACAAATATACAAAAATCCCGCTGGAACACATATTTAACAAAAACGATTCCAGTCTGGTTTTAACTTAAGACCTCTTTAATATATTTCTGGTTGGCTGGAAGAGATTGTCACATGGTAATAAACACATTAAGTTGTCCTGTAGAAACTAAAGCGTATTACGATAATACAGTAAGACGTATTATTTATACATCATATTGAATAAAAAATTTAAAATATAATAAAATATAGTGAAAAAAAGATATAGTCTAAAATTCTATCAAGTGTTACTTTTCGATGTTATGATAGTGAACAAATGTTATATTTGTTTATATAATACTCGTATACCGCTGCGTGTTGCTGACCTTTTCTTTTGTTTTAATTTTTTTGCAATCGGTCAGTGGGTCGCTTTTTATGTATTCGGGCCTTCAATCAAATATTTCTTTATAAACAGCAATTTCATATTTTATAAAAAATGGTATTCAAAGATGGTTCTTGACTTATGTGTTATTTGTCTGTGATTGTCATTAAAATTAAGGTCGTCAGGGATAATCTCAATTTGTTCTTACACTTAATCGACAATATGTCGTAACATTATACTCGTAATTTATCATTAAATCAGTTTCAGTAATTTAAAACGGGGTTTTAAATATATTTGATAGATCTTCATGGTTTTATGCCGTTTATTTTTCAAATTCGGTAGTTGTAATTTATTGTATTACACTTTTGTTGTATAAACTACAATTCAGATATGTTGAGGGTTATCATAGTAATGAATTAATTCAGATATGTTGAGGGTTACCATAGTAATGAATTTATTCAGATATGTTGAGGGTTACCATAGTAATGAATTAATTCAGATATGTTAAGGGTTACCATAGTAATGAATTAATTAAATTTATATAATGAGGTGTACTAAGTATGTTACTTAGATTCTCTTAAGATACAGTTATAACTATATTATTTTAGGATACTTCTTATAAATACGCTTCAATGACGTATTGATGGAACAATTAAATGATACAACTTTTTCCTCATAAAATATATGTTCTAATGTTACATAAATCTACTTGGGTAAATTTGGAAATATATATACATATATCGAACTTAAACATACATAATTTATAAACATAAATTTGATATAAACAAAAACTTTGTAATGATTATTCCAGTTTTATTGTATCTTCTTGTCAGTTTTGATTAATTTTGTCAATATTTTAAATATTAGTTTTCATGTTATGTAAAAGACACTGGTGTCGTGAATTAAATTTAAAAAAATAATTTTACTTGTTATTTTAACCAAGGATACTTTCCGCAAATAGTCGATCACACTCTTGTATTGAATTTACCTATATTAACGATTTCTTCCTTACTTATCAAGAAAAGTTCTTTGTTGAATCAGATATTATGTGCCACTGAAACAATAAGTCGATCATTCTATTCTGTTACGATATTTATTTCACCAAAGAGGTCATTACCATGTTTTAGCAATCAAACATTATATTTGAAAGTAATTAAAAATATATCAAGTATTTTTTAATGCCGCATGTCAAAATAATATCTAGCACGTGTGGTTTACTTAGATAAAGTCAAAAATGTGTTGCCTAATACTCAGGGAATTGAATTTTATTATATTTTACTCCTAGTATGAGAACGATGATGGGACGCAATCATAATTGGTGTTTTTTTTATTGATTTCATAGAGAATAGTTTGAATTGTAAGTGATTGTGCCATTTCTGGGAATTGGGTGCCGAAAGGACGCGGCTGGCTGATGGCTTAATATAGGCACGATGGACATTGCACGAATTGTACCGTGGGAATCAGTCATTTACCTGTTTAGTGATCTCTTTGTGATCTCTATGTGACTGATGAAGACAGGGCTGGATTTTTATTTATTGATGAAAGGTAATTATATTCAAATAAACAGTTACTGAGAAGTTTCTTCCTATAATTTGAAATAAAATTGAGTTCAAAGATTGAATGTCTATTTTACGTAATACCAGTAGTTATAAATTATATTTTAAAAGTTCAGGACTCACTTTGTAGAAATTCATAATAATGGGGCCATGGAATAAAAATAAAACAATTTTACATTGTTTTCTTCCTCGTCATTTTTTAGCATATTAGGATCGCATTTCAATACATACCGTGCTGTGCCTTCCTCCGGTGAGTTAGTTAAACTAAATTTCTTGTTACTGGAATTATCTATGGTTTTATAGGGAATAGAGTAAGAAGTGACAGATGAAAAATTTCGTCTATGGTCTTATGGGAAATATATTTTAGTAATTAAAATTTGCTTAACAGTGAAGTACTTTAAATGCTTTTCTTAATGTAACATATTAATGAGTATTAGAAATTTAATTAGATTAAGTATTTGATAAATACACTCAAAATATTTGATTTTATTCTCAATTGGTCGCTTCTCTCTCCAGAACGATGATATATTTATTAAATCATACGTCATAACACCAAAAATTACGATAATTTAAACAGTCTACAAAAACTGAGTACATACGAGTAAATATTACGACCCTTATATGATTGTGAATATTTGCAATATATTGTAATTAATTTTCATTTAAATTGTTACATTTTTTGTCCTTTAAACATACAAAATAAATATTTTGTTTTCATGTTTTTCACGAATTATTTTTCTGCTGAAATAAATTTCGAGAGACATTTCCCTTTATATTCATATACACAGAAGTCGCACATTTTTTATTTCCGATTCATGTATTTCCGATTCACGTATTTTCGCAACCGGCAAGTTAATTGGTATATATTATTGATCATATGTTACATTTAAAAAAAAAATATTGTCTTAAAATAATTTTTCATTCACATAATTTTTAATGATTTTGGCAAAAGCTAAAATCAAATTCGGTGTAAACAATTGACTTCCGATTCCAAAAAAACCATATGACAAAAAAATCAAAATATCTACAAAGGTTTCGAAAATTTTGACGAAATGCCAAAAAGTGATAAAGATACTGAGAGAATCCAGACTTTTCGTTGTCCATGTGTTTTATGTGTTAAAACTAGATTTAAATATTGTTGAAGTAAAAATGAATTCAATGTAGAACGTAAAATGATACATGTATTGTTTTGTATTACAACTTTGTAACGTTTTGTAACTTATTGTTTTGTATTAAAACCTGGTGAGCTTATTGCAAACCGGAAAGATGTTCAAGAGGCCTTAAGTGAAAACCAGAATGGAATATATATTTTTTTAATCTGTGTTCCGCAACCCCCGGATTAGGAGACAGGCGTTTTACCAACTAGGCCACGGAGGTCGTTTTGTATAAATCTTATCAAATAAATAATTAATTATGACATTTGAAAAAAAATCAGCGCACCAATTTTTTCATAAATGTAAGATATTAAATTTCAAAAATACTGTCCGTGCCTGTTAAGTTGGTAATCAAGAATTAAGAATAATGACATAAGTTGCCCAACTAAATGAAGCGGGTTGCCCCAAGGTCTCGAGCCGTTGCTCAGCCGACCTTTACACGAACCGTTCGGACCTGTTGTTCGTTGGCCACTCGTTATTTTTTCCGTATTTTTTATAGGAATCGCCAACTGATGCACGCCAATGACTCATCAAGTTTATTTTCGAATCAAGCCTTCATTGAAGAAAGTCCTAAAAATAGTTCATATGGTCATGTTATGAATATTTTTAGATGCTGAAAAAAATTACAAGGTCTGTTTGATTGTTGCTGCTTACGATGCGTGAGTTACGGGATTTTAAATATTAAAAAAAAACTTTTTTCATCGCCAGAAAATTGACTGCATAATTAGAATCATAATTTTGAGTTATGAACTCATCTTAATGCATGTATGAAATAATTACATTCATTCATCATCATCCCTAGAGCTAGAACATATTTTGCCCAAAAGCATTTGTCTATTTAGGTCCTATGACATACAATGGGATGCCGAAGTCAATAAAAGACAAAAGGTTGCGAAACATTCAGGCAGTGAATTGGAGTGCGATTTTTATTGCAACAGGAATTTAGTACTTGGGCTTGTAGGAGGGATGATTTGTAGCAAAGGTTTGTGGGAACTCTCGAGTGTGGTGTATTATTTGGTGATTGTGAGCGGGACATTGTGGGATAGATTTTTGGTCTATGGCAAAGGAGAGATGACTTGTTGGTAATATGTGTGAACTCTTGAGTGTGATGTGTTTTTTTGTGATTGTGTGCTGGATATTATGGGACGAAATTTTTGGTCGGTGACAAAAGAGAGATGACTTATGTTTAAGGTGTGAACTTTTAAGTGTGGGTTTTTTTTATGGTTGTGTCTGAGACAATGTGGGATGGATGATGACTTCTGGTCTGCCTGGAATGATGAAGTCTGCGGGATTGACTCACACGATACGAGTACATACATGTAATTGAGTTTCCCTGCTTATCAGGTTGATAAGAGTTTGTGACAGGGGTATTTTATAATTAACAATCGGAAATCTGAAAAACATCAACTCATTTTATACAAGCAAAGTCCTCAGTAAGATACAAACAAAAACCTGTTTACTGGGGACACGACAAATTAAAATCCACAAACCCAGATCTATGTAAAGTGAGTGTCTATTTTAAATTATCTTTTATTACTTGTTGTTTTATCATAAATTATATATTTACACAATTACTTGTCATGTATATTAATAAATAAATCTTCATCACCATCACGTTATGCTCCTATTGGGGTAGGAAGAGAGAACATACCTCCATTGCATTCAATTCTGGTACACATATTTTGCTTCTGCCCCACGTCCATACACCTCGTTATGTATTATCTCCTTTTAAAAAGGTTTTTCACTCTTTCAGAATGTTGTAAATTCGGTCTTGCCACGTTTCTTTTAGATCTTCTCAAATTCTTGTACCTTTTATACTACGTGTAAAGATTGTTTTTGTAAAACTTACATAATTCATTAGTTTATTGTGTGCAAGCTGTTGAACTTCAGCAAGCACACGATCTTGAAAAATCAAATCCAAAATTCCAACAGCAAGGAGATCTAAGTTCCGAGACGATCGACCGGCTTAATCGGCAGCATCCTTTACACAGCGTTTTATGCATATCTATTTTAGTATTGCATAATAGCGGCAAATTTAGTGTTGCTTAAGTAGCTTATATAATAAAATATAAATTGAGATGTAAATGCCACCATCATAGCCGTAATGTAAATGCCACCATCGATGCCACCATCATAGCCGAATCAGAGGAAACCCTGCAACAAATGCTACATCGATTCTACACTGCTTCCAAAAAATACATGTCTATCTCCATCAGCAAGACTAAATACATGAATCTAGCCAGAGAGCAAGTTGGATGCAGTGTGCCGATCAACGACACACCAATTGAACATGTTACAAAATGTAAATACTTGGGTGCTAGCATAATGTGCAATAATGACCTCTATGGCGAAGTACTTGAACAATCATGAAAGGCCGCAGCTATTTCCGGATGTTTAAAGAACACTATCTAGAAAAACAAGTATATGAACATCCATATACAAGACCTGTGTCCGCCCCATAATGACACACATCATAGAGTCCAGAGCCGACACTGTCAGAATAAAAAATCTCCTTCGAACCAGCGAAATGAAACTGCCAGCTGTCCTTCCATCCCAAAAAATGGAAGGACAGCTGGCAGTCGATGTCACAAGAGGGGAAACGATGATGCCGGATCATAACAGGCCAACAGGCCTAAAAGAAGACGAAGAAGAAGAAGATATGTAAAGTGGGCTGAGAATAAAACCATATTCAAAGTGGAATCAAACCTAGGGCGTCCATCGAAATATTCGAGATGCGTGTGAATGAGCTATAATCGATGATAAATTACAATTTGCTTAGTCAAACATAAAAAAATCAACGTTTTATTCGCCAAGAAAAAAACATATTTAAAGATTCGAGATGCATGTGAATGAGCAATAATCGATGATAAATTACAATTTGCTTAGTCAAACTTAAAAAATCAACGTTTTATTCGCCAAGAAAAAAACATATTGAAAGATTCGAGATGCATGTGAATGAACAATAATCGATGATAAATTACAAAAAATCAACGTTTTATTCGCCAAGAAAAAAACATATTGAAAGATTCGAGATGCATGTGAATGAGCAATAATCGATGATAAATTACAATTTGCTTAGTCAAACTTAAAAAATCAACGTTTTATTCGCCAAGAAAAAAACATATTGAAAGATTCGAGATGCATGTGAATGAACAATAATCGATGATAAATTACAAAAAAATCAACGTTTTATTCGCCAAGAAAAAAACATATTGAAAGATTCGAGATACATGTGAATGAGCAATAATCGATGATAAATTACAATTTGCTTAGTCAAACTTCAAAAATCAACGTTTTATTCGCCAAAAAAAGACACATTGAAAGATTCGAGATGCATGTGAATGAGCAATAATCGTTGATAAATTACAATTTGCTTAGTCAAACTAAAAAATCAACGTTTTATTCGCCAAGAAAAAAAAAGAATGATTCAAGATGCATATGAATGAGCTATAATCGATAATAAACTACAACTAGCCTAAGCAGGACCTTGAGCAGGACCGGTGCATCTAAGCACGATTTCTCTCAATTGTTTCCCACACTTTCAACTCGATTTTATTCAAATCAGCCAATTGGTAGGGCTCTAATAATTCATTCAATTAATCTTATCAACTCATCTTCGTTTGAATCGTAGACTTTCAGTTTGTTTTACTTTATAATTCATTCTCAATGAGTTGTTGATCCTTGGTGCTAAACCTTTTATGAACACTATTTTCAATCTGACATATATGTTACATAATACATAGTGCGTTAGCACCCACCTTGATTTATAGAAGGAAAATTAGGATTTGATAGAAGGATAAGAGTTAGATTATTGTTGTGGAGATGCGTGTACTAAGGTAAATTTGTGGAGTGTCAATGTTTGTAAGAAGGTAAAATGAAGACATCAGAACTTAAATAAAACAATATAGGTTTATTGATAGCAACATAGTATGTACATAATACATTTAAATATACTTCAAGAACATATAAATTTCAGAGAATACATTAAAGACATAAGCTATCAAAATGTCTGGGCTCATCTAATACCACCCCCCTGGACAAATTACATCCCACCAATATAGGGTGAGCCCAGCCACGGGGACACCAGATGTTTTTCAGCCCACACCCTTGCACATGTAGAATAAGAAGAAGAGAAAAAAACACAGAAAATAAATAGAGGGCAGAAAAATAAACGAATCCACACATACCGCCTCAGATCAATTCAAACAAACAAATAAAAGTTCCTTGACAGCAACACAATGTGTACATATATATAGTAAATTCCTTCCGAGTATTGCACATACATCTCAAAATAAACTGCAGAAAATACATTTGAGAGAGAAGACATTAAAAGGTCCGGGCTCATCCCACAAACATTCCCCCGGTCGAGATACACCCCACTAATGTAGGGCGAGCCCTACCGCAAGGACATCGGGGGGGTTTCAGCCCACACCCCCGTATATCTACATTAAAAAAAAAGAAACAAAATTAATGGCAGAAAACAAAATAAAAAGTAAACCCACATATACCACCTCAGGTTAACTGTCAGCAAGAACGAAAAAAAGAAAAACCTTAAAGGAGTCCATATTTTATAAAAGTAAAATGACAAATGGGAAATGATGTTCCCACATAAAAAAACCACAACACAATATGTTACATTGAAATAGTTAAGTAGTAATATAAAAATGAATGAGAAGATAACGCACAAACACGCACGAATGTATGGATGTTTTAAGTAAGGTGAAGGAAGGAGCATTAAGATTATTTATACATGTGCAGAGTATAAACGATGAAAGACTGAGAAAGCGAATATACAAGTAAGAAGTGCAAGGATCAAATGAACTAGATTTTGGAAGACGGTTAAGTGAGAAGTATGCAGTATAGAAGATTGTGCATGACGAGATGTATGAATATGGAGGAGACAAAAGTTGTGTTCTTGGATAGAAAAGTTTGGAGATCTATCCTCTCTGTCTACCCTTCAAGAGACACGGCCTGATGGTATGTATGTATGCATTTTCAAAATTAAATTAAAAATATATATATTTTGTTGAGACAAAGCATTTAAAAAATAATGATTGATATTTTGTATCGAGCATGAAATTCATCTCCCTATTTCATTTTCTTAAATATGTTCGATGATTTTTTCCAACTGTTTTTCATTAGTATGACATATTTTCCATGTAGAGTTGTCGTTGTCATGTAGAGTTGGTTTAATTGATTACCGACATAATTATATTCAGTAATGATTTTTGACTTCGCCTTAAGAATGAAGGTTCTAGCACCATCGAAACTTTGGCTATTATTTAAGCCAATTTAACACGGCAATAAAAAAAACTTTGAAAACTAGTTGATTTTTTTAATGTTTTGATATACAGACGTGGACAAATTACACTAGTTAACAAATTTGAAATTTTTGTCTGTAACCGAGATTAAATTAGCTGATTATTATTAAATCGACCCTGGTGATTACGAAAATCACAATGAAAAGTTTGTAACACGTAACATTTTTGTGTTACAGAAGGGGAATGTTTTAATAAAATAAGTATATTTTTATTTCAAAAGTCTTAATTACAACAATGAAAATAAATAAATTCCTTAATACTAAATTTAGACTCAGAATACAATGTTGTTACACAGGAAAATAAAAAAAGCAGAATAAAAAATAGTTACCATAAGAAAAGTTGAACTTATATACCAATTTTTTGTTAAAAAATAGCCTTTTTTATAAAGTTGATCGAATAACTTTTTTTTAGAGATTGTATATTAAATTGAATGAAAACTCAAATTAGATAACATAGAAGTCTAGATGGGAAAGCCTTAGATGCCTAGGCAAAAGTCTAGATGGGAATGCGGGAAGTGTATTTTCAGTGACATTTGACTTCTAGAGTCTGGTAACTGCAAGAGTTCTTGTACAAGCTGTTCGTAATTGTCAGCTTTATTATTACCTAAGAAACCACTAACAACTCTTCCAAAGACTTTCCAAGTTTCTAGTTCTTCACCACTTAATTTGTTTCGAACTTTTCATCTTTCAAATGTTTCAGTTTCAGTCAAAAACTAATTTCAGGTTTTTATCTTAAAAGGTACGTGATAGAACATTTTCAAGTTCATATTCGTTATCAACACACAAAAATTGACCTAAAATGGCCGTTTTCACCCTTGTTACAAAAACCTTGTTAACTAGTGTTATTAGACTCAAAAAAATTTTCAATGAAAAGTAACTTTATTAATTAATGTCTATTAAAATATTGTTAGTCAAATTTAGTATTTCGTATGCATCACTTTAGCGTCTTTGAGCATGTTAATACGATTGGGCATGGATTCAATGAGACTTCTACACACTTTTTTAATATCTTTGTCATGATGCCAGATTTTTATGAGATTTTCATTCAGGGACACTTGAGTGGTGATTGTCAATTTCTTTAGTTTTTTCTTCACTATCACCCACGTATTCTTAATTGGATTCATATCAGAGTTATTTCCTGGTCATGACAAAGTGTTTGCTTGGTTTTCTCCCACGAACCTTGTAATAATTTTAGCTTTATGGCAAGGGACCCCTTCATGCATGAACATTACATACTTATCTGGAAACCACGCCTGCATTTGGGGCAATAACCTGGTTTCCAGGACTTATTTATATTGATCCTGCCGCATTGTGCCCTGAACAATATACAATCTACCAGGGCCTTTAACAGAGATGACAATCTAGACCGTAACTGATGTTGGGTGCTTAACCGTTTGCTGGATGCATTCTTCTTTGAACATTTCATTTGGCCTCCTTCGTACATATTTGCTGGTCTTTTCTGATATTTTAAAAATTGATTCATCACTGAAACATCTGGAAGTAGCATAAACATTTTGACATTAATATAAATGAAAGATGCACATTTTAGATTACACGTTATTTATCTTTGTCAAAATGGTGCTGTTTTTATTACTGAAAATTTAATGACATGACCTTAAAATTGTTAGTATCTACTGCGACTATATTTTTAAAGGGGTAAAGATCGTTTAAAAAATGTGTCAAAAATTAGTAAAAATACGTCCAAAAATATGTCTAATAATCATACGCCACTCACCAAGTTCTACCTTGTTTAAGTTGGGAACCAATATTTAAATCACAGTTGTAATAAATCTTCAATGTAAAAAGATAACTTACAACGTTCGTAAAACCTTTGATTAAACATTTCTCTAATTAATAGATAATAATCAGCGTCTTTTCGATAATGGACTCAAACCGAGATTATTTGTCGGTTTTCTCAGTTCACCACCCTTTTTTAACGTCTTTCTTTACTGTACATGCAGTGAGACTCTGGAACCAGTTGTGAACTTATGGTAGGCTCGCTCCGTCATTGGTTCGTTTTAAAAAGAGATTGTAAACTTGTAAATTACTATTAAAAAATATAACGCGTTTTATTCATAATTTTTCTTTATATCCCATCATCCTTTCCTTTTCCTCAGATTTATATCTCATTTTTACTTCTAAATACCAAGGACAGAAATAAAAGGTATTTTATTTTTTTTAAACTAATATATCTGCAATCTTGACGAAACAATGATACGATAAACAGTTCTCACTAATTATTCATATTGTGAAAAAAATGTAATACACTTTCATTGTATGCAATACAAACTGGTGGGTTTATTGCTATTTGGCGATGTCTTCCTACCAATCAGAAAAAATGTTTTAAGTGAAAACCAGACTGGGAAACTGTTTTAAATGAATTGGGTACCAAAGGGAATCGACTCCTTAACCCCTGAGTGGAAAGACAAGTTTCTTACTATCTAGCCCACAAAGGTGGTCAGAGGATTGTAATTTTTTTTGCAGAATGTTCAGAAAACAAGGTTTTTCCTGCGGTGATATAACTACCCTAATCATGTCTGAAATATGAAATTATTGATAAACGCGAACAATTTTCTTCCCGCCTCGGTAATGCTATTCATCAACAGAATCATGAAGCAATTCATCGGATTTTCTGTCATATAATCAATTATGAACCGTTTAGTTTTCCATCAAACACAAAAATCACGATCTCATCTTAAATCCAAATACCACCCGCTGTTCAAAGTTAACCTTAAGTGATTTAATAACACGTCAAATTAAATGGCATGGAAAATGTCACGGATTCAGACAAGAATGCTGGCAATAAAAAAAAACACGTCAAAAGGGAAAATATCGCACGGAAATCGAAATATATTATTTCTACCTTTAATTTGCAATATATTAATGCTATTATATTTGTTTGAAAATGAAATTTGATATAAAATATAATGAAGAAATGTTTATATGACAGCTATACCTTTTACGATTAATAACACGAATGCTTAGATTTATTAGCGTCTTCTTTACTGGAGAGAATGTTAAAATTACTACTAATTAAATGTTGACCTTTATAACTTCTTACTCCAAGATAATCCGTACCCCTATCCTTATTGTTAAGGTACTTTGCCTTGAGAATTACTTAATATCAATTTTTGCCCTTTTGAGTTGAAAAATTGTTTTTAATTGCAATCGTTAAGAATAGAAACCTTTTATGAAGATTATAATAGCCTTAGTATAATAAATTGCTTCTGAAAATGAGTCATAGATGAATTGTTTTATTGTTACGCGTTACTGTTTCGTTGTATACAATACAACATGACGGGTTTATTGCTCTTTTTCAATCTCTTTCAACCAACCAGAAAGATATTAATAAGTTATTAAACAAGCGGTGAAAACCAGACTGGATCCCTATTTGATAAAAAAATTGAGGTTCAACTTGAATCGAACCCGCAACCTTAGGTATCTTACAAAGTAGGATACAGAATTCGTATGAATCACAAGACCATTTGGATGTTGACAAGAATATCATATAAAGATAAACAATTGAAGGTTCGAAGAGTAGACAAGGGAAAAGTAAAAAATACTCTGCAGAAGAATATATTACGTATTGAAAATTTTCAGAACTATTTTACTAAAATTAATATTGACCTTAATCAAGAATATTTCCAGTGTCGCAAAATTAACCAAAATAATAACTGGTATAAAATATGCAGCTTTAATTATCTAAATATCTTTAACCAAGATATACGAGTAAACATCAGGTGATTGATGTACACGTGCATACAATGAGATTAAGAAAGTAGAAGCAGTATTTAACATATACTATATACTAAGATATATAGTATTAATACCTATTACAAGTTGAAATAAAAATTAAGGTTTCATCAGCAAGTGTTTTTTATTATTTATCGTCTTATGATTGTCTTTAGAATTAAAGGGCAATTAGGATATTAAGTTTTTTTTGAAGAACGAAAAGAGATTGGTCAACAAAGAATTTGGAAATCAGGATATCTTAATTGAATTTAAAATTTAAAAAAATTCGTTACAATTATTCGAATTTCCGATCCTTCGAATATTTTTATCTCTTCATTCTGCAATTTACATAATATCCTAATTTGGTTTTCAGCATATCCATGAAAATTTTGTTAATGATAACATCCGTGACCTGATTGATAATGGATTAAATACTAACGTGCTTATTTTTTGATCGTTTCTAAAAAACTAAAAAAATATCCTCAGTTTGGTTAAAGATTTTGTCTTATTACAATATTACCACGCATTAGACGATTTTGAGTGTTGTTGCATTTTCACGTCCTGTGTTGTTGCATTTTTCCAAATCTAATAATGTCGAATTGTAAGTAATAAATATTGAATGAACATCTTATGGGTGCAAGCATCATCACGTTGTTTTCAAAACTTGTATCTTAAGTGCCAAAAAGTCACATAAAAGACAATCAATTTCCTCAAAGTGGACATACTCGTAGCAAGCGGTTGTTCAGTTGGTGTATAGAATATTAGTGTCCTTTGCATGCTACAAGCTTGGAGAGTACAGGTAATCAGTATTCATAATATTTTTGCTATTTTTCGTTATCTAATTTTATTTTCACTAATTCATTTTGTGAATATTTTTAGAATAAATTGGATTAATAATTTCAAAAAGTGAATTTAAAACATTAATCTCTCTTCAGTAACATAGCGTCTCGGTTTTCCATCATCGTTCTGAATTTTTCTTTCTTTTTCCTGCCCATCACAATGACTTGGTTAAATTTATATTTACAGTTTTTTATTTTGGCACATTGTTTTATTATTTTCGTTTGGTATGATTTTTATCTCTACATAAAAATATGTAAATCTTCCACCTTAACTCAAAATTTTGTAAAACAACTGTATGTGTTTTTGGACGAGATTACGAGTATTTAACCCTGTTTATTGTACAACTATTCATTAAAGTATTACATTAATTAATTAAATACTTTAATGTACAGTTTACATTAACGTTATTTACACACGGAATATTCTACACTGTACATTTAAACATTAACTTGATACATTTTAGATAAGTTAATTAACTCGGTGTATTATACATTGTAAATTAAATCATTGAATAAGTAATCGAAATAATAAATATATTTTGTATAGTACAGAAAGACATACATTTAAGCTATGCTAAACAGTTCATCTCAAATCTCTAGAGTATGCTGTAATTTTTTTTGTTAAATTGTATAAAGGCAATTATTCCTTTAACCATTAATCATACAAAACGTCTCTTTGAACGATGCAATACTTCGTGTATCGATCTATTAAATGAGAAGCCTTTGTCTTGTTAACATTGCTCTTATAATGTAATGTCGTCCACTTTTACATTCATCAATAAGCTCCACGGGTTTTAAAAAAGGTAAAAAAAATCAATGAACCTTGAATATTTTAAAATTAAATATTTTCCAACGATTTACATAAATTTCATTAAAAAGATAGTTAACCATATATAGAATAATGGAAAAAATGTAACAGTTTAATTAATCTCACAGATTTTAATTTTTATGAATAATTTATTTTCATTAATCTTGGTGAGATACCAACGGAAATCTTAACAGATAAATAAATGACTAATAAGTTTAAAGCTTGAATATTATTAATAGATTGAAGAATGTTAGCTGTTGTTTACCGACAGCGACAGTTTGAAAATTATTTTAAAGAACGACACATGCCTAAAATCTCTAATTGAATAATTTTCACAGAAAAACACATTTTTCCAAAATTTATTTACAAAGGAATAGAGCTACACACATATGTGTTGACGTTATATTTCAATCAAACGTGAAAATTGAAAAATGGAAAGATGAATATTCATATGACACGAAAAGGTATATTATAGAAGTACAGGAAATATTTTCTAAAGGACATTTAAAATAATTAATTAAATGACTTAACTCATAAATATTACAGATGCCCATATAAAGATTGCCTTTGGGAATATAAAAAAAAACTTTACTAAAAACTATTGTTCTTAAATATGCAATAATGTGGAACATGAAGTCGTAAACAGTTTTTTGTTCTAGCATCTCCTTGACTAAAAAACCCATTACAACCTCCCTTGAACTTAATTATTACCAAGAGTATCAATACTTGATATAGTAAAAACTTGTGAAGGCTTAATTGTTTTTGAAGAGCTTGAACCTTCATAATTTTGCTGTTAAGTGTCTATGAATTTACAGGCTTTACAACCAGCTCGTGTCTTATTTTGCTGTTAAGTGTCTATGAATTTACAGGCTTTACAACCAGCTCGTGTCTTATTTTGCTGTTAAGTGTCTATGAATTTACAGGCTTTACAACCAGCTCGTGTCTTATTTTGCTGTTAAGTGTCTATGAATTTACAGGCTTTACAACCAGCTCGTGTCTTATTTTCATTTAATTGAATGGTTAACAGGGACACTCCTGAGAGAAATCCTTGTTAAGAAAGATAGAAAAATAATTTTATTTGAGTATTGTGTGAAGTTTAATCATTATAATTAAAACGAAGCTGATAGCATGCATACAAATTATTACATTTTCTTTGTGGTTAAATAAAAACAGATAACGTCATTATAACAAATGCTGAAATTAAAATAAATGTATATTTAATTCACTCAACAAAGTTTATTTATGACTATTTACCAGCTTCTTATGATATTTTAAGTCTTGACTTGAAATTAATATGAAATCTTGCCCATCCTTTAGCGATCATTATTTTCTACTATGAATGCAGCCAATAAACACAATGGAACAAAGTGGACAATCTGGATTCCTCTGTTGAAGGCCAATATGTTACCAAAGGGTAATAAACGTTTCAAGGGTACGCGACATCCCTATTAAGTATTCAGGATGTTGTGCGTAAAGACAAAGAGCGTAATTATTGGGTTTTAACAGATAATTAATTGTTCGAACCAATAATCAATACCTGCCAACGGGGTTTCTCTTCACCTAAAAATTTACAATATTACAATTAACAGGATAAATAAACAACATTTTTATAAAATACGAGTACATACTATCAAAATTTATTTGTGACGAGGAAAAAAAAATAAAACTTAGATGTGTTCGTAGATTTTCATAATAGTTTTCCATTAGTTCAAAATGTTTTTCGGAGTTGTTGCAGTTCAGAAATATTTTTTCTCGTATCATTGTAATATTCGGTAGTATTTTTTTCTCGTTTTATCTCTATAAACAGTATTTTTTTCTCGTTTCATTATTATATTCGGTAATTTTTTTTCTCGTGTCATTACAACAAGTGGTAATGTTTTTTTCTCGCCTCATCACTATAAGTGATAATGTTTTTTTCTCGACTCATCACTATAAGCGATCTTAATGTTTTTTTTTGTCTCATCATTATGAACGATAATGTTTTTTCTTGTCTCATCACTATAAGTGGTAATGTTTTTTCTCGTCTCATCACTGCAATCGATAATGTTTTTTTCTCGTCTCATTACTATTGTCGGTAATGTTTTTCCTCGTCTCATTACTATAATCAGTAATGTTTTTTCTCGTCTCTTTACTTTATTCAGTCATGTTTTGTCTCGTTTTATTACAATATTCTGTAATATTTTATCTCGTTTCATTACCATATTCAGTAATATTTTATCTTGTTTTATTACTATATTTTCTTATCTCATTACTTGTTTTATTCATCTCATTATTGTAATGTTTTTAATCATTTCATTACTATTATATATTCGGTAAAGCTATTTTTCTTTTTATTCGGTAATGTTTTTTTGACGTCGCTCTGAGAATTTAGGACATCAAAGAGTAAATATATTAAACAGATTTCTTCTTTTGACTTCTTAATAATAAATGCGTTCGATAAAAAACAACTGAAATAGTAATTAAAAAATTAAATAAAAGTGATTTAATAAAAACAACTTGCAGTAATATTGAAAATGTTAGGAATTACAAATTAATTATATTTAACTTTAATAACCTGAAACAGGTAGTTTGAAAGAAGAAGGAACGAAAGAAAACGATAATTAACACATCATTTTTGTAACACGTGAAATCTGTGGCACTATGGCAAAAGTTAATTGGTTCGTTTTTTGTCATTTTGTGTTTATTCTCCCAATTTATATAAAATATTTCTCAGCATGTTGTGGCAAAATTGGGTGTGTCAGTCATTATCCAAACAAAATATATATTGTTTGGAAAAACTTAAAAAATGCTTATTTGTACTGATTTTAACAGCTGATCAAAATTAATATTGCTTCTCCTGTAAACTAAGGTAAAATAGACATATCAACTTCTGCCATAACGCCACAGAAATAATCTGTTATGTTTTATAAACTGATTATTGACCTAACCCGACAGCATTCATAGACGTGAAAGAATGGTGGGGATAGATATTTTGAAGAATTTACTGATTTAAGTTATAAAGGTTTAGAATTTAATAATTTTAAATATAAATATTGAAATTTAAAACAGTTTATAACAAAAAAACATGAAAGAAAGGTTATATTCAAGGCTGCTGGACACCTTACAAAAATACCTTGATAATTTCAAAATAATATTAACTTTTTTGAAGACCACGGCTTAGTATTCCTTTATCTATTTAATCTAACGTTAATGATAACCTCAAAATAATATTAATTTTTTTTGTGTAATCAGCCAACTAAACTGAAGCTGTAAATATAAAAATTATTTGCAAATTAGCATCATATCTAACGAGCTTGATAAATTATTATATTGCAGTAATTTTATCTCTTAAAATAATCGTTTACTTTATGCAAATTTATAACCCTATCCACCTCCGTTGGCTAGTTGGTAAAAATCCTTTTTTCTAGCCCGGATATTGTGGATTCGATTCCTGTTGGTACCCAGATTTTGTTTAAACTAGGATTCCAGTCTTGTGTTCACTTAAGGTCTCTTTATAATCTTTTTTGTTAATAGGAAGAGGTTGGCACTTGTCAATAAGCCCATCAGATTGTACTGTATGCAATGAAAGTGTAACATTTAAATAAATAAATATAGATTTATTAACAGCAACAATAGTGCGTACATATATCCTAAAATACATATTTCAAGACAATGTCGAAGAAAATAAATTTAAGAGAAAGGCTATTAAAATGTCTGGACTCATCCCATAATATTCCCCCAGTTGAGATATATCCCCACCAATAGAGGACGAGCCCGGCCGCGAAGACATCAAATGTTTTTCAGCCCACACCCTTGTAAATGTAAATTTAAAAAAAAAATAATGACGTAAGCAGCAAATGCAACTTATTGAGTTTATACAATAATAGGAATACCGATACAAAATTGCATGCAAAATACAATATACACATACATACACACATATATTATATATACATACATATACACACATACTGTGTATATAACCACACATACTGTGTGTATACACCCATACATATATGCACACACACATACATTTCATTTGTGTATAGTCATTGAACATGAAATTATTTAAGTGAACATAATGTTTCACTGCACATGTATGTCGATAGATTACAATGAATCATTCCAAGAGTACGAGTATATCTTAAAAGATAAAGACATAAAAGATCACAAGATATTCAGTCAGTTACAATCTTTAGTCACTTGGCTGCAGCAGTTCACGCCATGGGAATCTTTTGACATTACCTTTGAGACGTCGTCACTTTGAGTCAATCAACCGACAAAAGAGTGAATAGCACGAACGAAAACTAACGTAACAAAAAGATTTATTGCATTTCATAAAAAAACAAACGCTTCTTTGAATGCCCAAACTCAAACTGTATTAAATTTGATTGTAAAGTTCACAGAAACTGAATCACGCCCGATATTTGCACGATATAGTGAAATGAGGTTTACGACGACAAATTTATTCACATCTTTAATTTGTGCCTGTATTTTTTTATCTCACAAATAGCCAATTCATTTTGACACTATAAACGATAAATCTGGTATTTTTGAAAGTGGTAAAATCGTGATATTGCCTTTTGAGAGATGTTTCATGACGCGTCCAATTAACTCAAAAAATATGTGCATATACACATCCTTCAGAATATAACGTTGTGTTACAATTATATATTAACATTATTAGTATGGCACCATTAGTGATTGATTGCATATCATTTGAATATACTATTTCTTAAATAGTTTGAATTTAAGAATCATCTTAATGCCATGAACTTGTTGCACTTTTGATATATGAAGCTCTGCGGTGTCTTGCATCGGACAATTAATTAATTTATTTGGAACTTAATTCTATAAAGGTAAAACTGGTAAATTGTTTTACCCCATGGCAATCTCTTTTAAGCAACCAGATATGAAGTACAAATGTGATGAGGTGCATGATCGCGTGGTAACGCACTGGACTTCCGTGTGGAAAACTTCTGGTTCGTGCTGTGCTACTGCCCTCGAATGACGAAGGATTTTTTTTCGCCATGTATTCGGAAGTATAATGATACTTATGACTTCGGTCATATATATTCTTTTAACAAAGGAAAAAAAATAGAGAAAACAGCCAGTGTGCTCTGATTATAACTCGGTGTGCTACCGGATCTAGTACGGAAGTGTGGTCGTTGAGTTTGTTAGTGTACAACGGCTCAATCACTTAAAACAAGCCCCATGGCACTATATTTGGCACTGTCTTCGCTTTCAAACTGAATTGACGATGGAATGGCGAGGGGATTCTTAACGTCGAGGCTCAGCAACGACACAGGTAGGGGCAATTGCTGGTAGAAAGAAACAGAAAAAAAAAGAAACTTGAATTATAAATGATGAAAGGTTATTCATAACGTACAATGAAGATATACTATAGCTAATTGAAAGCTATCTTATCACTTAGATAGAGTTAATTTAAGGCTGTCTTATCGATGAATATTACTTACGTGTACTTTGGTTTATTGGGAGCAAGCTGTTGCACTTTAACAAATACACAGTATTAACTGAGTAAACCTGAAGTTCCGATTGTAAGAGAATGAGTATTTTGAAAGTATCAGCAATTTTATCCAAAATATCTAAAAAGTCATACAAACACCTAAACTCAGATGAAATAAGATCTAAAACTGAAACCAGTCTGGAAGTAAATCTTTTGTAAATGGAAATCAAGATGTTTGCTCGCTTAGAGCACGAGTGTTTATCGTTAGAACACGACATAATAATATATAAAAACTCAAAACCTTTGTGTAGAATATCAGTTGAGATCAAACGTTGTTGTGGAACGTATTATATTTAACTACAATTTTATTGTTTACAGTTCCTTCCGGGTTTATTGCCATGTTGCAATCTATTCCAGCCAACCAGACATATGCTGAGATGAAATCGATACATACTAATGTGAATTGAATTCGCAAACCCCAATTTAGAAGAAAAGGGTCTTGCCAACTAGGACATGGTGGTTGTCGGTGTCAAGTCGACTAGATGTGGAATGAAATACTAGTCTAGAAATTTTATTTATTTTGCATATAAAATAATAATATTTTCTAATATAGTTTAAAATGATATCATCAGTTAATGTATGTAAATGATAATTATTGGAAATAAATACTCAATAGGAATATACGTGTATATATTGATCCCAAAGAAATGGGAAAATACAAGAATGGCGATGATGAATGAATAGAAACTGAACACAAGCAACCATTGAAGCTTACGAAATGCACATATAATGTTGCCTCGTTTAAGCGATAGACTTCGGGTACAGAAAGAAAAATAGAGAAATATTTTTTTTACATTTATTGTGACTTTTTTTTAATATAAGTATTGAATATATATTACAATGATAACTTATTTTATTAGTTATAAATAATGTAAAACTCTTCTATGGTGACCTTTTGAATAAATAGCATACATAAAATGTTAAAAAAGTAAAACTCGAAACAATATAGTTCGGTTAATTCAAAATACTTATTTTTTAAATGTACATATTTTATTTATTTATTTTTAATTCGGAATTTCATTGAAGTTCATCAGAAGTTCATCGAAGAATGAAGAAACGCAACATTTATTGGACGCTGTAAAGATATGGCATTTAGAAAATCAAATCTGTATCGCAAAAGACAACCGAAAAATACATGGTCTATAGTTTCATCATCCAGACCACACTTGCAGCCGGGATTCTCTACAATACCCATTTTTAAAGGTGACTAGCCACGCAGTGGCTTGTCCGCAAACAATATTATTATTATACATTATAATTCCCCATTGATAATCAATTGTACCGGTCGTTTGGTAGCTTTTTTAAATTTTATTATAATTACATTATAATCATTTGAAGAACTAACTGTGAACTTTATTATCTAAATTGGCCAAGAATATCGAACTATGCACGCATTGTGTTTGTGAAGAATGATATCGCAATGCAATCGAATCAGTTACATTGTTTGATGGACAAGAAAGAGCTATGAACCAATGCGCAATACGATGCCCGGTGAAAGATTATCTAGTACAAAATCAATATTGGTATTTCTTCTATTCAATATCACGTGGGCGAGAAAAGTTTGGTTTATGCCAGTGGTATTTAACATTTTGTTTACCGAGACCGCAATGGCTAAGAAACTTGAGTTGGGTTAGAGGATGCACGATGAGTGGTTGGTGACTTTCTAAAGTTTTTTTTTGTTCCAGAGTGAATTTTGCATATTGCGGTAATTTGTGTATTTATTTTACAATTATATATTTAATGACCTAATATTGTTAGTAATAACAGGCATTGTATGGAAATAAACAATCTAGATTTTTAATTAATAATTGCTTTGTATTATACATTTTTAAAACGATATATACAACGTATGTTGATAAATAGATTCAATTTGACCTTCCTCTTTAATTTAAGTCTAGTCTACTCTCCAGTATTATAAAACACTGGTAAGACTTAAGCTAATGTATGTATCGCAGATCTGAATGTTTATAAAGTGAAACGAAAGAGTCCTCGATATCTTTGAGAGAAATATTTATCACTGAATATATGGTACATTGTATGACAATGGTGCATCGATACAGACGTATAACGAAGAGCTTTACACTATGCATGGCAAAATTAGCGCAGCAAAAATAATATAAAATGCTGAATGGAGCTAGCTTAGGTACTCACACCACATGCAGGACACTGACCCTACAAGAAAGGCTTTGTTCAGTGATCTGGCGGCATGCAGGAGAGTGAGGAGACCAAAGCTGAAATAGTTGGATAGTATAATAGAGATCTGCCGTAGACTGGGTATAACCAATTGGAGAAGTTGGAACAGGGATGCTGCTGAGAGAGAAACAACGTAGAGATTCCTGCTGGCAGCCAAGACCCATCTTGGATTGTAGAGCTGCTAATGACGATGATTTACAATTTATACAAAACAGATGTTTCTTAAATAAAGTTCACATAAATAATAAACATTAAAATAGGTTATATTAAAAAATATACACTAGTATTTGTATAAGAGATTAAAATTCGATTCAAAAAAATCATTTTCATATACTCGTAAATCTATCCTTGTCGGCTACGGGGGTAAATATACGAGTATTATATTTTGTAAAAAAGTTATTTTGGTTTTATAAAATTGCACAGATATTTGGATGTAAGAGTGATGATTTATTTATTTATTTCAATTCATTATAAATACAATCTGGTGGGTATATTGCCGGGCGGCAATCTCTTCTAACCAACCAGACAAAAGTAAATAAAGCAAGTTACATGGTCACAAAAGTATTCAAATGATTATTCATATTTATGAAATTTATGGACGTAAACATATTAAAGTAAAAGTGAGATATCTATCACCAATCAAAGGAAAATGAAAGAATGATGGAGAGGATAGAAAAATCAGGAATAAAACACGTTATATTATATACTAGAAATGATGAGTTTTTTTCAGTCGCTTCTTAAAGCATGCCAAGAACTGAGCGAGTTTACAATTAGTAAATAACTGGTTCCAGAGTCTCACTGCATGGACATTCAATAACACATACACTACCCTCCACTTAAAGCCAAATGTGTTACTATTACATATCGGAAGATCTACAAAGGTGTCTTAGTAGTTCGTAGTTTGTTCTTAGTAGTTCGATTTCTTACCAAATATGTTTTTCTTAACATGTACAGATGCGAGAAAGTTCCTTATCTAATGGCTGCAGCCACCACCTTCCTATCATTACACTTAAAAAAATGTTATATTTTTAATCTGTCAATAAAAGTGGGTTCGAATCCCGAGCTAGAGTCTGCTTTCTAAACGGCACAATATCAATTGTCCTTTTAATATCATTATGAAGTGTTAAAATGACATTAAAAAATTAATCAGCAGGAAATAATTCCTACATTTGTTGTTTATACTCGTAGTTAAGGCATTAACGTTGTGAAGGTTTAAAGCCATTGTAATTTATTTTGCGCTCCCCTGAAGATGAGGTGAAAGCCTTGAAACCGGTAGGGTTATACCGTCACAAAAAAGTGGAATAAACAGTGTTTGATAAAAATAAATTACAAATTCCTACATTTAGTTTATTTTGAGTAATAATACTATCAATTTTGTAATTTATTATCAATCAATTAATGTTTATTAATGACTTGAAAACCAAATATACCAACAAGCTCATGGGTTGATCGCATCTGATATAATCGTATGTTATGGCACGATTGCCGAATTATTTATTGATGATGATATACCGGATTTGTCGGTAGAGTTGGTAGTTAGGCGTTGCAGTAGGTACTAGTAAGTTCAGGGCCGTCGATTCCGTGTGAACAATGTGTGTGGTACACGTAGGAGATTAATTTTATGGACAGCCGTATGCCACTCCTTGGTCAAAGATGTATTGATTATACCATTGCATGGTCATATTCGTATCATAAAAAATATATTGTTAAAAATCACAAAAAAAAAGATTTAAGCTCGTTTAATATAATTTTTTCTTATTCTTTTTGAGCTTTTTAGTGTTTTAAAATATTTTCTTCTTATAAGATTTTTGACGACAATCTCTGTGGCCTAGTTGGTAAGACGCCTATCTTCCAGTTGGAAACCAGATTTTTTTAAAAAAGGATTCTAGTCTGAATTCCACTTAAGATCACTTTAACATCTTTCTAGTTGGTTGGAAGAGATTACCACATGGTAATAAGCCCGCCAGGCTGTACTGTATACAATGAAAGTGTATTAAAATAAAATACAATTTTTCTCAATAATTAAATAACTTAAACTGACGTGGAAAAATAACCGAATAAAAGTTTAAATAAAACTTCCGAAATTTTGTGAAGTTTAAAACTCCGAGTTATCAATTATATCAGTTTATACATTTAATTTATTAAATACATTTTATATGTGATTTAAAGGTATATTCTAATTTAGGTTCCTACATTAGACTGTTAACAATGGAATGAAGTCTCATACAGATTACAAAGAATATTTTAACTCATGTAATTGTTTTCATTAACACTTCACATATGGCATTATTGATAAATTTTAGCTATAATTTGTAAACGCCACAATACGTTAACACAGAAGTATAATTTTAAGTGTTATTACTTGTTACCACATTATTCTGATGAGTATACTATAGCTTTTCTTCTTCTTCTTTATGTAGATTTCGGAACCCTTACGTTGCGAAAATCGTTGAGGTAAAGCACCAGCTGTCTCACGACTTTTCAGATGACCTCCCTGATATGCGATGTCCTGCGAAGATCTCGTGTGTTACTAAGTATGATATTCTGTCTCTGCCCGTTCTATCCACATGATCACGCCAATACTACTTTCTCTTTCTGTTCTATCGACTATATCCTTCGTGTTGCAGGTCATTCGGATATGAGAGTTTCTGACCCTATTTCTGAGAGATTTTCATACGATGACTCGTAATATTCTCATCTCGAATGTTCAAAGAAGGCTCTTTATTCTAGTTATGTCGGCTCTGGTTTTAACATTATAAGTCATTATCAGTTAGACATAGGCCTTATAAATTCGAACTTTGCTTTCTGTTCATGTATGTTCATAGCTCTTTTAATATAAATAATTAAAAATGTATTTTTATATCAGATGTCCTCATTAGATGATGCAATTTTTTTGTATTTGGGTTGAGTCTGTGGCGCCCCTGTGATAGTTTTATTGATAAGTGAAGAGAACGGGAAATTTATATCGGATCATATAACAAATTACAGTATTGAAATATTTTATGTTGATTGAAGGTAAACAAACAACTTGGTCGTGAGACCCACTGTTTGGTTATCGTTTACGGGAGCTTAATATATAAAAACTAAATATTATATATAAACTAACCATAACACTATTTATCAGTTAAGGTAGATAAAGAGGGCAAAGTGCCTTACTTTTTTACCTCCTCTATATCCGTATATATTTTCATATAGTTTCTGTTACTCGTTTCCTTTACTTAATTCAACATTTCGTTCACATGGTCCAACCATACTTATCTCGGTTTTCTTCTTCCTCTAAGCAACTTCCGTGGCCTAGTGGGTATGACACCTATCTCCCAATCTGGGGGTTTGTAGGTTCAATTCTCCTTAGAAACCTTTTTCAAAAATAAAAGTTTCAGCCTGGTTTTCACTTTAGGTCTTAACATATTTTTTGCTGGTCGGGAGAGATTGCCACATGACAATAAACCAGCTAGTTTGTACGTATGCAACGAAAGTTGAATACAATACAATGCGGGATCCCGCTCACGTTTATACTGTATATTTATTGAGTCTACGTTTCTCTGACCATCTTATAAACATGTTCAAGTCACTTAATTTAGCTCTTTTTCATTCATCGGCACACCACATACTTTTCTCTGTTTATGAATTTTCATCGTTATTATGTGGTTCTTTTCTTTCCCTTTCCACTTCTATGGTTCAAAAGTAAAAAATGTATTTATTATAGAATAACAAGGATTGGTGTAATTTAAGAATCTTCCAAGAAAAAATAATAACAACGATGTCAGCTGAAATATGGCGTTTGTATCTGTATTGAAGGCAGTCAATGAATAGTGGACTCATTTGAACAGCTAAGTACAGCGATTGTTCATGTTCATCGAAGTTGGAAAAATTTACTATTTTAAACAGATAATGTTTCTTAAAATGATTAGACTCAGACACAAACGTCGAATAATACAAAGTCGAATGTCGAAGTGATGTAAATTTGATCTGATTGAAAAAAGTTGCCATCTGGGCAACACTAGGTGTTTCACGAATTAAGTACTTTGTTTTGCATGATACGTAAATTGCTTATCACCGAAGTAGGAAACAGTCGATCCATCACGTGAATTTCCCATTTTGCCATGTTCTCTCAATTGCTGTTCATAGTTTATTAAGATATTTCCAGGTCCTCCATCGTAGTTCAAAGCTAGGAGCAAAATCCACCCACTTAGACCTGATACTCTTCACTCGTTCACCTAAGCGACAGAAGATAATTTTCCAGCCATACTGGTATTAATGAGACTGTGCCTGGATTTCATCCTAAAGGCTGGAGGGTTCGTGGTTATATAAAGATCATTCAGTTGATTGTATCGAAACTGTTAGAAAATCTTTTTCATGACCGACAAACTGCACTATGAATGTCGTGTATTATACGTATAACGGTTTACTTAAAATACGCATTATAACAAATATAAAAGGAACTGTTACTAATATAAGATAATTTAAAATATAACTATTCCACACTATAGAATTTAGATGTGTTCATATTTCAGTATTGTAAATTCAAAGACAGATTTGATATTACGATTACCAAAAACGGTGGCGGTTTTTGATGAAACATTTCCAATTGCCTCCATATGTTCGAACCGACAATAGATTATGATCAGTTCTATTCAGATGATTAAAGATATCAGTTGTGAAATATAACATGCAGTTGTCAAAGATGTTTTGTAACAATAAACGCTTCCTAAAGTTAGAAAGTTATATTCGCATTGTTATACCAGCTCTTAAGATATAAATTAAAAACTATGCTGTAAACGTGCATTATGTTTTATTTGAGCTTATTAACTTTTGCTGTCAGATTTTTTTCCTTATGCAAAGTACGTTTTAAAAGTAAATGTATTTCAAAATGCTTATGAAACGAAATTACACAGTTGTACATGTAAGGATTTCTTCATTTTATTGTATGTTAAATAGCGTATAAAATTCTCGATACAAAAATACTTTAAAAAAAGGATTCTCTATGTCATATATGTTACATACATATCATCTCGTCAAATCCTTTGCGAAGTAGGCAGAGATAACACATTTCCAAACTTTTCTATCCAAGCACACAACTTTCGCTTCGTCCCCATTCATATATCTAGGCATGCACAATCTTCTATTAATCACTTCTATTACACACCTGTCAAAATCCTGTCCATTTGGTACAGCTACGTTTTCCTCAGTTTACCTCTTCCACGCACACCTTGCACTTCTGACTTGTATATTTGTTTAGTCGTTATTTCATCATTCATTATCTTCACATGTTCAAACCGTCTTAAAAAAACCTTTCTACATCTTACTTAATACATCCATTTTATCTTTGCATTTATTTTTGATGTCTTTATTCCGTCTTCTTTCAAACATTGAAATTTCGCAAATTTTCCTTAATGAACACATCTCAACAACATTAATCTTAATCTTATCCTTTTTATGCCAAGTCCAAGTTTCACTTCCATACATCAAAGTGGGCACCAACACACTATTATGTATTGTAAATTTTGCTACTGTTGATGTTGTACATAACATTAAATGTTCCGTTTACCTCTTTTTTCAATTCAACTCACCTAGCTATCACATGTAAACATGTTGACCAGATAACATAACCCATCAACTTGCTCCAAATTTTCTGAGGTAAGGATAAATAAATATTATATGGAGCATTAAATATTTCTTATATTTTTAAAACTATGTTTTTATGTGTGTTATATTCTATTAATTATAAATAAGTCTTGAATGTAAAAATGTAATTTTTATAAAAATAAACACGAATTATCTCTATGAAAAATGCCACGACTCTTGTATTGAACGATTATTTAAAGTAAAAAAAAAGGTTCTTATATTGTGAGAGAATAATCCATTTATTTCGTAGATTCAATTCATTATAGAGACAAAAGAAAATTTGAATACATTTTTTCATAATTTTTAATAATTTAATTGTATACATTTCCTGTAACAAAATATCTTGGTCCAGCGACTATCTTCAATATGTATTCCGCCCCAGTAAAAGTTCTCAATATGTGTGCAACTACAATATGTGGCATAATTCATGTTAGCGAGGTTAAAAACTGGGTCATTTTGCAACGATCACTCTGTTTTTGTATGCTTTGATATTATGTAGAGGTGAGATAATGGTATTTTACTATGAAATACATTAACCCAAGC
The DNA here is from genome assembly GCA_949825065.1 of Odontocerum albicorne. Taxonomy (NCBI): domain Eukaryota; kingdom Metazoa; phylum Arthropoda; class Insecta; order Trichoptera; family Odontoceridae; genus Odontocerum; species Odontocerum albicorne. The sequence continues at coordinate 12,493,660 of OX463849.1, read as the reverse complement.
ATTACTTCTGCTAGAATAATAACACTGAAAGTGTGGAGTATCTATCTCAATCTATCATCAGGGCATTGTGCGAAAAATTGTGAATGAAAATTATAGATAGCCTCTCGACTGAATTGAGAAACTTTGGTCATTTCAGTATCATTCGGAGCCTCGGTGATGAAAAACGCTATTATAAATGAACTTTTAACAAAAATATTTCCAGTTGTCGAAGCCTTGTCATTTGAGCGTTGAGAATCGGAAAGTAGTTTAGGGAATTATAATTAATGAAATCAGTTTTGAGATATATAAAATAATATTTTAGAAATAAATTTTATTGTGGCGTGAGATTTATTATTTGCGAGATAGTAAATAAACTTATTAGTTCAACTTGAATGCCATATACATATCATATACGAAATATGTGATAAATTATTGTTTGTTTATTCCCTATCAAGCAACTTATTTCAATCAAACTCTTTAGATAACTTGTTTTTCGTTTTATAATTTTAAACTGTTTATATTTTCACTATCTATCTACCTCTAATGTATATTTATTTATGGACGTAACTGAAAAAAATCTTTAAGTATAAATTTAAAAAAAATAGAAAATTGACAAAAAAAAATGAGCATGCATAACTTTTTAAAGTATGGAATAGTTTTTCAAATACAATACAAGATATGAATACGAATCCAGAAAAAAATATGTACTCTGAGATGGAAAACTCAATCGAAGGACGAAAGCTCGATCTAACATATTAGGTATCTTGAAAAAAATTAACTCAATCAAAATATATTTCCGAAATCTATTGAGTTAATTTCAAATTTCAATAATTGACTCAGTACACTGGGGTAAAATGCAAATACGAAATTTTCCTTGTAGTTCAAGGCACCTTGAAAGCATTTTTTAACATATAAATAAAATCAAAACTAAGTGAATTAAATATACAAGTATATATTTTTAATAGGCAATCCGTTCAAACGAGGATGATTTGTGCCACAAAATTAAAGTCATTATGCAATTATATGAGTCAATATAATAAAACAGATTAAAAAAAATCTATTCTAGACAATTAAAATGTTCAAATTAAACTTTAAAAATTTAACAATCTATCTATGAGTGAAAAAGTTCCACGAAGAAATAAGAAACGCAACATTCATTGGACGCGGTTAAGATATGGGTTTTAGTAAATCAAATCTATATTGCAAAGGACAACTGAAAAATACATGTTTCATAGTTTCATCATCCAGACCACACTTACAGCCGGGATTCTCCACAATACCTATTCTGTAAAGGTGACTAGCCACTACGCAGTGGCCTATCTGCAAATGACACACACTTCGATCTAGTTTATTCTTATTATATTAAATCATACTTTCAATCGGATAAATTGCAGGATTGGTTTATATCTAGAGCCCTTATATACACCTGTTTTATCCCAATCTAATGCTAATCGGTGGTATATTTAATAACGTATGTAGTTATTGATTTTTCGTTTATAAAGGCAGGACGAAGCAATACAAATATTAAAGAACATTCGACTTATAAACATTACATATGCTGGTTTAACCGATAAAAACTAAAAAGCTTTCAGTGTCATCGATTATCACTCATTAAGATTGCAAAATATTGTAGAATCTGGCTATTACAGATAGAATGAAAGGTGAACTGCCAAGGAAATAAAATAAAAACACAATTAAGATCTTCTTGGCAAGCATTAAATTTTAAGCATATAATTCTTTTGAGAATTCTCAACATTTCTTTTAAATATAAATTTTAATCAGCTAGTTGAGGCATACTTGGAATAGTACGTAATCCGTTTGAGATTGACCCAGATCATTTTATATTTGAATTGGATTATGTAACAAACAAAATTATACAAATTGTGCATCTTTGTATCGTGACCGGAAAGTTATAAATTTTACTCTGCTTGATTGATTTTGGGGTATCTGTTTAAGATGGTGTTCTCGTTTTAACACTGTTCATCCAATGTTGATTATTATAATAAGAGTTATATAAATTAAATAATTATAATTCTGATCTAAACACTAATACAATTTGGCGTAGTTATTGACAAAGACAATTCTCTCTAACAATCCATAAATCTTTGATCTAACACTGAAAAAAACATTTAAATTTTTTTTCGTGCTAGGTGAAAGATTCATTAAATGAAAAAAAATGCAAATTTTTAAGAATACCTGTATATTATTAACATATACCATATATCAATGTTTTATCTGTAGCTAGAAGATAGGAGAGAACGTTGGGAAAAAGGAAAATGATGGAACCTGGAATCACACCATTCCACTGAATGGAAATATAATACTTTTTGATTCACTGTTTGAAACACGTTACCGACAGAGTAAGTCTTATGTTAGTTGGCAGCTGGTTCCAGAGTTTAAAGTCATGGACAATAAAATAATATGCTTATACATATAAAACACACATATCACACTATGTATATTCCTTAAGAAAATACTTCCTCATCCGTAACAACCTCCGTGGACTAGTTGGTAAGTCGTATATTTTTCGGCAAGGGGATTGCAAGTTTGATTTTCGTCAGAACCCAATTTTTTCAAATAGGGATCCCATCTTGTTTTCATTTAAGACCTTTTATATTTCTTTCTAGTAGATTGATTGGAAGAGATTGCCAGATGGCAATAAGACGGCCAAGTTGTATTATACATAGCGAAAGAGTAATACATCACAAAACAAAGCAAAAAATATTTGTCCACGACATATTTTTATCATTGTATTAAAATACACGTTCTATCGATAATGTTTGTGTTTATAAAAAAGTTGTAACTAGTTTAGTTTAGATTGTTCATATTATATTCAGATGTATTTTTTTAATATGTAAGTAGTTATCAGCTTCTTTAAAGTAACTTCCATTCAACCTTTAAGTATAGTGAATTCTCAAAATTGCTCGATGAATAAAATAACAATAGTGTACTCTTGCAACCATACACCTATAGTATATCACACATATGTAATATTTTTTTAATATTCCAAATTATTGCCAAAACTTTATATTCATAGGATGATATTATTAATATACAATATTATTTATAGTTAAGATATTAACCTTTCCCTTCCTGTGTTAAAAAAAATTCGCGCGTTTCGGTGCTGTGTATTCAATACACATGTAAAAATAAGTGATTTAATCGGAAAAATAAGAATATTCATAGCCAATCACTTAAATTAATTAAATTTGAAGTCAAAAGTGATAATAATTAAAATTTAACATAATTGCTGAAAATATGAAAATAACATCGGCCGACTTTCACAAAACGGGCGAAGAGACCCCCTCAAACGAATGCCCGCGAGCTAACTGGGATTCTATTCTTGCGTTCCCATATACCGAAGTAGAGTGAGAGTGAGACGTGAATAGCGTCGCTTCCTCAGTCATAGCGGTTTTTTAGAATGAATATACCTACGTCACACACTGACACACGTTTGATTGTACTGGTGAATTTATTCCCGATTTTCGCAAAATATCTCTCATGTGGCTGATAAGTGCTAATTATTATTAATATTATTGTTTTAATTCAATGCGTAAATGTATTACGGAAAAATACCTTAAATCGGAACCCAGTAATTTATAGAGATATTCAAGTTTGTAGAAGCAATGTGTACTAGTTATACATCACAGGGAAGGAAGGCATTGTGGAGGTTTAAAGTCATTGTATTTTTTTTTATCAAACACTGTTTATTCCTCTTCATGTAACGGTATAACCATACCGGTTTCAAGGTTTTCACTTCATCATAAGGGGAGCACAAACAAGACTCTGTGCTCTCCTGATGACCTGATTATGATGTGAAAGCCTTGAAACTGGCAGAGTTATACCGTTACAAAAAGTGGAATAAACAGTATTTGATAAAAACAATTTACAATGATGATATTATTCATAGATGATGTATCAAACCACCTCAGAGTGCTCTGTGAAAATTTATAATTAATTATTATTGTTAAAATATATAAGTAGTATAAATTAATTGTAACATAAAGTAGAATGAAAGTATAATATTATATATTATAATTGGAAGTGCATTATTGACAGTTTTAAATTTTAATCAAGCTCCTTCCTCTTTTATATTGCAGAGAAAAGAGAACAAAATATTTCTAAGAAACTGAAGATATTCTATAAACAAACCTTTCACCGATAGTAAAAGCAATCACTTCAAGACTTCCATCCATAAGCTGTCAGTTAGTTTTTTAATGCCAAATATCGTTATTATCTTATTATGTGTTATTGGTCAATCATTGAAGCGTCAATAAATGACTATAATCATATTTTAACTATTGGTCCACATGCTTATTGGGTAGGAAGACTTAATTTTCTTAATTGAAGCCCCAGATAGACTACATTTTAAAAACGAAATCGGAAAGCCTTAGATTTTTTCGCCATATCCTGGGCAGATTTATTCGTTTTAATTCATAATACGCCGTCGTCGTTGCTGGACCTCATAGTCGAGGATCCCCTCGCCACTTCAACGCCAAACTCTGTTAGAAAGCAAAGCTGTGCCATGGAATATGTTTTAAGTGAATGAACCATTGCACACCAGCAAACTCATTATGGATAGGGGTGGGGTAAAAATAAAATGTGCAAGTAGAGGATTGAAGGTGGGAGGTAAATTAACAGGGAGGGGAAGGAAAGGAGTCTCTCCTCCTTTATCCTGACTTAGGACCAGCTCCATCGTTCGATGAAAGGCATTCATCTAGGAACCGGAGTTATTCACAATACATACTAAGCCTACACAATACAGACTTAACTACATTCGAATTTTCACTTGCAAGAAGAGAACATTTAAAAAAAAAATTTAATACATACCATCACGCTATTTCACTGTCGGGGCAGGCAGAGAAGACAAAGCTTTAGACTTTCCTATCTCTATACACATCCTTAGCCTTTTCTACTTGAATACACCTTCTCATACAACTTCTACGATTACTCTGATATTTTACGTTTCCTTCTTTCAGAATATCAGAATTCGCTTGATCTAACCAAACATGCCTTCAAATATTCAAAACACTTAAAGAAGTTGATGAGTGCTTTCTAACGTTCGCGGTCTCAGAAGAAATTTTTCTTTGACTTTTGATAATTTGATATGAAATATATTAATATCCTGAGCAGCCACGTTCAAAAGAGTTAAGGCCCTTCTAACATGCATACGGCTGGGAGACTCGTTCTTGCGTATGGGATTGAGAACAGTTCCTGCCAGTGCAGATTAGTGTAATTGTTGGGAACATTAAACGTTAATCTTTCTAGTAATGCTGGACAGCTCAGAGCACCGCGAACGACTCTGAGAACTTATACCAGAAGACGGAGATTTCGTCTTACGCTCAAAAAGTTATACTCATGCATGCCCAACAAAAGTAAAGTCATGGATAAACACACTAATTTTTGTATAACCTACAAGTTCGTAAACTCACGGCAGACAATATTTTAGAAAGGTGACGTTTAGCAGGTAATTTTATCGTTTCTCACGATGAAAGTGCAGATGTCGGTAATTTGAGAATATTAAATTTTTCCCCTGAAAGTTGTAAGTCATGAAATAAAAAAAAGTTATTTTAAACGGTAAACAATATTGTCTTTAACCTAAGTAGGTTAAAGACAATATTGTTTACCGTTTAAAATAACTTTTTTTTGAACCCGCGACCCTCAGTTTGAAAGCAGGTGTCTTACCAAGTGGTAAGACACCTGCTTTCAAACTGAGGGTCGCGGGTTCGATTCCCGTTGGATACCATTTTTTTTTAAAAGGATGGTAGTCAGGTTTTTAGTTAAGGCCTCTTTAACGTGTTTTTGGTTGATTTGATGAGATTACCACATGGAAATAAGCTCACCAGGCTATACTATATACAACGAAAGTGTAATAAAAGGATAGCTATAGCGGACAAGGTAAATGGAGCACTTAATGTAATACACACCTATTGCACTACACCAAAAGTAACAAAAATGGCAATATATAATACTGTGTTGGTTCCCACATTCGTGTATGGAAATGAAGTTTGGACTGGCCAGAAGGATAAATGAAAAATTAATGTTGGTAATATGCGTATACTTAGAAACATTTGTGGAGTATCAATATGCGTATACTTAGAAACATTTACGGAGTATCAATATGCGTATACTTAGAAACATTTGTGGAGTATCAATATGCGTATACTTAGAAACATTTGTGGAGTATTAATATGCGTATACTTAGAAACATTTGTGGAGTATCAATATGCGTATACTTAGAAACATTTGTGGAGTATCAATATGCGTATACTTAGAAACATTTGTGGAGTATCAATATGCGTATACTTAGAAACATTTATGGAGTATCAATATGCGTATACTTAAAAACATTTGTGGAGTATCAATATGCGTATACTTAGAAACATTTGTGAAGTATCAATCTATGAAATAAATTAGAATGAACACATTAGAAATGAATACATGGATAAAATCGATGTTTTAAATAAGATGGAGGAAGGAGTGTTAAGATGGAGAAAGGAGCGATAAGATGGAGAAAGGAGCAATACGATGGTTCGGACATGTAGAGATGAAAGATGGAAAAATGACTAAGTGAGTACACAAGTCAAAGGTGCAAGGTGTGCGTGATTGAGGTAGATTAAGAAAAATGCTATTGGATCAAGTAGACCCGATTTTAAAGAAAGGCAAAGTGATAAATATGAATAATAAAATAAGATTGTGCATGATTAAATGTATAACTATGGAGAAGGCGAAAGTTACGTGCTTGGATAAAAATAATGGTGATCTGTTCTTTCTGTCTACCGGGCGGGATGATAATATATATGTATGTACTGATTTAACCGTGTAACATTTAATACCGTCATAATATGATATATTTGTGAATATATAGGGTCTTTCAAATTGAGTGTTTTTTTTAAATTCTTGGATAAAACACAGATGGCGTCGCGAACTTGCCTGGGTCTTGTGACATTTGAGAAGTGTAATGTATGGCATTTATAAAAATTGAATCGTATACTCGTACAATACAATAACGCGTTCAAATTGTTGAATTGTATTGTTTTTTGTGTTTAAATGTCATACATTATACTTGAATGACCAATAAAAAGTTTTTTGAAATCAAAACAAATTGTGTGTTTTATTTAATAATAAAAAAAAATTAAAACAACCGCTCAATTTGAAAGACCATATATAACATATATGTGAATAAAGCATTTAAATTAAAATAGCTTCACTAAAAACATTTTGTTTCTTTTGTCCCATATATGAAATTTCACGCTTGGCTGTTTACTCGTTGACTATGCAAGACGACCAGTCAGCTGCAGCGTCACTTAAATCGCATCTGTGGCCGTTACTCTCCTGTCGGCCTCGAACCCTACGTTGCTGGTGTGATGGCACGTTCACTTTCGTCGACCTCGTGTGATGAGATGCGCTCTGAGCATAGACTTTTTGTACCTACGCTGATATAGAAACCATTCAGTCGGCAATGCAATCTGATATTATCTCTACTGAATTGTTGCGAGCCTTATGGTCAAGTAATAAATATCGCTTCTACAATAGTAATTGGAAATGTACGATAATTTAACGAACTCAGTGGCATAGATAACCCAATCTAGTTTATAATATAACATAAATTTAAGTAAATTTTTATCAGGTGTACAAATAAGTCGCCACCGTTTGACAAAAGTTGGCGCCACCAGTAAGTTATTGTTAAAATTGTCAGATGTAAAACGTCATTGTTGTAAGGTTGGACATCTGTCAACAACATAACCTTGAAATATAAGTGAATTTTTATCAGTATAATATATTCTTTTGCGGACGAAAATGTCAAGTTTTGAGCCGAATAAGCGTCATTTGCGGGAACTTTTGATTTACTTCTTCAATTTGAAGAAATCTGCAGCTGAGGCGCATCGATTGCTTGTAGAAGCATATGGTGAGGCTGCCTTAAGTGAGAGAAGTTGTCACTTCACATCATATGAAGATACCAAAAATTAGGTCGATTCGTGGATAGCCTCAAAAGATGAAGCATTCTTCCGACACAGTATCCGTATGCTGTCAAAAAGATGGGAAGAAGTAGTGGCAAGAGATGGGCAATACTTCGAATAAAAAAACATGAGGTTCCGTTCTTTAACAATAAATGTCCGATTTTCGATAAATAACGGCGGAAACTTATTTGTACACCTAATATATGATGACTTAAAATTCAATAATCTAATTTCTTTATCATATTATCAAACTTTAACACATTGTAAATTATAAAACAGATCAAATACTAATAATAAATTCTGATAAATCATGAAGGTGATGCTCGTTCGTGTAATAAATCTTGGTAATTAGGTTCACAGATTGGCCGCAAACGGAAACTCAAGCGCGTTAAAAATATTGTCGTTTACCAATATACTCGTATGATAACTAATCAGAACTTAAAAGACTTTGTGAGAAAAACTAGATTCAGAACGTTTTTTTATTTGGGTTCCATCAGGAACATGATTGGAAGTCAACGACGAGGTCATTATTGTTGCCTGTATACAATTTAACTACCACCAGTTACAGATGGCGTACGTTAAGATAGGAGAAGTTAAAATCTTGTTATTGGTTAACGAAAAGAGATATGCCTGGATAAGGTAATGTACAACATTTATAATTTTTATATGTATAACATTTATATGTATAACCTTTATAAAATGTAGTCATCATAATGGGATATCATATTCATTTTATAATATTTTAAATATGTGCACTTTTGCGAACCAAAGATGAGGGTCCAAATATAGTCAATCATTAAGTTGAAGCAAAGCTATTAAAATGGGTAAATTGCTCAATTAATGTGATTTATCGTTAAAATTTTTGTCAATACAGCTAGACCAATTACATATATTTATTACTTTTATATTTTAACTAACAATTTGACAAATCATAGCGATATAAATTTAAGATACGCTCATTAATCGATAGTTGAGCTAATGAATATTATAAAGTCATCTCATAATATGCTTATTTAAACCTCATTTCCATACATAATGCAGCTGCCAGGGAAGAGTGTTGCGCGGCAATTGGTACAATTGAATAGATTACATAAATGCGTCTATAATGATCTTACTTTGAATATTTGTTATAAGCAATGTTTTTAAGAAAGACATTTTAAAAATTTCTGGAAAAAATGACATTCTTGAATAGAAATACCACATTTTCTATCAATATTATATTTTAAAGTTTAAAAAATAAAGACCGTTTTCGATGATTTCCGTTCTTCACAGGATTTTTCATTTAACGCGTCAAAAAGAGTCGAGAAAATGGTAGATCTATTAACTTAGTAATAATTGTAAACGATTACTAAATTAACACCTTTATACCACATTTTTTCTCCGTTGACCATGCTCTTAAAGGCTCCTGTATGTAAGCTGCTTCACACGCTGTAAAGGTGGCAAAATATTGAAAATGGGGAAACTCTGAACAGAAAAATTCTCATGTTTTTTAATCAACAGTGATAATTAATAATCGATGATAACGTTAAAATGCTATTGATCTTAAGAAACTTGTTATAATGCATTTGTTAACTTTACTGGATTGTCAATGTGTGAGAAATATCGATAAACATATAATTAAGACTGCGTGAGAGCGTTAACTTTGAACCATAAAACTCATATCAATCTAAGAAAACAACTGGTAGATCATGTGTAACTTAGTCTAGAATAATTGAGAAATGGAATATATTATATACACAAACGCTATTTCATAGTAAATCCACAGTTTAAAGCAACATTGTTTAGATATACAGCAATGGAACGAAGAGCGTTATAGTGAGCGTTTCCTCTGATAAACAAAAACATATTAAAACAAAATCTGTTGTTGAAATATTTGAACACAATATATTTATTATAAAATTCTGTTATCGAAATATTTGAACACAAGCTATTATGAAAGTGAAATGTTTACGCATCTATTAAAATGTTCCTGCGTTGTTAATTAGTCCCAAAATACAAAAAAAAATGTTTTAAAAATATAAGATACGATGACTGCATAAATGTTTTTATGTAGTCGACAGATGCGCGATAAACAAAAACGACAGATGCACGATAGGAGGGTAGAAGTAAGGTGTCCACATAAAGAAAACCAAATCCGTCAGAGTATTGTTTTATCATATTCGTGACTTTAAAAAATATAGAAATACAATACACTCAAAGCTACTTTTACACTTTTTCTGACTTCTTTTAAAAAACTATTTAATATATTTCGCCTTTGACATAATTCGGCCGAGTGCTGTTTTAATCGTTACTCTAAAAAATATGGAAAGATAACTCATTCAAAGCTACTTCTACACTTTTTCAGACTTTTTGTGAAAAGCGATTGTTTATATTTTGCCTGCGACATAATTAGTATTTTAAATGCGTGATGATGACTCAATAAGAAAAGGTAACAACGGTACAATAGTTTTATTTAAATATTTAATAACATTGTTTTAAACAGATAGTTACACAAACATTTACAGTTTTGAAGTATAATATGCATTATTGAAAACAATTTCGATAAACAAGTAACTGCTGTGATTTTTGAAATCACATTTATAATTTAATTTTAAGTAATATTTTAAGTAGAAGATAAAAATTAATTTAATAATAATGAACATGAAACGTCAATTTCCAAATGGTAATACTTGCTGAAAATGAAGGCGATTAAGGGATATGATAAGTGAGCTATATGAGAGATGTCTAGTTAAATGTTTGAAAATGAATGTAGTGAATTAAAGGTTATGATGAAAGAAAGAAGTGTGGTAAAAAGTGTGTGAACTGTATGGGTTGACCCAAAAAACCTGGAGCAGGTTGATTAGTTCTGTTATCTGGGTAGTACTCGTATATTAACGTGTGCTGGGTGAGTTGAAAGAGTTCTGTTATCTGGGCAGTATATTAACGTGTGCTGGGTGAGTTGAAAGAGTTCTGTTATTTGGACAGTATACTCACGTGTGCTGGGCGAGTTGAAAGAGTTCTGTTATCTGGGCAGTATATTAACGTGTGCTGGGTGAGTTGAAAGAGTTCTGTTATTTGGACAGTATACTCACGTGTGTTGGGCGAGTTGAAAGAGTTCTGTTATCTGGGCAGTATATTAACGTGTGCTGGGTGAGTTGAAAGAGTTCTGTTATTTGGACAGTATACTCACGTGTGCTGGGTGAGTTGAAAGAGTTCTGTTATTTGGACAGTATACTCACGTGTGCTGGGCGAGTTGAAAGAGTTCTGTTATCTGGGCAGTATATTAACGTGTGTCGGGCGAGTTGAAAGATATATTGAAGAAGGGTAGTGACCGGAAATAATGTAAACGAAGCACTTAAAATGTTGTATATAACAACCGCACTATATCAACAGTAAAAAAAACGACAATACATAATAGTGCGTTGGTGCTCGACCTTGATCTACGGAAGTGAATCTTGGATTTGGCAGAAGAAGGAAAGGAGATGTGTGCACTAAGGAGAATTTGTAGTGTCAGTTCATGAAAAAAAGCAGATTAACGATATAAAAAATGAATGCATGGATAAAATGAACGTTTTAAGAAAGATGAAGACAGGAGTTTTAAGATGGTTTGGACACGAGGAGAGAATTAATAGTGAAATAATGACTAACCGAATATGCAAGGCAGCAGTGGACGAGGTAGACCGAGGAAAACGTGGTTGGACCAAATATACCAGATTTCGAAAGAAAGTACAGTGAAGAGTATTAATAATATTATAGAAGATATGAATAAATATGGAGGAGGCAATTTTGTGTGCTTGGATAGAAGAGTTTGGAGGAAATGAAAGACATGGCGTGATGATATGTATGTACAATTTATATAGCGTTATTTAGATACCAAACTATTCTCAGGGGCGAACTTACGGTTGTCTATGGATTATTTAATAGTGAAATTGGGAAGCTCATTATCGCGACAAAGGACATAATTATTGCGCCGCAAAATAACAGAAAATGTATTATAAGATACAATACTTCTAATAATAAGTGTGGAAGATGTGTTTTAACTAATAACACATTGTGGATGTTCAACACTTGATCAATTAGACTACACGAGCCATGATAATAATGTTGCGGAAATCATCTATCAGGAAATGGCACTAAAAGAAGGGCTATTATAAGACCAAGTTCTATATATACTCGTAAGTACCAGGATAATGAAGAATGTTTAATTTATAAAGGTACATTAAACTATATTTGTCCTCCGAACAGCAATAGTGATGTACAGGTTATAATGAAGAATAGTTCAAATCATTGTTATACTGTATACATATGTTCCGTTAACTAAAACGTTGTCAAAATTGATTCTGAAAAATAAATAAATATAACATATTTAGGAGTATTTAGTTTAAGACTTTCACACGAATACATCTGGTTAATTTATTGTTTTTAGCTATTTATTCTCATCAGCTTTTGTTTCGTGATATACTAAATTCATTGTATTCAATGAGTTATATTTGAATAACAATAAAATATCTTATAAGTCATAATGATACTTCTCCTTTCCCATTCCTTTATGACATTTATTAATATTTGGTTTTACAGTTCTTTTTCTTTTGTTTTTTAATGCCCCAAGTCTTTTTTACTTTTTGTAAAAAAACATTGCAACTTTTCTTGGCACGAATCAGTGTAACCTTTTTCTCGTTGTCAATACACTTACCATTTATATATAATACTTAACAATAAAGTATCCAAATATATAAGGTGGATGAAAACAAGACAAATTTAAAACAAAATATACTTATAAAGGAGTTGCTTGGGGAGATACATGTTTTTTTCGGTTTTAATAAATGTAATAAATTATGAAGCAAATCATTATACTGTTTATAAATATAATTTTGACAATAGGAGGGATGTGAAAGTTCTTAGTTGTGCGTTAAGGGCAGTTATTAAACGCCCTGTATAACTAGATACATGCCACGAAGCAAGAAGTACCCTTAACGAAGATTCACGATTTGTCACGAATGAAAACTATTGCTGTGAAAAGGACCATAAATAAAAGCAATATAAATCATAATTGTACGAATTGATTGTATACAATACAATTTGGTGGACTCACTAACGTATTGCAATCAAATCAATGAGAAATACATTAAATTGTATATGAAAAGATATGGAAACCTCTTTTAGGTACCTTTGAGAATCAAATAAAATGTTCATGAGCGTAGATAAGTAGTCTTAAATTACTCGTGTAGCATTTGTTTGCAACAAAATATCATCTTAACAGCGATTTAATCATTTACATAATCGTTTGTTTAAATAGCTAGTAGCAGACCTGTCATAAAAAAACCAGCTGCTAACTCATGCCGACTGTCTTCGTCGTTATTTTCACTTGACGTATATTTTAAGCCGTCGTACTTTTTCCTTTTTTGTTTTTACCTTTTTAAAAAAAGGTAAAAACGAAAAAGCCTATAGTTTCTTACATTTCAGATTATATTTTCGACAAAATATTGAATCACATCCAGAGTTTGTGCTATAATATATTTATTGTAATTTACTGTGATAATTTATATATAGGAAAGACAGGAACATCTGTTGAAAAGAGATTTCGTGAACACAAATCCGCCTTAACAAATCCTCTAATTTATTCTGAAATGGCTAATCATTGTCACCGTGAGAATCATACTTTTTCTATCGATGATGCCAAATTCTTACATATCAGTGGTAACGGAAATAAATTGGACAGATTAGAGGTCCTAGAAATTTCTATGTCAGTACACCGATCGGAACATCTGTTGAACAGTTATTTCCCAAAAATCTCTCCGCTCTTGGCCGAAATTGTCCCGTGCCTCCCTCACCCCCCAGCCTCCAACCTTTGAAGCGTGTATATCGGTACCAGTTCGAACAGCATTTAGTCTTGTTTACGCTCCCCTGAAGATGAGGTGAAAGCCTTGAAACCGGTAGGGTTATACCGTCACAAAAAAAGTGGAATAAACAGTGTTTGATAAAAATAAATTACAATGTCTTTAAACCTCCACAACGTTAATGCCTTAACTATAAACAACATATAATATATTTAGATTTTTTCTCATTCCATACATTCACCAGGCTTGGTAAGCTAACTTACTCTGTAACATAATATCCCAATACATAAAAATAAGACATTGTAATTTGTTTTATCAAACACTGTTTATTCCACAAAAAGTAGAATAAACAGTGTTTGATAAAACAAATTACAATATCTTTAAACCTCCACAATGTTAATGCTTTAACTATAAATAATATATTAATAAGACATTCGTGGAGCATATGTTTATTTTGATTACTTACTTTCTCTTCTTTCATTACTGTGTGTTATTAAAACCAGCTTTTCGAATTGTCGTTTTCCAGTATTGTCTATTGTAGACCAAGTTTTGACTGAGTTCCATCGAATAGTTTGACAAGTACTTTTAACATAGAATATGTTCTGATTAAATTTTCCTTTAATTTTTCGGCAAAAGGTGCCACTTGTAGACTCTTCCGTATGAATTTGTTCTTCAATTTGTCACCATCCAATTATTTCCCAATTCGTATTTTTAACACTTGATATTCTAACTCCTGCGTTTTTATCAGTGAAATCATTTTTATAAAAAAATATTATGTTTTTTTTTCAATTCGTGCTCAATTTTCATTCATTTGTAGGCGGATCGGTTCAACATAAAAGTAAATTTATGTTGAATGGCATTTCGTTGATGCACATGCCAGTCTTACTGGATTTGTGTTACGGTGTCAAATGTTTGTCTAAAAAAGATTCGTTGCATATTATGCAACTAGTTGTAAATCTCATCAATGACACAAAAAAAAGTCAACATATTTTACAGATTTTTTTCTTTCTTAATAAGCAAATCAATTCGTTTGCGGACCGGCCAATGCGTGGTGGCTAGTCATCTTTACAGAATGGGTATTGTAGAGAATTCCGGCTGCGAGTGCTCAATTTTTAAAGCTCAATCAGCGCAAAAATAGTTTTATTATATTGACTCATATAATTGCATAATTACTTGAATTTGATGGCACAAATCATCCTAGTTTGAGTGGATTGTCTAAAAAAAAAAACAAAAAGAAAAGCAAACGAATGCTAAACTGCTAAAAATAAATTGTTTGACAAACAAAATGAGTGTTATACGTCGAGAATCAATTGTTTTATTATTTTGATATTTTTTTTTTATATGTTACACTTTTGTTGTATGCAGTACAATCTGGTTTATTGCAATGTAGCAATCTCTTATAATCTACCAAAAAGGTGTAAACAACTTCAATGAAAACTAACGGGAGCCCTTCTTTAAAATCTGGGTATCAACGAGAATCGAACCCGCAATACCTTGACTAGAAAACATACGTCTTAGCAACTAAGCAACGCTGGTCTTCTTTCATCCGCGTCAGGTTTTTTAATATACTATTTAGCTAATTCAGAATATTAATAGTCAAAATGTTTACTATTTTAGCAAATTAAAAAAATATTCGATAAAAAAGGTTCACATTAATGTCTTTTTTTTTATCCAAATAAATGTATTCAAAACAGAGACCTTTCAATTCTACACATTTTAAGATGAACTGCAATATAACACAAGAACCGTTGAAATATTGTATTACACTCTCGTTGTTTACATTACAACTTATTGCTGTGTGGTAATCTTTTTCAATAAACCAGAAAGATGCCTTAAGTGAAAACTAGATTGGAATTCTTTTTATTAAATCTGGGTTATAACAGGATTTGAACCCACAACTTACGGGTCGGGAGACAGGCGTCTTACCAACTAGGCCCCGGAAGTCGTCAGTAAAGGCCAGTGAAGTGACATCAATCATATAACATCGCTACAGAAAGAAGCTTTATATAATTTATACTTGCACTATCATTATTTATTAGCAGAAAGTGCCTATATATACCAAATGGTGTGTCTAAATGACACGCATTTTATGTACGTGGTTGTTTTCTTTTCTCCTTCGGCTTGCTTAATATCCCAATGACTTTTCTGACAACAATTTAGCTGATAGGAATGTGAGCTTACCAAAGAGTTGGCAGCAGAATTGGTCCTTGTTCAGAAAGTATTTGACATGCATTGTGACGTATCCTGAATTATCTTCTCCAAGGAATTGATATGTGTTGTGACGTATCCTGAATTCTCTTCTCCGAGGATTTGACATGCATTGTGACTTATCCCGAATTCTCTTCGCCAATGATTTGACATGCATTGTGACGTATCCTGAATTCACTTCTTTAAGGATTTGACATGTAGTGTGACGTATCTTGAATTCTCTTCTCCAAGGATTTGACATGCATTGTGATATATCCTGAATTGTCGTAGGTGTTGCCAAGGTTACAATGCATACTCTTATTCATTGATTCCCCGTTGTGTTCATGTATAATGGTCCAGATGGTCGGTCTGGGAATTTCCGGGTGGAATGGATATAATACATAGGGATATTCCTGAGGCTGTATCGTGGGTGAGAAACCTGAACACTCGATTGCGAGATAAGAAGAATTTTCATTTCATCCATGGCACGCAAGTAATTCAGAACTATTTGATATTATAATGCGAGATTTCAAAAGTTACACATAATTATATCACTTTTTAAAAAAAAGTTTTTGTAGAGTTACATAGTCCAGACGGATTAATTTCATCTTGTGAATCCGGGAGTAAATCGCGTTGAAATCTGTCATAATTAAAATAGGAGAATTGTGAAAGAGTTGAAATACCTCGTGTGATGGTACAAATTGGTACAACATTTGATAAATTGCTTTAGTAAATGGCAATAACTAAGAGTTCAGCTATTGGCAAACTTATGGGGCGTGTTTGCATGTAGAACGAATACCTTAATTTATTTAAATTATTACAATGAATATACTATTTAAGAAAATATAAGATGTTATCTTCACTACTTTTTTTACTTATTTCCTCGATACTAATAGTATTCATGAATGTAAATACTATATATTGCAGACTTAACTCGTATAATGCAGAAGCTGGACATGAAACAGACGTTGTATTATTACCAGATTATTATAAAACACATCGTTATGGAGATGCCAGCTTCCTTTGAAACTCATAACGGAGCCATCCTTCAAATGTAGAAAAGTTTGAAAAGAAGGAAATGTAAGATGTGGAGGAAGACATCTAATATATAGAAGGGTATATCCAGTAGTTCATCTAAGATATGAAAGAGTATGGAAAGAGAAATGTAAAATACGTGTATATCTTTTAATAGATCTAAATAAAATTGAAAAAGTGAAAATAAATTTTCATTCATTCAATCGTATGGTGCTCCTCAACGCATTTGAATTGACATTGAACATTTTAAAGAGCATGTCCGGAAGACAGCATTATCTTCTGCCCCATTAATCGAGCCTTCGTGACAAGAAACTCGCTCTTTGTCATCATACTTTTTGGTAATACTCTCGCACACTTTTTAGTGCGTTCGAGTATTATTACCATAATAATTATTTTGCCAGACTGAGATCTTTGTTATTATTTTTATTTTGGGTACCATCGGAAATCGAACCTGAAACACCCGAGCGAAAGTAAATCGTTTTACATACTAGGCTACGGAGGTCGTGAAAGTTTAAATATTACGCAGTCATGCAACAACCTACACAATAAAACATGTAATTATATCACATCACGCCACAATTGTGTGAATCCTCTGGGCTAATGCAACTGATATGGAAACTGCGCTGGCGGTCAGAGTGTAACCTTTCGATTTCACGCGTGAAGAAACACTGATTCATTCGGTTCATTGGCCAAAAGTATTTTTCTCAATTGGGATGACATCAAATAAAGATAAATGTGTGTAATACATTGTACATCTCTGTATAGACTAGACTCATGGATGTATAGTTCTGTTGTCTTGGAAAGTATTGAGTTTCAGATGTTTATTGTCGTATTTAATGCGACCATTGTCTGTGAGATATGGCTTCTCTTGACTATTATTGTAATATTGCACTACAGATATCAAGATGATAAATTTCACCCGTAACGATTGCACATCGAGACTGTTATTATTTATAATATATGATACGTTTTATTGCTTCGGAATTAAAAAAAATAGTACAATAGTTTGAAGAGTATGTTTACAACGATAATCACTTTCCTGTAAATACATTTGGCGGATTTATCGTTTTAAATCACTTTCGTCTTATCAACCAGCTTTCGTTTCTAAATAATTATCAGTATCCGTGGTCGTGTCTTAAACATAGGAAATGAAAAGAGCATTTGAGAAAAAGTAACAAAAATTTAAATAAAAAAGGATATAGGGATAAGGATGGGAATTGTATGGGAGTTAAGGACGAATAATGTACACACTATCACATCATTTTTTTTAAATACTATTTTTCTTTATAATCCTTTAGCATCTTTCAGCTGTTTGTTACATTTTAATAAACCTTTCATAAATTGTACTAGTAATAATTTTGCTGTTCAAGTAATATATATACTTTTACAGAAATATCATACATATTCCATTACATAATTTCTTTGTTGGGGTAAGCTGAGAGGACCGATTATTAAACTTTTCTGTCATGACATACTTTTTTCATCTATTCCATATACATACATATTCTAATACAGTTAATTCTGTTTCTCTTATTCATTACCTTTCTTTCATTCAAAATTGTATTCACTTCGTTTAATCATACTTTTCTCTGTCATCTTTCAACACGACTTCTATTAATTTTCAGATGTTTATTGTCATATGCTTGCATAATTAATTAGTTTACTCAGTCTCCTAAAATTTTCTTAGGTAAATATTGCTTCATATATTTTTTTAATATCGATAAAGAAGAATATAATAAAATCGTTTAAAAGTCGAGTAAAGTGAACCGCAAAAACTTGATGTATGTTGCGTTGATATACAAAGGATTGTGTCGTCACCTGATTGGAGGGACAGTCCATACTCAGAAATAAGATTGAATTTTTTATGTAAATATTGAGGACAACTGGAATTGTTCAACATCCCAAAGAGGTTAATTTTGGCAAAATTACGAGGTTGAGTAAAGTAAATCAATTAGCAGTGCTTCATGCTCTTTTATATATATATATATATATATATATATATATATATATATATATATATATATATATATATATATATATATATATATATATATATATATATATATATATATATATATATATATATATATATATATATATATATATATATATATATATATATATATATATATATATATATATATATATATATATATATATATATATATATATATATATATTGTGTTTTTAAAAAGAAAGGGTGACCCAATTAAATAATACTTCATGAAGTAAAGATAACTGGTTCCTTCTTAACCTTTCCAAATTATGCACAAAGGTTTAGCCCACAATAGTTGATATCATTTTTCTGTTGTGAAGTTGTCCTTAATACGTAATGTCAGAAAAATAAAGATTTCTATAATTTTTTTATTACTATGTTTTAGTCCTCTTTTCTCATTTAAAAAAATATATATTGCATTCATTTCCATCATGGAAATTTAATGAACAACTGAAGGAAGCCGAATAAATACTGTAGATATGCGTTGAATGAGAAGAATATATGAGATGATTAGAATAATATATGAATGTGAAATTAAGGCTGTTGTATTAAGTGAGATGAAGAAATTAAGGCTGTTGTATTAAGTGAGATGAAGAAATTAAGGCTGTTGTATTAAGTGAGATGAAGAAATTAAGACTGTTGTATTAAGTGAGATGAAGAAAGCTTCTAGAGATATTTTGAGTATGTAGGTATGAAGAATGAATGAATGTAGAAAGGTTAACAAAACCAATATACAGTGCAAATATGAGTGAGGCGTGGAAGATAGAGATAAAGGAAAATATAGTTGTGTAAAGGGAATAAAAATTTGAAAGAAAAAAATGTAAAAAGATAAAATATTGTAAGAGTTGTATGAGATGGATGAAAAGTGGGAGATATAAGTGTGTGGCGATAGGAAAATTTTATGCTCTGTCTTATCTGCCTACCCGGACCGTGATACGGTGTGATATGATGGTATGTCTGAACTAAATTATATGGTTATAACTATTGTACGTCTAGAAGTTAAAATTAGTCATATTTTACGAAAATATCATTTCGCAAACATCCGTAAAATTTGCATATACGATTATGTAGGTGGTAGGAAATGAGTTTTTATTTTAGTATGAAAGCGAGAGAGTGATATTACGCTTTCAACGATATTAAACAATGATTAGACGCTTCTGAAATAAAAGCGAGTAGTTCGTGCAGATAATTATTCTCTTCTAATGGACATACAGCCTTATTCCATGTTCTAAGTGAACTAGATTTCTCAGTTGTGAGAACGAACTTGTGTTCTAAGCAGCTGAAAATAATATACCTATCGTAATCAATCTTATTGGAAAAAAGTGATGAAACGAACTGATCAATACTTTTCATGCAATGTAATATGAGTGTACAATCGAATACATTTATATAGAGCTTATTTACCAGTTCTCTTTTTATCTCATAATTATTTGTCTTAGGTTATTACTTTTATTTATTTTATATACATTTTTATATATAATATGTAAATATAGTACATAAAAAACAAGAAATATATAACCATGTAATTTCAAGTTGATATTCATATTATAATGAACCTTAGTTTGTTGCCTATCTTTGTCGTGACTTCTGTAAACTAGGTTTTTGCCTGTTATTATCTTACTGGTGATATATTAACTTGTAAATATAGGTTGATAATTTTTATCGATTTTTTTATTATTATTTACTTCCTTAGTTAAAACAATTCATTGACTTCTTAAGTTGTGAGATCTAATTTCGAGCATTAACCACGTGAGTCAATCCTCAGCGTACTATAGCAATTAAAAAAAATAACAGTCTCCCTTACAAACTTCATCACTATATTCATCAAAAATTTATTTGTGAAATTGGGAATTGTGAATCAATATTATATTATTATTATTATTATTGTCATTATATACAGTCAGCATATGTGTTAATATCTACAATATATCGATGTATTGTTCA
This sequence comes from Odontocerum albicorne, assembly GCA_949825065.1. Lineage (NCBI taxonomy): Eukaryota > Metazoa > Arthropoda > Insecta > Trichoptera > Odontoceridae > Odontocerum > Odontocerum albicorne. The sequence continues at coordinate 12,472,742 of OX463849.1, read as the reverse complement.
TAATGAGATCAACTCTATTTGATAATAGGGAAGTACTATTTGAAGATGGTAAGCGTTTTTTTCTCTAGTATGACTTTTTCGTATTTCTTTGTCGATGAAATTGTTAAAAAAAGAGAATATTGAAAAAAAAATGGATGATTTATGACTGAACATTATTTTTTCAGTATGCATTGTCTTAAAAAAAATTTTACTCAATAATGTAACCTTTCAACTTTTTAATGTATAAATAGGTACATTTTTTAGTTACGAAAAAGTCACTGAATCATTCTAGCATTTTATTATGATTTTACATTTGCTTGATGTACCCACTTCTATTCCGCATTCGGTGTATGAGGGTGAACCGTTAATATTCGAGTGATTTCTCATATAGCAATGACATCTCATAACAAAGAATATTCTAACTCAAACAATATATTATTCCCATCAACGCTTCATAGATTCCACTATTCCAGTTTGAAATATCATATTTATTTATTAGATGTTGACCAAAGACAACAAATATTCATTGTATCTTTCTTCGCATAACTTTCTTTATGATTTTACTCCCGCTAACTGCACCCACCTCCTTTCCATATTCTCAGCTGATACGCTACTTCCATTTTTCTTTTCAATGGACGCCTGAACTATGTGCAATCGGAATATAGAAATGAAAAAAATACATAAAAAAGTGTATTTTCTAACTAAGATTTTAAACAATTTTTTACTAATTCATAAAGTCGTAGAACTAAATTATGTATTTGCAATAAAAATATGCAGTCGATTTTCTCTCAATTGATTGATATGGTTCGAATAATGGACAAAAGAAACGTTAATTGTGTATTCTTAAACAAAAAGAATTTTGCCAATGTATAATTGCCTCCTACTCAAGGTTCTTTCATTAAATATTCAAGCGAAGCCTTTTATTAGGAATATAGGAAAGATAGGCGTACTCCTAGACGTTCCGAGTCGGCAATTGTTGCCAGAAGATTAGTTTATTTTCGTAATACGAAATGTGTAATTAAACAATTAAAAGAAACAAAATTGCATATCTGCAAGCTTATTAACATTAAATGATGTGTTGAACAAAAAGAAAGGTCGTAAAGTTAATAGGTATTGAAATTGAGAGTATAAAAAAAGAACCCGCTTGTCAGCCTTGGAATCTATAGTATTAATTTATTGGTTGAAGAGAAAAATCAATCCTTCATATTGTTTATTGTTGTGTAATATAATTACATGTTTGATCTTACACAGTGCACTGTGTTTTAGTCTGTGGTCTTCGATTGATTTATAAGACATCTTGGTTTTTTTAGACAGCATCATTCATTGTTTTATTTTCTGTTTACATGAAAATCAGAAAAAATACGATAAAGGGAATGATATTTTTACCTGATCATTTATCGACAAGAGCCTTTCAATGAATATGGTAACTGATGAAAAGGTTTTCAAACGTCAGATCAACGATGTATTTAGATTTGTATTCAGAGTCAGACCCTCATACGCTCCAAACTTTAAAATTAGTAAAGGCAATACAAAACCTTGTTTTTTTTGTGCTAATATTCATGTTAAAATGAGTTCGTTTGGTTATGGTATACGGCTAATAAGCTGGTGTCCTGTGTAAAACATCATCTGTTCGAAATGAATGAAGGGGAACTCACCCTCAAAAAGTTATACTTTGTCACAATTGATAAAAAATAAGGGCGATATTGGTGACTTATATATTGTATTGTATTTAACTTATATTTAACTCGTTGTATATAGTAGAGCCTAGTGGGTTAATTGCCTCGTGGCAATGTCTTTTGACCAACCAGATAGATTAAACAACCCCGAAGTGAAAACAAGACTGCAGCATTTTTTTTAACAAATTTGGATATCTAAGGGAATCGAAACTGTAACAAACAAATTGGAAGACACAGAAGTCTAAATTAAATTCTTTTTTATTATTTTGCTAACAATTTTAGTGGTTTTGGAGATTCACGAATAAAAACTTGATGTCATAAGGCACCCATTAAAGTGCACTTTAAAATGAGTTGTTTAATGCAGGAAATAAAAAAAAACTCGTTTGCACTGAATTTATAATTGATGCTGTTGCTTTTTTAAAATCTGCGAAGTTCTCTTTTCACAAAGGTAGTACGTTTAATTGTCTAGCCCTCCCATGAAATCATAAACAATGGGAAACACTACAAGTCCATTTCGGTATAATGGACCACCCGCGTTCGTTACTTGTACTTCTCACTGCATTTTGAATTGCAGATTTTATTCATCTTTACATTCACTTCACGTGAAAAATCAAGGAAGTGAAGAAAGTTTTCCATCATTCGTGATTGATATTTACAATTTTTACAAGCCTGACTAAGTACAGACCGCCAAGACGGGCCGGGCCGTATCGGGATGTTTACACTTAAGAAGTCTCAGCGCTCTATGATAGGATGGTTATGCTAATTGAATTCACTGCACGGACGGTAAAAACTTTCTTCCTTGCCTCTATAATTTGCGTGACTTGTTGGTTTAGCCTCGGAAGAGTATCTGCTATGATGACGATGGGTGTTGAAGAACAGTGATTGAATGACTTCATACCGTCACGTAGATGTACACAATTGAAAAATACTATAAAAGAAACTAATGAAACAATGTCATTTAAGAAAAGCAGTCAAAATGAATAGAAATACAATTGAAATAGGATGTATCTTGACAAACGGAAGTCTGAATGTCACTGTCGTATGATAATTACGATTATTGTTTTACAGAAAATATATGCGAAATGCGGACTATTTGGGTGTTAGACTAATTGAAACAAGAAAGTTCACCAATATTCTATGCTTGACAAAAACGGATCTTGAGTAACGTGCATTTTAAAATATTCTCGTATATTATTTCACCAGAAAAAATATATATAATTCTATGCAAGGTTTTTATAGTGTTCTAACAATTCATTCATTATTTTCTGAACTTGGTTTAACATGATACAGTTGATAGGGTTATTGCTATACATTAATTTCTTTCAACCACCTAGCTCATATTGGGTATTTAATTTGTAACCTTGTAGTTCTGACTTGTAAACTCGTTTAGTCATTCTTTCTTTCCACATAAACAATATAAACTCTCCTTTCTTCTTATTACAAAATACATTTTATTTATCTATTCATTTCCACCTTTTTTCATACATTGATACTCCACATATATTTCATAGTGTACGTATTAATATTTCCTTGATCCATCTTTTGCCAAGTGCAAACTTCACTTTCATACGTCAATGTGGACACCAATTATGTATTTTCATTTTTGCTACTTTCGTTGTAACACGATTGTTGTGATATTAAGTGCTCCGCTTAGCTTGTTCCCTGTCGTTATCTTTCTATAAATATTTCTTTTAATTTGCCCATATCGAGTATGTTATCCGAATAAATTTATTTGTTTTTTTGTAAATCAAATCAATTAAAAATAAGTCATCATCGATATATTCTATTCTTTCATTCATATGGTAACCTTTGAATACACCCAAATTATTGTAGTTATTCAGACATATTGAAGAGCATGACCGAGAGATAACATTGTGTTCGACCCTATTTGTGGAGCATACGGGTTTAGATCCACTGAACTAGAGCCGGAATTCCAGGCACACGTGTTTGTTATACTACATCGCACATGAAGAGGCTACGATAAGTATTATTACTATACTCAAGAAAATATAGCACGGTCCCTGTGACGTTTGAAATGTCATGTCTCAAAAGGATGGGGTAAAATCGTTTTTTTTTTACAAATCAAATCGTGTTTTTATAAATCAAAAAATTGTTTTTCTCTAAACTGACGTTTTAATTCCTAATTTTCATTATACTGACTTTCTAATGAATCGTATGATTTGTATGTATCTTTAAATATGCCAGATCCACTATGAATTAATACTAATTACGAACATTTAATTTTATGTATAAAAAAAATTGAAAATCCAATTATCGTACACCCCATCTCTAGCCAATGCAGACTAACGTAGTGACTTTTGAAGAACGTTGCTAATTATTATTTGATTTTAGCAATTTGACATATTTTGACTAATATTTAAGAAGATGTATTAATTTGTCATTATTTTTAGTTTTATGTAATGTATTTACCAAAATAACTTGCTATTTATTAGAATCGATGCTTATATTAAAGTTGATAAAATAATTAAAATTACTTAACGTCGTTACAAGGTTGTATTGGGGCAAATTTGTGAACTGTCACAGGGACCATGCTACATTTTCTCTAGTATAGACGAACTTTTTGTAACAGATAAGTACCCTTTTAGAAGTCAACCGTTTTATCAACTAGACCTCAGAGATTGTCATGCATTATATAAAGTTAATATTATAATATAAAACTTTAAAATGTTTAAATTATTCAAGGATTATCGTAAGAATGAACTATTAAATAATATAAAAGAAAGGATAATGCAAGATGCATTTTGTTTTGCATTATATGTTATAAATATTAATGTCCACGCTTTTTCGAATAAATAAGTGTTACATCACGCAGAGAAACAGCGTTATTTTATGTTACGAATGTGCTTTTAATACGATAGTATAAATTATGCATTTCGATGACCTTGCGTAAATATTTCATTAAAATAAATATAGTATATAGCAAAGCTTTTGATTCTTACGAAATAGGTTTAAATAATATTATTTTGTAAGTATTTTCTAATTCGAATTTTTTATTCGGTGCTGGGCATTTATTTATATCATAACATATTTATATTTAACATTGTGGAGGTTTAAAGACATTGCAATTTGTTTTTATCAAACACTGTTTATTCCACTTTATGTAACGGTATAACCTTACCGGTTTTAAGGTTTTCATCTCATCATCAGGGAGTACAAATAAGACTGAATTCTATTCGAACTGGTACCGACACACGCTTCTAACGGAAAAACAATCCTGCCAATCTCCCCCCATAGCCCCCATCCTGATTTTTACCATTAGAAGTGCATATATCGATACCAGTTCGAATAAAATTCAGTCCTGTTTGTGCTCCCCTGATGATGACGGGGAAAACCTTGAAACCGGTAGGGTTAGACCGTTATGTAAAGTGGAATAAACGGTGTTTGATAAAACAAATTACGATATCTATATCCCTTATTTATGGTAGAAATGCGATCAAATACTTAGTTTACTCTTTCTTCCATGATTTTTTAAGGTGATTAGATTTTTTTCAAATAGTTTACGAATCTTCAGTCAATTTAATATGCGATAATCAAATCAACATTACAAATTTAATTCATTCAATTCACGCTCATAACTTATTTTCTCTAAATAAATACATATTTTCTTTTCAATAATCTGTTTAGTAAAACACTGTTTTCTCCACTTAATATAACGGCACAATCCTACCATCTTTCAACATCTGCAGTAACTCCTTAACTATTAATACTTACGAGTATTTTCAATACCTATACATTGTCGGATGCTGGCATGTGGCCCACATGGTCACAATTATATTTTCAAGTTTCGAGACCTTTACTATTCGAAAAAATGTAAAAATATATTTATGCGATTTACTACTCTGCTTAGTCATAAGTCGATAATCTATCGAGGAATAAAGAATAAGTCAACAAGAAAACATTTCTAATTAATCAAATACAATGAATCATAAATTAAACTCGAATGCAATCATAACTACTACGAGTATTAGCGTTATCTTCCCGTGCTTTCTTTACCCAAACAAACAGATGGGCGTGATCCGATGATGGAAGGCTGTGTATTTAGGTAGACCCGCCGCTGATTGCCGGTAGTTGGGCTGAAAACCAAAGGTCCGGGGTCAGGCACGCTGCCTCCATCATCTTCCCATCTCCCCAGGCCGGTTCCGCTCCTCCTCTTCTTAAATTGGCAGGCACAGCTGGTACATGCTTCGGATTTCGAGCTCATCTGTCACGATTGAGTTTTCGAATGTTTCTCGCAGAGACACTAATGAGAGTTGTTTGAAGATATACACGGTGATTCAAAGAGTGAAATTTGTTATAGAAATATATATTTTTTGATGAATAGAAAAATTATAATAAAAATAATATTTAACTTTATGGATCTTCATTTTAGAATATATAATAATAAATTACATTGTACTTACATTAATTCCATTACTCAGACTGTAGATTTAGAAGTTCTTTGTAGACACCCTTTTTTGTGGAGTCTTATCAAAATGTATGGTTAAATATTAATACTACACATAAATACTGCAGTCCACTTAAAGCCGAAAGAGTAACTATCACATATCGAAATACCTTAAAACAATTCAGTGTAGTTAGTTTTCCCTTGGTAAGTTTTCTTACCAAATATGTTTTTTTAAACATATGCAGATGAAAAGATTGGCTGATTTCTTAACCGAATGGCCGCAGCCACCACATTCCTATCCTTACATTAATCTTTTTTTATTTTTTTTTACTTCTCAATAATAGTTGGTTCGAATCCCAAGTTATAGCACCCTAAAGGAGAGTCTGCTTTTTAAACGGCGTTTTATAAATTATCTTTTTAGTAATATTATTATTACTATCCCCATTATACGTCCTTCTACTCGTACATCCTTTCTCGAAGCTCTCTTCAGGTGGAATAATTTCGGTTTGTTACGAATAATAATTTCAATTTGTTACGAATGATAATTTAGGGTTGTTACAAATAATAATTGCGGGTTGTTACGAATAATAATTTCGGTTTGTTACGAATAATAATTTCTGTTTGTAACGAATAAAATAGTTTCGGTTTGTTACGAATAATAATTTCAGTTTCGTTACAAATAATAATTTCGAATAAATTAGACGTAAAATTCTACTTCCAGCACAAAAGTTATACAAAACAACGAATTTAGAAATATAAGAACAAATAAGGCAACAAGAAAATAATATAACTGTAATAAATAACTAAAGTTGAAAATTTTCATTACGATCAATATACCACACACACACCCGATGATTATGACACCAATTGGATCTACCCATTGCTATCGGAACAAAACAGGCTAACTGCCTGGATGGTTATACACCAAGTACTGAAAGTGCTCTGTACATTTCATTGTAAAAAAAATAATTAAAAACAATCTTTAACTCAAAATATATCAACATTTGCTGATCTTTCTCCCTTAATATATAATAGACAAACAAATTACTGAAAATATTGTAACTTGCGGAATGAAACTAAATGTGTGTTATAAAAACAAAATACGAGTATTAAAAGCTTTGAATTACAAAACATTAAGTTTAATAAAAATAAATGACATAATATGCATTTTTTTTATTAAACACTATTTATTCCCCTTTAGGTCGTTAACGGTATAACCATACCGGTTTCAAGGTTTTCACTTCATCATAAGGGGAGCACAAAAAAGACTGTGTGCTCTCCTGATGACCTGATGATGAGGTGAAACCCTTGAAATTGGTAGGGTTATACCGTTACAAAAAGTGGAATAAACAGTGTTTGATAAAACAAATTACAGTGTCTGTAAACCTCCACAATGTTAATGCCTTAACTATAAATAATATATTTTATACGTACCTTTTGGTAGAAAAAAACCCGTTTATTCGTAATCTAAGAATACTGTTTCAAACACTAGGAAGATCTGCACACAGAGATTAAATCTAATATTTTAAGAGCTTGTTTAAGACATATATAGACAGGTCGGCAATGGGAAGAACGGATAATGATCCGCAGCTTATATATTGTACATTTTTACAAATGCACTTGCTGGGGAGATGTAATTAAATAAAAACGCATTTGTGGGTTCTTATAACGTGGAGATGATCTAACCCCTCCATTATCGAAGAACTGAGAATATCCGACAGATTTTCGACAATATGCCTTCAACGAGTCCTCCAATTCTTTGGACTCGTCGTTCGTCACCAAGGAGGCAGTTTGTAGAGGTTTGTGGTTATTGTAAGCGTGGAAGGATGACGCACAAGAAGAAGAATCCCAATGTGTTGGACTGATCAAGTGAGAGATGCGATTGGACTACCCTTAACATCTGCCCTTCAAGCCGCGGAGTACAGGGATGGATGGAAAGGAGTCGTCAGAGGCTATAGTTGGAGTCACGATGCTCAGTCATGAGCTACAAGACAGAATGGATAGCGTGGAGGAATTTATTGAACAGACATATTTTTAAATGATAAAAATATCATAATTTATACTACTGTAATTTGTATTGTATGAATAAAACCATTTTGCCAGGTGTAATATAGTCAATTAAACTTATTATACAACTACACATGATGTTTTTTATTACTATTAACCTAATCAGTTTATAAGGTAAAAAAGTGGTCAAAGAATGCTGTCTTATTAGAACCCATTCATAATTCTTATTACTAATTATTGATAACATTGATTGATTAAATGTGTAACATTGTTTCATACATGCATACTATCACGCCGTCTATGTGTCGGGATAGGCAGATAGAAGAGAGCACAAGACTTTCCTATTGCGACATATATTTCATATGTTCTACGTCCATACACAGTCTTATATAGCCACTTCAATTTTTTTGACATTTATATTTTAATCATCGTACATCTGATCCAACAACACTTTCCTTGGTCTTTCTCTACCACATTTTCCTCTCACATTTGCACTGTATGTTTGTTTTATTAGTATTTCTTTATTCACTCGTTCTACGTGATAAAACCATCTCAGAGTGCACATCTCCATCTTAATCAATGCACCAGCATTAAGTTCATATTCATTCCTAATCACTTCATTCCGTATATGTTAAGTTGAAAATGTATCTTGAACGATATTTTCTACAATTTACCACCACATCTATATACTTGTTAAAAAATTAAGGTTATTCGAATATTTTCTTTATTTAACCTTTCCCTTCATGTGCTTAAAAGATCCGCGCGTTCCGGTGCTGTGTATTCAATACACATGTAAAAATGAGCGATTTAAAATCGGAAAAATAAGAATATTCATAGCCAATCGCTTAAATTAATTAAATTTGAAGTCAAAAGTGATAAAACTTGAAATTTTATTGCTGAAAACATGAAAAAAAACATCGGCTGACGTTCAAAACACCTCAAACGAAGGCCCGCGAGCTACTGAAGCGAGAGCACACGTTTGATTGTATTGGTGAATTTATTCCCGATTTTCACAAAATATCTCTGATGTACTAGTTACACATCACAGGGAAGGAAGGGTAAACTTCAATTCTTATTCTCCATGTAACGATGCCTTACCGATGTTTGTGAGCATGCTGGTCAAACATTCTTGGGGGGGGGGGGGGTATAATTATTGCTACCATAGACAATCATGTAAAATAGTATTTGTACCCAAAATCATAACTGTGAAATGTAAAACTTTTATTTTCTAAAACGGTTGAATTATGGTTAGGTGTTCATTTGACTTATTTTTAATACGTTTTATTTTTGGCATAAGAATTTATTTACTATCTGCTGTCCTCGAGCAAAGTTTCAAATTGGAATATTTTAGACTGGTTATCATTTATATGTGAGTTAAAAAAACATAAAAACAAAATTAGGTGATACTGACCAATAAAAAAAGTCGAGTGATGAAGTTTATACGTTTATTTTAAAGTGTATTAAATTAACACTTAATAATTCTGACCACATTAGATAAAAAAAAAATAATCAATGATTTTTAATGTTTTCTAAAATTTAATATATTTTATTTTATTTTACAGTTCTCGCTATATTATCCAGCCAGGTTTCTGCGGGCAGACGACATGTAAGTTTTTTCTATTAAAACTACAAATCTTTTGTAAAATCAGTGATATAATTTATTAAAGCAAAATATATTCAGTGTTTAAGAAAAAAAATTGTTAAAGATGTAATCCTCAGTGAGTCCATGAAAGATATATGGAAAAATTCTGCTAAATGAACTAGATTAAATTTTTCATGAAAAAAACTCGAGCAAATCAATTTAATTTCTTCTTTCCGCTTCTTAAGAAAAATGTCATCATTTAGAATTAAATAAGTTTCATTTAATTTACGCCTATTTTATCGGAGATAAATACAAATGGGTAAAATACGCGTATTAAAAAAAAAGTACAATTTATTTAAGTAGTTTTTATTTTAAAACTTCTAACCTTATTGAATTCTGTTCCTATACATAGTTTTTCGTACAATCAATTTAGGTATACTTATTTGCTTATATTGTAGTTAAGTCTTGTAAGAGAACAATACAATAAAAATAAAACGTTTATGGAATAATTTTTATACCATTTATACGATATAAAGCTACTTGTTTCGAAAGATAATATTTTCTTTCTTAAGACACAATACATAAATTTTATTTTTAAAATATGGCGCCACTAAGTGATTTTTTAAATTTAAATGAAGAACAATCAATACAAGGTTGACATAAGAGGGATTACGCATCGTGTTACTCGTATAATGTCAAAAAGTGAAATAAATGCTTTCTTTCACCTTGAATTTAAACGTATACTGTTACTATTAACGTATCCTTTTATGGGACTAGTTTACATTTGAATAGCGAACCTCTTTGTAAAACTCTCTTTCACATACTAATTACTTGATCTGAATAGAAAGTACTTTGTCTAAAACAACTGAATATCACCAGTATGAATAAGATACGAGTATTTTTAGGATTAAAAATGAAAAAAAGAGTGAAATTATTCAAATTTGTACCTTAAAACTAAATTATCATCAATGTGAGTATTAAACAATGTTATGAAGAGAATCAGGAAAATGTAATTTCTACCAACACATAAGCGCGAAATGTAAGGTCTCACATTTTGGCCAAAATAAGTTGATATTTTTTAAATAAAGGTTATTGACTTAGTATTGCCATGAAAAAATATCTTTCCTCATATTAGGAGGCGATAATTAAAATGGTTAACACTTCACTATACAGGATGGCCCATAAAAGACTGATTGGACCTATATTTCCAGATTATCTTCAACTGCTGGGCGTAAAAAATTTCAAGCATTGTCCTATACACCCGTTGATTCTTTCTTGCTGACCTTCCTCATTTTCAAAGAAATATAGGGCGATAACTCTTTCAGCCATAACACCGCACCTAACAGTGCATTTTTGGAAATGCAATTGATGCTGATGTAATTTCCTGGGATTTTCAGTACCCCAAAAATCTGCTGTTTTGTTTATTGATGTACTCATTATCAAGTTGTTCAAAAAGTTGTTGTTATCTCTGGCTAGGTGTTGAAATTAAATAGCGTACTGTAGACGCTGCTGAGTATTTTAGAATAGCAAAGTTTATAGAACTTTGCTACACGTAAAAAAAGAAAATAACAAAAATTGAAAATGAACAAGTTATGACTTTTTCAAACCCTTCAGTCTTTCAGTGGCCACCCTATATTAATATTGGACCGCAAGGCACACCAACGTTTCTAGCATCCAATAATTGAAAATTACCGAAAGACTTTCAACAACACGAAGAAAAAGAATCATAACACACTTTGGGCATGTTGCTAGAAAAAAATATGAACGCCTAGAGAAGCTGGCAATCACGAGAACAGTTGAGGGAAGGCAGGTAAGAAGGTGTTCTATGAGATGGGCAGTAAAGGAGTTGACAGGATCCTCTCACGCTGTAATCAACATTCCTCAGGACCGGAATGGATGGAGACATAGCAGAAGGCCACGAGTCTAAGCATTGAGCGCACGATGAATAAAAATATCAACATGTTTTAGAAAAAAATAACTTTCGCATAAAATCGTCAATGTCTCAAAAAAGAAAAACTTATTTGAATAAATGTATTTCTATAACGATTATTCAAATTCATAGAAAATTTTAAAATCGCTCTCTTTTAATTCGCTTAAACTGAGACGATATCGTTTGCGCATGATGATGTATAATATTTGCCTCTTTCGCTAAAGGTAGCCAGCCAGTGGCTGCTAAACAAAGTCTTTGGATTCAGGTTTCAAAACAATCGTTTTCTTTTTTGCTCCCATATCTGTGTGTATGGTTGGAAGACATGAGGATATGTCATTTCTGCCGATTCCAAAAGGGGCATGGCATGATTGTTTGTATGTATTTAAGTCGAAATGTTCAAGTTCCTTCAAGAGTTACCGCATTATAGAATCGTTATTTAAATATAAAAAAAAGCTTTGTAGGTATCTTTATATCAAAATGCATTCATTAATCACGTTAAATATCACATAAATTATGTCACCAATTTTATTTATACAGTGATGACATTACAATTATTATGACATTTTAATGTCGAAGAGCGACAATTAAATTTAAATATTATTTATCTCGTCTAATATATCAATTTATTAATTGAGTTTTGACAGTTATGGTTTAAATTGTCCTTGAATAAAGTGGAGAAAAAATACAGAACAAAAATACTTCCTGAAGTGTTGATTCATAATATGTTTGGGACAAATGTCGTAGAATAAATTCCAACACAATAAACGTGAAGATGCTTAAATTAGTTTTATAATTATTCTTACCCTATAATTTGACATTTACGCATATTACAATGTAACTAACTAAATGTGATTCTGAATCGAGAGCCAAATAAAAATACTATAAAATATTGTAATGAAAAGTGTAGTCTAGCGCTCGGATAAGTTATACGAGTAACATATTCATGTCAATAATTCAACATCTGTAATATGTCGGATGCTTTTTGGATATTCTTTCACAAAGGAATATTTGAAAAATATTATAGTTTTAAATTCTAGCATGTGCAAATGTGGCCTCTGCGAGGAAACGTTGGGTCATATATTCTTTTGAATGCCCACTAAATTATGTGCTTCCGACTTTTTTTATGAAGATCTACTTTTGACAAATAACCCAACTAATATGAACACAATTATTACGAAACCTTTGCAGAGTATTGAGAAAGTTTATAGTTTCTAATGAAATTTATATTCTTCTTTGATAAACGTTGTACTATGTCAAACTTCGATAGCGAGAGTTTACTGTGTAGGTGCTACTAAAACATATTGTGTTATAGAATATGTTACAGCGTTTTCAAAACGTTTGTCTAAGACTTATTTTTAACCTGAGAAAGTACGATCATATCACTTCATATCAGAATTCGCTGAAATGGTTGAACGTGAGAAATAGACACAAAATTCACACACTATCTATCAAACATTCAAGTAATATCCTGAACTGTCCCGCCACCCCCTCCTATCTCGCCGAAACATTTCGGCGTCTTTCCTATCATGGACTTGCGCAATGCTCAGACAGAAATTGTTTATTGGTCTTTCCAGTTCACCGCTCTTCTTTTTTTTACGTCGTCCCTTACTGTCCAAGCAGTGAGACACTTTGGAATCAGTTACACAACAATGTTACACTTGCTCCGTCCTAGGCATGCTTTGAGAAGCGACTGAAAAAACTCTTAAATTCTAGTCAGCAATATAACGTGTTTCATTCCTGTTTTTTTCTTTCCTGTCCCCCATCCCTTTATTTGCCTCTGATTGATGATAACTCACTTTTACTTTTATATGTTCCTAAATTTCATAAATATGATTAATCATTTGAATATTTTTTTACGACCACGTAACTTCCTTTATGTACTTTTGTCTGGTTGGTTGGAAGAGATTTCCGCCTGGCAATAAGCCCATTGATTGTATTTGCAATGAAGTGTTAAATACATTAATTAATAAATAAGTACAATATATACTCTGTATTCAAAATTAATGTAATCAACTCAACATTGCTTACTGGCTACAAAATAAGGTAAATAGTCATAAACAACATTTAAATGAACATCTTATACTTGATAAACAATAATAAAATAATGCGTAGAAAACAATGACACAATCTAGAAAATAAAACCAGTTACCAAACAAATACAGTCATCAAACAAACATCTACAAAGTGCATGTTAAACCTGTTTTGTTATTGAGAAATAGATTATGAAAGAAATCTTTATATGTCGCAAAGTTTAAAAAATTTACAAGCCGCAAAGCAATGAAAATAATTCATTACGAATCTCACATCGATCATCAGATCATTTCACAGTTATAAAGAAATACTGTCTTGTCGTTTCGATGGGCACATGGTAATTCGATTACGGCAGAAAATCAGAACTCAATATTGAGACAAAAAAATATGTGATATGGGGAGTGGGAAAGTGTTTAATTTATTCACAATTTATGTGACATGAGCGAGTCTTTGAGGAATAACAATCGATACCTTTTTACCAAATAATAAAACTAACGAAACGGGAATAAGATGAAACATAAAGTTTAACATGTTTAAAAAAGAAAACTTTAAAATACAGTTTGTGTTGTAATAACGGTAACATAAATTCAAAGCCTCAATCGGTGGACTAATAATTGAAATATTGTGCTACTCGTAGTTAAGTGTTCTTGTGCCTAAGGTTCAGTTCTCGGTGGGTTTCAGAATAGTTTATTATTGAAAACGTTTAATTTTTATTCATTTTTACGTAACTGTTTAGTAATTCCAACGAAAAAATTACATTCAATCGATACATGAGACTACCAAACAGTGAAGCGTACGACAAAAAAATATCTTAGCATATAAATCATTCAATACCTTAAACATTTAAGGTTTGTTTGATTATTAGCAATATTATACAATTAGGTTATCAGGTTTGATTGATTATTAGCAATATTATACAATTAGGTTATCAGGTTTGATTGATTATTAGCAATATTATACAATTAGGTTATCAGATACACACATTAATTAAGATATTGTTGAAAAATTAGAACGGTAAGCTAATTCTACAGAAATTTTATTGATCTTCTATTTTACAATTTGATATACTCGTATAGATAAGAAAAACGTAAGTATTTTAGGTCAGGTTTAAACTTTTTTTTATTGAATTGTTATATTTATTTATTTAATTAGATACATAAAAATATAAGTCACAGAATAATATAAAATAAGATATTCAGTTTATTGTAAAAATATACAATAACATATAATATAGTTAAAACCACAATTTTATAAATAATATGATAATTCAGCCAATCTTAAAATGTCAATCTAATTTTATAAATAATATGATAATTCAGCCAATCTTAAAATGTCAATCTAATTTTATAAATAATATGATAATTCAGCCAATCTTAAAATGTCAATTTAATTTTATAAATAATATGATAATTCAGCCAATTTTAAAATGTCAATCTAATTTTATAAATAATATAATAATTCAGCCAATCTTTAAATGTCAATCTAATTTTATAAATAATATGATAATTCAGCCAATCAATAAATGTTAATTTGATTTTATAAATAATATGATAATTCAGCCAATTTTTAAATGTCAATCTAATTTTATAAATAATATAATAATTCAACCAATCTTAAAATGTCAATCTAATTTTATAAATAATATGATAATTCAGCCAATCTTAAAATGTCAATCTAATTTTATAAATAATATGATAATTCAGCCAATTTTAAAATGTCAATCTAATTTTATAAATAATATGATAATTCAGCCAATCTTAAAATGTCAATTTAATTTTATAAATAATATGATAATTCAGCCAATTTTAAAATGTCAATCTAATTTTATAAATAATATAATAATTCAGCCAATCTTTAAATGTCAATCTAATTTTATAAATCATATGATAATTCAGCCAATCAATAAATGTTAATTTGATTTTATAAATAATATGATAATTCAGCCAATCTTAAAATGTGAATCTAATTTTATAAATAATATAATAATTCAGCCAATCTTAAAATGTCAATCTAATTTTATAAATAATATGATAATTCAGCCAATCTTAAAATGTCAATCTAATTTTATAAATAATATGATAATTTAGCCAATCTTAAAACGTCAATCTAATTTTATAAATAATATAATAATTCAGCCAATCTTAAAACGTCAATCTAATTTTATAAATAATATGATAATTCAGCCAATCTTAAAATGTCAATTTCATTTTATAAATAATATGATAATTCAGCCAATTTTAAAATGTCAATCTAATTTTATAAATAATATGATAATTCAGCCAATCTTAAAATTTCAATCTAATTTTATAAATAATATGATACTTCAGCCAATCTTAAAATGTCAATCTAATTTTATAAATAATATGATACTTCAGCCAATCTTAAAATGTCAATCTAATTTTATAAATAATATGATAATTCATCCAATCTTAAAATGTCAATCTAATTTTGCATATATTTGAGGATACAATATGTAAAAAAATGTTAATTCACTGATGCATATTTGTTTTTTAGATTAGTAATCTCGTTTAAGATAATGAGTTTAGAGACAATTTGGAATCACAGAATAATTAATTTTATAACCGCTTCTAGTCGAATGATTTTCTATTTTTGCGGGTTCAATCCCCGTTGGAATCCATATTTTTCAAAAACAATTTTGGTCTGGTTTTCCTTTAAGACCTCTTGAACATGTTTCTGGTTGGTTGAAATATATCGCCATTAGGCAATAAGCTCGCCAAGTTGTATTATTTACAACGAAAATGTAATATAATGCACCCTGGCAGATTTATCGCTATGTGGCAATCTCTTCTAACCGACCAGACAGGTGCTAAACAAGTCTTAAGAAAAAACCAGCTTCAAACTCTTTTAAAAAAATTGTGTACTACCAAGAATCGAACCTACAATCATCTGGTTGGAAGACAGGCGTCTTATCAACTAGACCACGGAGGTCGTATATTTAAAATTGATATTTCATTTCTGATCTTACCCTCCATTCCTAATTTTCTCTCTTCCAGGAATCATATGTTAAATTCTAAGTTCACGTGTTTTTTTAAATATTTTATACTGTTTAATTGCAGTTCAAATGATAAACACTATTTGTGTCGTTTCAGGAACTCTACATTATAAACTACCAAATTTTTTAGTGTTTCACAAACCTTCTTAAAATATGATACAGTAGGGACCGAGCCATAAAAAACCATATAAAACAGTTGATGAAATCATACGAAATACTATAAATTTAATAACGAGGATTATTTTAGCGAAGCCATAACCCAAAAAAATATTACAATCTCACCGACTTATTTCGAATTTTATTTTACCCACTTTTATGAGGTGACCCAACCGTTTATTTCGCAATGGTTAATGATACGAAAATAGTTGACCACATTTTGCAATATGAAATCGTGGACAGGGCCGGTTTTAGGCTATTAGTGATCTGATATATCTTCACGCCCACTTTTAAAGCAAAACATGTTTTTATATGTTCTCTAAATTTTCTTTAAAATGATTAATATATTTTTTATTCTGAAAATTGTTTTAAATTATTATTTGTGTATGTTAACACTTTTGTGTAAACACATCTAGCGAATTTATTGCTATAAAGCATTTTCTTTCGATCAACCAGCTTTTCTTATTAAATAAAATTATGCTAATATCAGAATCCATGGCCTTGTCTGAAAATAAAAGTAACATTTTAGCTAAAGGAACAAAAAATTTAACCAAAATATAAATCTAAAGAAAAATAGGGATGAGGGTTAAGAATTATATAGGAGCTAGGGACGAGGAATATTTTGACATAAATAATACTTGTTTTATTTTTCTTAAGAATTGATTAGAATGAAGCACCTCTGACTTTCAAATTCGAGCCGAGTGAACCGCATAAGAGGATGTTCAGAACGATTGGAATATAGAATTAATGTTGCAGAACACTTTCGTTGTATTCAGTAGAACCTGACGGGTTTATTATGCATGTGGTGATTTCTTCTTATTAACCAAGATTTAAACAGGTTTTAAGTGAAAACCCGAAAAAAATCTTTAAAAAAAATCCAATGGAGACCGACCCATAATCCCTGGGCTAGAAAACATGTGTTTTTTTTTCAAATAAAAAATTGCCAATGATAATTTATTAACTTAAAACTTTCATGTAAATACTCGTACATCTGTTTTTTTTGTATTTTAAGCATATTCTTCCAATCAATCACTTGTTTATTTTTTTTATCGGTATCAAAAGTTCGACTGTGTCGACTCTGAATGCTTGGCGAAGAGTTATGGCAATGTGCAGCATATAAGACGCACATTGCGAATGACAGGACATTTTGACCTTTGTGTTCGTCTAATGTAGATGCTGTGGCGCGGTGCATCGCGGTTAAAGGTCATTCCATTCTCGGGGTCTATCGTATTACCTTAATATGTGGTGACATTTTGGATTGAATTATGTTGCATACAAATTATTTTTCATATCCATGGATCAAGGAGTTTAGATTTTTCATATGTATTTGGGTTTACAACTAACTATAAAATATTTACGTAAATAATTTATATATCATCTACTCGTATTTATATGGATAGATGTTTTATTCCCTGGCTTAGCACAATAATTTTATGTAAAGTTGTGTAAAAGGTCGCGTATTATAATTGAATTTTGAATCTGTAAATGCTAAATAAATAATTTTCAAACAACTTTGTATTATATTATCATCACAAAAGCCCCATATCTTTTGAAACAGGGAAACATTAATAACGTGTTTTAAATAAAAGAAGATACTTGTGATTTGATTACATGAAAAATATTTACTTTATACTGCATCAAATAATTTAAACTTTATACTGCAACAAATAATTATACCTTATACTGCATCAAATAATTTAAAAAAATAAAGTTTAACTGGTAGTATTATTATAATAACTTTATTACTCATAGCTTTTTGAGTTTATACGAAACTATTCTATCTATGTTTTAAAAATCTGTATTCTAAAATTTTGATAAAATCAATTTAACTTCTTTATATCTATGGTCTGTTATAATATATACTGGCTTTCTTGAGATGATGATTCCCAGCAATCCTCTCATCTTTTTGGGAACACGGTTATCAGATTTTCCATCCTGGGGAACGACTGCCAACGGGTGTTTCATGTATTACCATGCAGATAACTCTTGTGTTATCCATCCTTTCCACATTGCTTCGATACTGTCTCCAGCAGTTACCTCATCTCACAATATCTTTTATTTCACACATTTTTTGGATACGGTAGTTTCTAAATTTATCAACATAAGTCATGGTTGGTCTCATACGTGCTTTGCAAATTTTGACCTTATTGTTAATTCTCATGTATATGGTATACACAGTGGCTGCGTTATTTACTTGACCTCTTATTTCGTGTGATGATCATTATCCATCCAGTCTTGATGGATAATGATCATCACACAGAAAGGATACGTCTTGATGGATAATGATCATCACATAGAAATTATACGTCTTGATGGATAATGATCATAACACAGAAAGGACCTCTTATTTCTGTGTGATGATCATTATCCACCCAGTCTTGATGAATAATGATCATCACACAGAAAGGATACGTCTCGATGGATAATGATCATCACACAGAAAGGAACTCTTAATTCTGTGTGATGATCATTATCCGTCCAGTCTTGTAGTATATAGTTGAGCCCCGTGACTCCCATTATATCTCTTGATGACTCCTCTCCATCCATCCCTGTACTCTGCAGTTCGAAGAGCAGCGGTTAAGGGTAGTCATGTTGCGTCTCTCACTTGGTCGGTCTAACGCAGTGTTTTCCAAACTGGGAGGCGCGCCTCCTCGGGGAGGCGCGGACTAATGCAAAATGAGGCGTGGAAAGCTTAACAGAAATTTCATTTTCATAACAATTGCAATGAGATTCAAATGTCGAGCCCGTTTAGTAGTAGAAAAAGAGTTAAAAGTAGCACTCTCCTCAATAACACCTAGATTTGATTAGACTATGTGCTAATAAACAAGCCCATCCATCGCATTAAAAACAAATAAATTTAAGTGAACATATATGGTAGTCTCGTACGTAGTAAAACCTTGTTATTATTATGTCAATAACGTTTTTATTTTTTGTATAAATACATTATTTTTACCATTTAAAAATTTTTCTGTTTTTTTTTTCATAAAATAAAGGGGGGGGGGGGAGGCGCCACGATAAGATTGTTTTTAAAGGGGGATGTATTAACATAAAATTTGAAAATCACTGGTCTAACGCATTCTCTTTCACCACAAAATTCTCCAAACTGTCTATTTGGTCACGAGTAATGTATCCAAAGATCGGAGAACCCATCGTAGGAGATAATTAAAACTGAGTAAGTTGACAAATTGAATATTGTGACTGAATTCAATAAATGTAATCAAGACGAATCAAACGTAATGAGAAAGATAAATAAAAACACATACCATATATGAAAAGATTACTTAATGTTTTTTAGTGTTAATGTAAGTGTTTTATCTAAAGTGGCTCTGAGGTTTTTCATTTCACTAGTTCTGAGATCGTTTTAAATTTTTATTGTATTTGTCCCAAATTAGTCATGGTAGGCCTCACACATATAGTACTTTGCAAATTTTTACCTCTCAATCAATTCTCATACCCGTATACATATTTGTTTTTACAGACCACATATGTAAGGTATCCGCTGATAGTAGCTGCTTTATTTGCTTGAACTTTTATTTCTGTATGAAGATAATTATAGCTGATGAAATTGATAACTAGATCTATTAAATTGTTATTAAAAAATTAAAATAACTATGAAAATACCTTAAAAACAATAACAGCTAATGTTTTTTCAAAAGTGGCTATATAACCCTTTAAGATAATATAATTCCAACTTTCATTTAGATTACATTAAACAATAGATACGATGAAGTAAAAATAAAAGAAATAAATGAGTGTTTTCAGCGGTAAAGAAAACAAGTATATATCAGATAGCGAAAGATATAAAACCTGTCTGTTCCGCGTATAAACGATGACTCGTAAATAGAGAATCAAGTAAGCTTCCGGGTAGTGCAATATTTTCAAGCAGATGCAGAAAACTTTACGGAGAAAATCACTCTTCGGTGTTTACGTATGCTAAACTAATAACAAAGGCTTGATATTTGACTTATATTCGCATTAGTTCCGGAGTCTGGGCCGAGAAAATTGCGGCAAGATCTGTAATTTACTTGCGTTTATTTCAAAATTGTATTGAGTATATTTGCACCCTTAATTCGTTATGGCGTCTGGTGTTTGCATTATAAAGTCAAATTATAGAAGAAACTTGTTGGATAACCGGTAATGGATGAAGTTGCTGGTTATATATTCAGACGTGAATTGATGATACTTAAAGTATTGAAAATAATCATAAATATAATATTAGATCAATTATTTATGAGGGAAATTTTAGATAAAACACATTATAGATAAGCAATTCGTTTCAAAAAAAGTATTATTTACTTTGTATTATAATGACCGTGTATCATTCCTTGCACGTGAACACGGAACGTGTTACTCCCGAGGACGGGTTCTGCGATCGGCCTAAAACGTCGAGTTCACGTGTTTCTTTTTTTATATTTCATACCAAACCAAACCAAATATCAAACATATATACCAAGAATAACAAACAATACAACACATATCGAAATTATAATATACAGTTAGTGATAATATAGTGTAGAGCAGATACAATAAAAGCCAAAAGTATGCTCTGAGCTAGTGAAATGAAAACCCTCAGAGCCGTTACAGATAAACCATTCAAAGATAGAAAAAGTAAGAAACTTCCGTATCCGATGATAAATATGTAAAGTAGAAGATATTGTGAGATGGGAGTAAAAACCGCAGAAGACTAGATAACACAATAGTTCCCTACATGCTGATGCTGAAATACACGCTGGTAGTGGTCATCCAAGAAAACCCTTTGAAAGATGAGAGAATAACTGGGAGTGAACATCTCAAGGGAAACATTCCTGATGATAAGATATCACAGATCTAATTTAAGAGAAGAAATCTGTAAACAATGAAATTTCTGCAGTTGGATCGAATAAAACGTTTGTGTTCAAACGAAAATAACCAGCTTAAAAAACAGTGTTCAATGAAAATGATGACAAAATTTTATTTCCATGATCAATCCGAATAACTAAATTTATTAGAACTATGTTTGGTATAATCTTAGATTAACGTATTTGTCTCAAAGCAAATAGTCCTGTGGTGGTCACATTCCAATCAAAAGGACGCGAGGCCAAATCCAAGGCGAGCTTGTCACATTCCAATAGCACTGCATAATTTACTATTTAGTTTTTGGGAACATACTTTATTTATGATTTATATTTTTTGAAATTTATAAACTGTATTAAATAAAGTTCTTTTTTTTTTGTCATCGACTCAAATCGAAGGATCGTTTTTACCCTGATTTGAAGATAAACAATGTCTGGGTCTATGTAACGTCTCCTGAAATTAACAGCCCTCTATCTTCTTCGCTTGGTCACTCCACCGGATCGGTCCTCGACCTCAACTTTTTTTGCAATTCAAACTTCCACCCAGAATTGATCTCTCAAAATTATCACTCTATGAGTCCAAAGTGTCTGAATATTCTTTTTGTATACACACACTGTCAACAATTCGGGCACTGTGTATTTGAAAAAAGTTGCTGCTATTTCTTTTGATTGTAGCTTTGCAACATTTGCTCTTGTGTTAATGCAACTGTTTCTGGAGTGATTTCTCCTGTTGTCTGCGTTGAAAAGGCCCATCTTCAATAGGTTATTTGCCTAAGTGAACTGTTTAGTCCAATCTTTCACTGTTGAATATGACGGAGAAGATTCTTCCTAGACAGCATCTAAAAGTCGACTGATTTCTGCCAGGCTTTTCCCATTTTTTGAAAGAAACTTGATAATCGCACTATATTTAATTGTTTACATTCTTTAATATAACGAAACAACATGTCTTCTATCTGCTATAGTTGATATGCTACTTATGCTAAATCTATCAAATTTTAACTGTAATATTAGCTGATCATGCGATCGGCGTGTTATGTATTCTTACACGTTCTAATTTATTAAGTTATTCAACCGAGAAAATTTTGGGCATACTTGGTAGCTTCGAGATTGAAATAAAATGAATGAAAATTAAAGGAATTGACAGGTAAATAAAGAACTTTTAAGATTTGATCATCTGACAGCATCAACAAGTTAGCGGAGAAAAAACAATATACAATAGATTCTCCATCTCTGACATAAACTTACGGGGCATAAGAAAAAATGTTATTTTTTACTACGCATGGTTTAAGATAAGGCCAAAAATATTATGGTGTTGATTTGAAAATACTAGTCATACCTTAGGAGGAAATCAAATAAGCCTTTCTAGTAATAAAACAAAAAAGATATAGTTTTCTCAATGTTTATAAAAAGTCTACAAAAATTTAGTATACATTTGACAAAATATTATAATTAAAGGATCAGAACATTATGTTGAAAAAAGTCTCATTTTTGGTTAATAAAATAATTAATATGTATATTGTATTGTGTTATTGCGGATGACTAGTGATATACTCATAAAAAAAAGTAAATTGGTATTGAATTAAATTACCATTCATATACATGGAGACATGTAAACAACTTTATTTTAAATAAAAAGTCAAATATATTTCTTCCATTGTTAGATTATTTTAAGATTGTCAACATGTTTTACATTCATAGTCGCAGTTTGACACCTATGACTTAACGTGGAATTAATTGTATTATACCACAACTCTTTCATCTTTCGTTTTGAAAATTTTCTTGTTTTTATGTAAGCAAAATATTATAGTAAAAAAAATAATTGTGTTTGACCCTAAGGTTATCATAAAATAAACCCTTATATTCTGATGGACTGACGTTTTTGACTTCAATAGGCTTCATATTTAAACTATTTTATTGCAAGTAATTTGCATTTGTTAGACAACTTATTGTTCGATTCCCGTAAAAAATGATGAAATAAACTGAGTAATCATAATAAAGTTAAATAATCATATTTTACTGAAGAAGCAACGTTGCTATAGCTATGGGTTATAAGGTCAAAAATGTCATATACATGTTACGCAGATGATGCCACAATTGCAGCAGAAACTAAAGCCAATTTACAATGTAATACGAGTATAAATGTATTTCGTATGACCACACAAATATGTCATATTACTATATCTGAAGAAAATACCAAAGTTTCATGTTCTCCAAAAATCCAGTCAGATTTAGGCTCGCTATCGATGACAAGTCTATTAAACAAGTAATTCAAATCCCATTTCTGGGTACTTCTTCTTCTTCTTGTCATGCCTCATCAGGTTCCCCCGACGTTGGCAATCACTCTGGCAAAGGCTTCTCTATCTTGCGCAACCCGGAACAGGTCCTCCACACGCGTCATCCCCATCCAGACTCTTATATTGCGCAGCCAAGATATTTGCTTTCTACCAGGACCACGCTGCCCCTCGATCTTGCCCATTAGTATCAACTGGAGGATTTCGTACTTCTCTCCACGTAAAATGTGACCCAGATAGGATATCTTGCGGATCTTAATATCTGTCAGCAGCTGTCTACGGCAATTAGCTCTCCTCAAGACCTCCGAATTGGTGAACATATCAGTCCACGGTATACGAAGCATTCTCCTGTGCAACCACATCTCGAACGCTTCCAACCGATTCATAGTATGAACCTTCAGCGACCATGTTTCCGAGCCATACAACAGAACAGGCCAAACAGTTAAGTAACATACATAGTTAATAGGTATAAATAATGTTTTCTTCAATAATACTCAACGCACGGCCCTCTAAGCAGAAAACCTTCAATTTGTGTCGGTTACAAATTTTCTGTTCTTCTATACCATATGTGTGATTAAACCTTTTTTTTACAACTAAATTATTACACCATGTCTTTATCAGGGTAGCCAGAGAGGACTAAGCACCAAATTTTCACATCCATACATCTTCTCATACAGCTAATTCTGTTTCTCTACTCTTTATCTTTACTTCTTTCCAAATTTCATTCACTTGGTCCGACCAAACATTTTTCAGCCATCCTCTACACTTAATCCCCCTTATACTAGTAATATAAATTTGTTTAGCAAGTGTTTCATCACCCATTCATTCAATATAACATAACCATCTCAACGTGCTCTTTTTCACCCTCATTAACAGATCAGTCTATACCTCGTCCTTAATATTCATACTTTTTATTCTGCCATACAATGACACATCACTTATTATTATCCGTGCACGTATTTACACTGCATTAACTCAAGTCTTTTCATTCATTTTCCATGTCCAAGTTTAATTCCCTTTCATTCCCTTGTTACCAATGTACTGTTTTGAATACCAATATTTTTTATGCTGATCTTCTAAAATTCTGATTTTTTTTAGTAAAAAAATAAAGCAACCTGAGAGGACACTTATTTGACTCGGACAACAATCGGTCTACCTTTGTCTCATAATTTGCTCGTTTATTTTATTTTTTCTATTTGATTCCAGTACAACACATTGCTTAAGCAACAAATTTATTTGAATTAAATTTCAATTCAGTTTAGAAAATATTAAGTCTTCAAACACAAGGCACCATGACAGGCAATCAGCTGACCGATCTCGTTACATCTCACGAGCTCCGGACAAACGCCGGATGCTGAACGAACATCTTGTTAGCGTTTGACTCTTTCCGATAATCGCAACGTTTTGCATTAGTTTACGAAATAATCGGTTTCACCGCCACAGTGTAGGCGCACTTTCAGTTTACTTTCCTAATCCACATGCCGGACTGAAATATATTCCTGTTGAATCTTGACAGAATCCAGCAAATTTAATATAAAAAATTGTTGTATTATACGAAAACTTCATTACTTTCCTCTCTTTCTTGCTTCCTCTCAACTTCATTACTTTCCTCTCTTTCTTGCTTCCTCTCAACTTCATTACTTTCCTCTCTGTCTTGCCTCCCCTCAACTTCGTTATTTTCCTCTCTGTATTACCTCCTCTCAACTTCATTACTTTCCTCTCTATCTTGCCTCCTTTCAACTTCATTACTTTCCTCTCTGTCTTGCTTCCTCTCAACTTCATTACTTTCCTCTCTGTCTTGCTTTCTCTCAACTTCATTAGTTTCCTCTCTATCTTGCCTCCTCTCAACTTCATTACTTTCCTCTCTGTTTTGCCTCCCCTCAACTTCGTTACTTTCCTCTCTGTCTTGCCTCCCCTCAACTTCGTTACTTTCCTCTCTGTATTACCTCCTCTCAACTTCATTACTTTCCTCTCTATCTTGCCTCCTTTCAACTTCATTACTTTCCTCTCTGTCTTGCTTCCTCTCAACTTCATTACTTTCCTCTCTTTCTTGCATCCTCTCAACTTCATTACTTTCCTCTCTGTCTTGCCTCCTCTCAACTTCGTTACTTTCCTCTTTGTATTACCTCCTCTCAACTTCATTACATTCTTCTCTGTTTTATCTCCTCTCAACTTCGTTACTTTCCTCTCTGTATTGCCTCCTCTCAACTTCATTACTTTCCTCTCTGTTTTGCCTCCTCTCAACCTCAGCCAAATCTCCATTGATAACCCGAGTCCGCTTCATTTATCCGATGGACGAGTAAGGTGTCCTTAAATCGAACCGATACTTCGAGGACCATTATCAATAGTTTTGTCCTTTGACTGGTATTATAGCTTATGTTTATCACGATAGGTCAATTTAATGTTAAATGATTTTTTCTGAAAGTATCAGAAATCAACTACGTGTACAATTTCAACTTAATTTGTATTTATTTCTTCCTTGAGCCACAAAAAAAACATGGTAATTATTTAATATTTGAAATTTAAAAAAATGTTAATAATTTTGCATATAAAAGTTCAAGCAAAGTAACCGTACCGATTCCGTAATTTGTAAACTAGAGTATCGTAGCAGTGGAATCTGTGCCTTGTGATATAATCAACCCAGATATTTTTTTGTGAAAAGACAACTCTTGCAGATTTTTAACAATAGACGAAGACAGTCAGCCATTCTTGTATTTAAAGCACACATATACAGCCTTAACTCGCAACTTTTAGTGAGCCTAGATACTATACTTAAAGTACAGGCGTAGGCAACTAACTATTCGTTAGCGTTGTTGAAAAATTAACTATGACTTTTAAATTAATATTATATTTTGAATGATTCTTTATATGTTTATAAAAGAGAAACATGTATATTTTTTTAAAAAGATCTGTCAGATGTGACGCGTATTTAACGTTTCACTGTCATCTGAATTGATCACTTTGCCATTTGCTGCAACAATGGAAAAAAGGAGATAGGTGGCATCATAAAACATTTTTATTTGAAGAAGTTAACAGTCGCGCATATCAAATCCAAGTTGGATGAAGTTCACGAGGACTCTGCACCAGTTTTAAAAACTGTTAATTTCTGGATAAATGAGATGAAACATGGCCGTAAGTACACCCACCGAAAATTGATCGCAATCTAGATGCCCAATTGCTTGTAGTCGTAACTCTGAACTATTTTAATATAATATCCAAGTCATAATAACTTTATAACCTAAAATGATTTACTTTGATCGTGAGTTGCCGACCCCCGCGTTACAAGTGGAGTATTTTTTCGTGTGATAATCTTGGTATAATAACAATGTTTATTGTGGCTGGCGGTACAGATCGAAATATATATGGGATTTTCTCACGAGACCTGTTTAAAATTATTGTGACGCGGAAAAAGTGTTCTCGTTTCCTCCACAGCACTGACGTAATTCTCTACAGAACCTCGTAATTATATTTTGTATAACACCAATAGAAGAGTAAAGTGTCATTTATTTAAAAAAAAAAGAAAGTAGCGAGTCATTAAATTTATTGGGGAAAAATGGAATAATTCATTTCATTAGTTTATTGATCAGATGATTAAATAATAAATTGGTCGATGTAAGAGGCGCTAAAATTACAAAAAAAAAATTACAATGGGCTGGAGAAAACCATTTATACTCGAATCTTTTTCGGTAGTCTGTGCCAGGTATTCGCAAATAGCACTTCAGGATGGGTGGTCCTTAAACTTAAGGTAATCTGCACCCTAGACCTCGGGGTAGATGAGTAGTTCTCTAACACCCTTGATATAAATTCCAACAATTATATTTTAACCCTTTTAATCCCACGGGGCCGATTATCGGCCCCAAGTGGTGTATGCGAAAAATCCCACGGGGCTGATCATCGACCTCAAAGTTTTCATACAAGTTTTTATGTTGAATAAAAAGATGTTTTTATGTTGAATAAAAAGCTTTTTTTTCCTAAACTGAGAAGGGATCTTAATTAATCTGTGGAATAACAGCTAAACACTTGATCGCGGAAGTCGACCTAAACTGAGAATGGATCTTAGTTAATCTGTGGAACAGCCGCTAAATACTTTATCATTGAAGTCGACTTAAACTGAGGAGGGATCTCAGTTCATTTGTGGAATAGCAGCTAAACACTTGATCGCGGAAGTTGACCTAAACTGAGAATGGATCTTAGTTAATCTGTGGAACAGCCGCTAAATACTTTATCATTGAAGTCGACTTAAACTGAGGAGGGATCTCAGTTCATTTGTGGAATGGCAGCTAAACACTTGATCGCGGAAGTCAACCTAAACTGAGAATGGATCTTAGTTAATCTGTGGAACAGCCGCTAAATACTTTATCATTGAAGTCGACTTAAACTGAGGAGGGATCTCAGTTCATTTGTGGAATAGCAGCTAAACACTTGATCGCGGAAGTTGACCTAAACTGAGAATGGATCTTAGTTAATCTGTGGAACAGCCGCTAAATACTTTATCATTGAAGTCGACTTAAACTGAGGAGGGATCTCAGTTCATTTGTGGAATGGCAGCTAAACACTTGATCGCGGAAGTCAACCTAAACTGAGAATGGATCTTAGTTAATCTGTGGAACAGCCGCTAAATACTTTATCACGAAAATCGACCTAAACTGAGAAAAAATCTTAGTTAATCTGTGGAATAGTCGCTAAACATTAAACAAAGGAGGTTGATTTAAACTAAGGAGATATTTTAGTTAATCTAGGGAAATAGCCACATAACACTTTTCCACAAAGGTCGACTGAAGTGTGAGAATATATTTAATTATGTATTTGGCTGCTTAACACGGTAACAACTCAGAAAACATTTTAACATTTTGAAAATACCCATAAATATTTCATTTTTCTTTTTTTTTTGTCTAATAAGTAACATGAAATTTCAGCAAAGGCTGATACCTGTCGCTCCCACCCCCGAAGCCCTAAGAGAGATAGCTGATTCCATGGGAGCAGCGACCTACGAAGAACTGACAGTCGATACTCAAGGCGTGGAGTCCAACAAACCTAGACTCAAGACTCTCAAAGGTGGAGTAGATGATGACAATGTGGAATACCAAACATATCAAGGTGAGGAAGATTTCAATTTGATTTATGAGTGAGAATTGTGAAAGGTGTATTGGACCTTTTTTCGTAATCATCAGATATTATAGCAATGCACAAGTATTTTTTTATATTTCTAAACAAAAACATCCGTCACTTTCGATTGGTAAAAAAAATTATGAAAAAAAATAAACAATGATAATTTAAAAAAAGGATTGTGCCTAATCACTTTCAAAAAATATTTTCGAATAAAAATGTAAATTCCTGAAGTGTTCTTTAAATATGAAATATTGTGGAAATGGTGGAAAACTCAATAGATCCCTATGTGGGAATGAATGAAATACCTACTTTTGGTCATCCCCCTGGAAGACTTCTACAAAGATATAAGGATAGCTGAGTCAAGATCTTAGAAGAGGAAGATTAGATGGTAACAGATCATAAGTCTACCTTTAGACAAAGAAGAAGAAATAGAATATTTCAACATGTTTTAGTTACATGTTGGCATATTGCACCTTTAGTTACAAGTCAAATTATCATTAAATGCACTTCTTAATTTAGTTCGGCATTTCTTAATTTAATTCGGCTCTTGGCCGAAACACGATTGGTGAAAGTATTTGAAGTTTTAAAACAATATTGTCCTAATACAATATACAAGGGTCTCAATGTAAAAATATTAAGGAAATGATAAGCACTTAAATATTACACGTAAAAAAAGATATAAAATAAATTAAAAATTAAAAATTTCAAGTATTATTTATATGTGTAAATCTTTAAGGTTAAACTTCAAAATTGTCAAAACATACATTTTATTTTTAATTTTGTTTTATTTGATAACATTGTGTTGATCCATTATATTTGATATTTTGGTATGGATTAATTAAATAATGATACATTTCTACACTTGTAAAAACATGAAATCATAGTTTTAAGATAAATTATTGGATATACGAATACCTAATG
The DNA here is from genome assembly GCA_949825065.1 of Odontocerum albicorne. Lineage (NCBI taxonomy): Eukaryota > Metazoa > Arthropoda > Insecta > Trichoptera > Odontoceridae > Odontocerum > Odontocerum albicorne. The sequence goes on along the minus strand of OX463849.1, from coordinate 12,442,810 downwards.
GTTGGATATATGAATTTCCTGTTATTATGGATTTTTTTCTGGAAATTAAATCATATTGCTATAAAAATAAATGTTCAACAATCTTTCATGTATTCTTTTTATATTATTTGGTTTATTTATTTAAAAAAATATGTTTAATTACCCAAAAAAATAATTAAAAGAGTATAAATTACTTTATTCTAATATATTTATACAGACCCTTAAACCTCGCACATACTCGTACATAAGTATCATCGAAACCATGTTCCTTTTGGAGCAGGCTAATATGAGAGATATCCACCCCTTTCTATCTATGCATACAGCTCTCGCCTCATCCAAATACATACATCTCGTCATACATTTTTTTTTGTTCTCCATACTTCTAACATTTCCTTCAGTTAAAATTTCTATTTAGACGTATATATTTGTTTTGTAAGCCTTTTGCAATTCATTTTCTCAATGTGTTCTAAACATGTCAAAATAAGTTTATTAATTCTCCTTGTAATCCCAACTCTAAGAAATAATATTTTTCATCTCATCATCGCTTACTCTATTACAGATTGTAAAATCTATAATAGTATTCTATACAAGGCATACATTTAAACCAAATTTATTCCGTTCACTTACTATCACTTCCTTTCAATGCCTAGGCTTTGCTTCCATACATCAAGATTCTAGCACACCGCTGTTCTTAATTATTTTTAGTCTATGCAATTGACTTATTGGCAAATGCAGTACTTAGTGCACCATTTACCTTATTCCCTACCTTTAACACAAATCAGCAAGACTGACCAGTATGAGAGTTTGCATTTTTCTTATTCTAATACCAACTAAAATAAGGAAAAATACTAACTTTAATCAGAAAATATAAACTAATGTTGGTCAGAAATTATAATAGCATATAACATAACATATAACATAAATTAGATGGTGGCATGACAAATTCAGATTGGTAAAATGTATAAACTTTCTGATAAAAATCATTTTTAATTAATTTTCAAATTTTATAATGAATGGGTTTTATGTTTTCAGGAGTGGTGGGTAGACCAGGCATAGATTTTCCAGTACTGCCTTCAATTCCTCAAACATTTTTTGATTGCAAAAAGATTGCCACAGGATATTATGCTGATTTAGAAACTGATTGTCAGGTAAAAATATGAATTATTATTATAACTATGCATTGTTGCTAAAAGTTCAGGGAAGAATCATTGAGTTAAGTGTATATATACACTAGGGTGTCTCTTATTTGGCCAAAAAAAAAATTTTTGCGAATTTTTTTGCTCTCACCCCCTAAATATTTTCCATTTGGTTTGATTTACTCAAAAACAAAATTTTATCTCAATAAGATGACGTTAACCCGTGCCGAGTTGAGCGCCAAATTTGAATGTTAGTAATTATAGGTTTATTAGTTCTAAGTCGGTGTAAAAACTTTTGATGAATGTATAATATCTAACTTTTTTTTAATTCAATACATCTTTGCTCTTTAGAGTGCACTATGGTTTTTATGTATTCTTGTGGATACTTTCTTTGCAGTGTTTCTTTCTTAAAATCTGGGTATGGTCTACGATGTTCTTGAGCACAACGCAACACAAATTGCTTTGGCTCCTCATCGACTGTCAATAGTCCATGAAAATCTTGCATTAATTTAACACGTCATTCAACAATCATTAACAGCTTTTAACTCGTTAACTATCATTTTAGCTTCTTAATATGAAGTGTTGCTCATCCATGTTGAAGGATTTTCTTGAATAAAACTAGTATCCATTTTCAGGCGAGAGAACAGATCTCTGCTCTTAGTTGACACGAAGTCGTCTATTGTTTTCTCGGAAATGAAGATAATTTTAGTTTTTTTTGCAGTCTCCTCCCAAAAAAATTACAAAGAGCTCTTTGAGTTTGCGGCAATCGCCTCTCAGTATTGGTTTATTTTATTTACTTTCATAGAAGTCTAACACTTCCTTAATTTCCGACTCGTTGAAAAATACTTCTACATTCTTTATGCCACTTTGAAAATTATTTGCATTGAAATTTTTCAGCTCTCCCTCAAATGTTTAAAAAGTGGTATGTCAGGACTGCTTATTACATCATGTACTTTGCTTTTAAATACACATCGTAAAAAAAGTTAATATACGAGTATATGATGACGGCACGGGAAAAACAACAACTCTCAAGTAAGACACACATGTATATTTGTACAAGTAAGACACATGCCCACTTAAAACAGCCAATGTTTGAGGCAGTTGTGTCGCTACAGAGAATTTGTACATTGTCTTCTCTACCCTAATACGTTATTGCATCCTTAACAGCATTCGCTTGCTCTTTACCAGAAGCATTCTGTAATTTTGGAACGCCGATGAGCTGCTCACTGTCCCCAAATGTATCAACGATTGGAAGTCTTTCTTCTTTTGGGTCCCTGACATTTAATGCGGGCAACAATTTACCATCCCAATGAAAAGTAAGAATTGTAGGGATATTATTCTTGAAAGCCGATTTAATTATTTCAAAACGTTCTCTTCTCTTCTTCTGGCTGATTCGATGAATAGAAGATTTATTAATAGATAGCTCTTGGGTATTGTGGCCAAGTGTCTCTGCTGTCGCCTGAAGGATGTATACAGAATCTCTTACACTCAGCTGACATCTATCCAAAGCAGCCACTAATTTTGTAGTAATAAAATCAGTGGTACCTCTTCTCGTTGCATTGCATTGATGTACTACATTCTGCATTGATGTACTCTCAAGACTCACCAACGTCGATTTCATCTGAACTTGAAAATGCCTTATCTGAATCTTCAGATTATGGAAAAGGAGGTACACTAGAAGATGTAGATGCTGCACATTGTTGTTTCTCTTGCCTTTTCTCTTTTTCTAATTTTCTTTGCCTCGCCCTTTTTTCTTTATCCGCGAGTTTTCGGTCTACTTCTGAAAGAAAGCCTTTACGTCCAAGCTCTCTCTGTTGAAGTAAAAACTTCCTTTCTTCTTCCAACTTTAATGTTTGTAGAGCATTGGCATGTGCAATATCAAATAAATTGTCCAAACTATTTCTAAACTCCCCTTCACGGCGCTTAAAAAATCTTAAGAATTTTTTGCGTTTTTTTGCAATTTTCTCCACTCCGAATGCAAGTTAATAAGTTTTTGTGAACAATTTTGAACAGATCTTGTCGTAATTCTCGCTTTCTCCCAAAATATCACGCACTCACGAACTACAAGATTAGCACTTACACTGAAACTTAATTTTACCTCCCGTATGTTATAAAATAAAACTTCCAGCACTTGTCTATTGTTGGTAACTTGTTCCCTGTTATTTGGTGTTTTATATATCCTATTAAAAACACACGTTCCTTGGCACTGCGTAATTGATGTGACATAATGTTATGGTAGTAAGCCAAAAAAAACATGCTACACGCTTGATAACCGATAATGAACTAAATGCACTGCACGTGCCACGTACTAGAGACCTGACTTAGCGTGACAAGTTTGGCCATGTTCTTCGTGCGAGTTCGCGCTCAAGTCGGCACGGTTTATAATGCTTCGATTACAACAAAAATTTTTGTAGACATGTTTTAAAGTCATGCAAACAAAATTGGAGGGTGAGAGTTCAAAAATTTTAAAGTCGAAAAATAAGGGACACCCTAATATACACCCTTGCGCCTACTTATTATTTTAAAATAGGCGTCATAACTGAATCCATCTTCATATTGCTCATACAACACCAAAGTGCTCTCAGTTCAATACATACAGCCTTCGGTAATGTTCAACTTTATGGTGTCTGACACTTAGAATGAAACTTGTGAGCTGTCACTTTAGGCGGGTTTATAAACGTACGAATATTTCTATCGGTGTTGCCATTGTGCGTTCCCGCTCAAACGTTCGCAAACACCGCACACCACGTGTTTGAAGTCACGTGCGGATGAGCGGCGAGCGTCCGGTATGGTCAGTCAGTTCTGAGTGAGCCATCGTGGCGTGGAGTTTGAAGCTGAGTATTGCAACAACTGTGGTCCAGAGTTATCTTCACCAAACGAGACTCTCCAGCAGCTGTAGCACCATCAGTAGAGTCCATGACAGCGATCATCCTCTCGTCCAAGATACTATTTCTGACTATTGTGGATTGGTGTTTCAATAAACGTGTGTCTTTTGAAATGGCGTAAATTAATTAATTGAATTGCGTGATTGAGTTATTCCTTTTCATCCCCTAAGCTAAGCAGATCCTACCCCTATCCCTATTTTACAACCCCAAACGTGAACGTAAGAAGGTAAAAAAGTGCTTGAGTTGTATGGCGCATCTGAACTCGTCTGTGAAAAAATTGGCGCATGGTATGCACAAGGTTGGCCACACCTGCCTTAAACAGTCCTATTAGATGGTTATAGGGTGAATGGCTATAGGTTATACAATTTTTTTAACAAGTAAAATACTTTAAGGAAAGCAAAGCTGTCTTCTTACAATGAAATGTTGTTCCCAACAATAGAATATACCATCAAATTGGGACATGTTACAAAAGTGATTAAAAAGTAAGATAAACGCAGTAGATATGAGAGTGTTGCGTGGAGTGTGTGGAATAAAATATATGTAAACATTAATAAAAAATGCAGTACTCAAAATAAAGAAAGGAACGTTGAGACGGTTTGGCTAAATAGAAAAAAAATAGTGACTAAAGATTTATGAAAACAATCTACTTGAGTAATATAGAAGATGTAAGAAGTTTGCAAATACCTATAAAAACGTGACACAACCAAATGAATCAAATCCTGAAAGAGTGAAAAGTGTAAGGATGCAATGAAGTGGAGATCTGTTCTCTCTGTCTACCCTAATTGGAAATGGTCTGATGCTGTGCCTCAAACTGAGAAAGTTACACAAATGGTATGTGAAAAAAGTTTAGTGATTTAGAGAGGCTTCACTATTATTCGTAGATGTCAGCATACGCGGGGTGATGGGGTCATGGAACCTATCCCCTGCGGGTAGCGCTCCACTGTATTCTCATCAGTTTGCTTTGCTTTTAAAACAAAGCAAAAGTTTATTCAATCAAACGTTTATCATTTTTTAGATTCAAGAAGTTGTCTAAAGAATATATCATTATAATCATCTCTTCCTTAAGAAATCTTATTTTATACAGCATTTTCCACCTCATTTTTTATATTTTATAGTTCGGAAATTCTAGGATGAGCCCTGTGACATCTCACAAATTTGCCCCAATACAACCTTGTAACGATGTTCAGTAATTTTAATTATTTTATCAACTTTAATATAAGCCTCAATTCTAATAAAAAGCAAGTTATTTAGGTAAATACATTATTACATAAGGTTGTATTGGGGCAAATTTGTGAGCTGTCACAGGACTCATCCTAGATTTTCCAAACTATAGTAGTCAAATAGGGTATTATTATTAGCATTGATTCTTAGTCATACAGAGAGATAATTAAATTATTAACTAAAATGTGTGGAACCATTCCTTTATCTTTGGCTTTGTCAATTTATTTTCTCTGTCAATTTATTTGCACAGGCTAATAAATGCATGGAATAACTTCTGGAGCTCACAGAAATGTCCAGAAGGAGAAAATATACTTCCAGATTGCATTCAAACTATGGTTACAGGACAAAACTCTCAAAGTACATTTCAACAATTGATAGAAATATATTTGGACATAGTTCAAATTGCATTCATCTGTACTGAATATATGCTCTTAATTGTCTACCGTGTATGTTTTTTTATAACTTCATAAACATATAAGATCCAAATGAAAAAGTATTTCAAAAAATCTCGGAGTTTCCTAACAATACTCTCATTATATTTCGATTCCATCAATCTTTCTGTCTACTTTCTGAATGCATTAATAATAAAAAAAATAATCCTTATTACCTATTTCCATACATGTTTCCCCCCTTGCATTGCATCAAGAATACTCTAATGAGTAAAAATCCTAAAAATATATTTCAATTAAATTAAATCGATTAAAATTTTCAATTGAATATTCTTTTTGAGCATGGAGTGTTTCTCCGATCTGATAATGATAAAATCTTTTATTAATCAAACATCATCATGAAAATATTAAATCAATAAATAAACGTTATATTTTTTCAGGTGTTTCATATTTGCGATGGTGGCAAGAAGATCTCCTTCCTGTGTCCCAATGGAACCATCTTCCGCCAGTCGAATCTGATTTGCGACTGGTGGTTCAAGGTGGACTGCTCCGAGTCTCCTGGCCAGTATGAAGAAAGTGCTGAACATCTTGCTGAAGACCAAAGAAGAGCATCTCACACTGAAAAACAAACCTTCCCCGTGCAAACCTATGATACAATACAAACAACCAACAGGCGTACAGATCAAAGCTTTGATGCTGGTTTTAATGCACACAATCACGTCACTGAATATAAAGCTGAAGCTAGTTTCAATAGTGTGGCAAAGTCAGGAGTTCCAGCATCTAGCAATGCCCGCCAAAATGAACAACGAAATTCACAAAGAGCTACACCGAGAAGTTTTCAAGTAAGTTCAAGACAAGATGCTACTACAAACTCTCGACAGTATTCTAGTTTTGAGCGAGCATCTAAACATCAAGAAACAAAGTCGGCTGAAGAAAACTCTAGACGATCAAACTTCCATAACTATCCATACACATCCACAAGAAGATCCATTTCTGAGTATACTGATGCAGCTATTTATCGTAGTACAACTCAAGCACCTAAAAGTGCTAAAGAGCTGATAGAAACACAAGTAGTTGCGGAGTCAGCATCTTTTATTAATAATAAAGGAAGGAATAATTACAACTTTTCCCCTAGCTATAATAATAAGGTACGATCAACTGCAGTGCCTGCATATAGTTCAACATTGTTTGCTCCAAGAATGACAAGACCAACATATACTACTACCTATCTTCCAGGGACAAAGAATTATGTCGAAGTGACTAGAAGTGTTTCACAAACCGTTACATCAACAGCAAGACCAAGATATTCTCCTCAGTCTGCTTCTTATAGCATTTCTACTACTGTTGGAGTACCAAATGAGAAAAAGAATGATAGATATGTAACTCGAAGTTCTAGTTTTGATCAAAATCCTACTGCTTCAGTATCATTCAGAAGTCAATACAAGTCTACTACAAATTCAAACTCTAAAGATAGGTCGCCTAAGTTAGTTCAAGTTTCTGAAAAAGCTAATCATTTCACCGTTAATTATGATGCTCCAGCCAATACTAATACATGGTCATCATCAAAACTTGAAAATGCAACATTTTATGCACCAACAGTTCCTACAGTGATACCAAAGGTTTATAATTCATCTACAAACAAGTTTTTAGCAACAAATTGGTACTCAGTTACAGGTTATGATTCAACAACACCAGCTCAAGAAACAACATCATATCCGACTCACCCAACTGAACCTACAGTCTCGGAACATGCTGTTGAGATGTTGAAAACATTAGAAGAATTGGAATTAGAAAATATAGAACCTACAACGGAAACTGAGAAATACTTAGGAAAACGCCCAGGTTTATTTGTTCCTCCCTCTGCCGGTCCTAATACCTTACATTCTTTGGCAATTTATTTCGCCACAGCTGTAGATAATTTGGTATCTACTCAAGTCCCCACTACAGTGGTAGATGAAATAAAAGAAACAACTTTGGAGGAAGAAAATATTACTGAGAAAAATGAAGAATCATTGACGTCGATTCTTACTCGTAAAACACTCGATAAATATTCTAATCTGTTCAAAAATTCTTCAGACGATGATAGTCTGGAAAGTACAACTTCAGAAGAAATACAAAACAATGACTTAGAACCATCTCAGAGTAGAGGGCCTTTAGCTTCTTCACCTCAAATAAGAGAACTGGCACAAGTTTTTACACATGCTCTCTCGGCGTATCTTCAAGATCCCGAAACATTCAGGAAAGTTTTGTCTGAAATCAGACCTACAGAACCAACAACTATAGAAGAAGCTCCCAGTACATCTCGAGCAATAATTGTGGAGGATACAACACCTAGCAATGATTTTTATTCCGTTGCTAAGGAAGAAGATGAAGTTTTAGATTTTTCAGATGTATCTAAAAATTCTCCACAATCCACATTAACACCTTATGAAAACACAGGTTCTACTGGAACTGACGAGACAAAAGCATATAATGTAGATCTCATCAAGAATCAACTTCTATTATCGACAGGAGCATACCGGCATCAAAGTCCAACGTACTATTCAAACACTAAAAATAAAACACCAGCATCTAATTTAGTTACTCACCAAACAGATGACGAAGATAATAGTCAGAATGAAATTCGTCAGGGAAAATCTTTATCAACCACACCATCTCCACCAACAAGCAATGCGGTAGCTATTGAAATTAATGGAGGATTAAGTGAATCAAATAAAAAATTACCACATAAATTTGAATCAAAGAAACAGGAAAGTGCTTTCAATTCAACAGATGAATTTGATAGTGAAAAAAGTTACTTCCCATTGAGATTTGAGGATTCGGTGGACGTAGATGTACCAAGATATGGTGGATTCCAAAATAATTCCAGTGAAGTTCTGTCTCCTTATGGAGCTGGAGTTAAACCGAGCAATTCAACACCTATCAATGGAGATTACTCTGGATCTTTATCAGCAACTGAGGCAATACCTCTTCATTGGGGAGATGAGATTTCAACTAGAACATCTCCATCACAAATAAATCCAAGCGCCCCTTCACTGGACTTAGTACCACCTAGTACAATTTCAAGACCGAATAACCAATTGGATTCGGTAGAAATGTCTGTAATAAATTCCTTTGTTCCTGAAGATTTGAATGATTTAGCTGTGGAAAATAAAACAACTTCTTATATTTATACAACTACTGAAGAACCTACTACAACTACATCTGTTTCAGATAGAGAAAAAATAAATAACAAATATAAATCACATAGCGCGGATCGAGGTAAATATTACAATAATTATAAATTATCAAACGACAATGATGAACAGTTGCAAAGGGCTCACAGTCAGTCATTTATTTCATCGGCCAATCAATTGGGAAGAAGAGGAAAGAAAATTGAAAATCAAAGTAAATCAAACAGCAATACTAAGGATGATGAAAAACATTCTGATAATAAAACTGTAACGTTGAGAACTTCTAATGGAGTAATTTTATCACTGCCCACTTTGAAAGATATACTGTCTAAACCAACAAGTACCGTGCCAGCTACAGTAACTACAGAACAACAAACAACATCTATTTCAACTCAGCAAACAACCACAACTGTGGAAGAAACAACAACTGGAACTACTCCTACCGAAGAAACAACTCAAAATATTGAAACTACAACATATTTTGAATATCCTAGAACATCCACACGGTCCCAAAGTAGCACATCAAATTATAATATTTGGTCAACATCTGCAGCATTAGGACATATTTGGCAAACAACAGTTTTTCTTGATCCAATGACAATAAATGATGGCCTTACAAACGACGCGGATACAGAAACTATTCTTCCTAGTGCCAATACATATCGTTCTGGAAATGTTCGTCATGGAGAAAATTCAAAGTTAGAAACTGAAAGTATTCCAACGACAACATATGTAGCTACTCAGGATACTGGAGCATCACAATATTCTGTATTTACAACTCCTTACAGTACAGTGGTTGAAAATGATTATACTACGAAGGCTCCGGATGATTTAACAACATATTTTACTGAAACACAAACCTTTGATGCACCTCAAACAACTTACTCAAGTTATACCACTGAAGGAAGGAAAGAAACAATTTCTGATAATTATCAAACAACCGCTTTCAAAAGTCAAAGAGAAGGAAAAGCATTGGAAACCTCATCACCAAATTTGCTATTAAATCGACTAAACGCTTCTGAGGTGGATCAAACAATGATGACTAAAGCAAAAGAAATGTTTGGAGGATTGAATGAATCCAGTGCAAATACATTAATGAATGTAATGAAAAATGCTGATAAAAATAAAACAGTACGTCGATTGATATTGCTTTTGGTTCAAACATGCGATGATGATCACAATAAAACCGTTGAAGCATCACGAACTGCCCTACTGGATGCCCTTATGAAGATACCTACTGAAGAAACTGAATCTACAGTCCCACAAAATCCAACAAAAGATAATGTTGAGATAGAATCCCGATTTGAAAATCAGGAAACGACACCTGTATATAAAACTGAAGACTATTACAATGTAAGAAGATCAGATGAGATTATAGATACTGAAAACACTAAATACCCAGATGTGTATGCAACAAATTTTAACAGAAAGGGTAAAACTTTGGATAGAGATACAACAAGTTTTAGTACATATCAACCAACTACGGATACAAGGGAAATAACTACAGTGACAACTCAAGCTTCCACTACCACATCAACAGAAGTTCCACTAACATCGACCACTGTAGCTCCAATTCTCAGTACTAGATCGAATAGAAGAGGGAACAGGAAATATTATGTAAAAACATCTAAGGCTCCTTTATATACTAAACAGACCCAAGAACCATCATCATTCACATCAGCGGAAAGAGGAAGTGTCTCATCTCTGGAAGATCAGTCAGTGCCATCTGATACCAGAGCATTGGAGCTCCTTAGGTCTCTTTATTCGCTCGCTGCTAGGTGGGGGTAGTCCTTTTCTGTTGTATAGTGGATTAAAATAATTTATAAAAACATTGTTCGAAATATTTGTTAAAATATTCGACGAAAGAAAGAGTAACGTGTTAATGCTCAGTTAAATTAATTTTGCCATTTTATGATTATATAATTGTAAAATATTCAGACTGTTTTTCATCGTATGACGTTTTTATACAAAAAAAGGATATTTTAAATAAGCCTGGAAGGAGGGAAACACTAGGCAAGAAATATTTTTCATACAATCTTTTAAAACAAGTATCCCTTTCTGCTGAAAAATAACTTGACATAAATTACAGAATTTCATCAGTAAAATGTTGTAAATATTTAAATCAATTTTTGATATACCACATATGAATAATCAAGCTCATAATAATTAAATAATAAATATATATAAAATATTAGCTAATGAATTTGTGATTAGTATTATCTCTATTAAAATGTGTCAAAAAAGAGAAAAAGGAACTTTACCATGACCATTGAAGTAGAAAGATGTGAAATATATAAAATAATTAATTGTTAATATGAATTGTTTCACTAAAATTTGTTATTTATAAAGAAAATGAATTAACATAAAAGTAAACAGTTAACTCCAATTTTTTCTATGTATTTTCAAGTTGTGGTATGTAAGTATTTTCAAGTTGTATTTTGTATAAAATCGTCATTTGGTAACAGAAACACATCTGAAATAAGTAAGACTGGAAAATTGCTTTCAAACAAAAATTGGGAAATCAAATTAATCATATTTAAATGCATGGATACTTCTTAATTTTCAAACATAAAAAATCTATAATATTAAGTATTTTTTTAACAAAAATAGATACGAAAAAGACAAATATTCCACATAAAAGGAAAACATTTGCTTGGTTTTTGTGAAAAAGCAATAATTTCCTTTTTTCCATTAATCTTCAACCTTATATTAATAAATTTCTTATAATGATTTATATATATTTTTTTAACTCAACAAGTGTTTATGTTAATAAGTTGAATATTTAAAGAGAATGATAATTATATTGGATAATTTGCCTTGAAGAAATATGAAGAATTTTTAGATTAAATTTTCCATGGGAGAAATATCTAAATCTTATTTTCAATTAAGTAAAAATATTTTTCAACTGTCAAATTTGTATATAAAGTGTAACAAAAGATTTAAAATGACTCAAAAATAATATTTTTGTACTCTGTAGGCTAAATCAATCGTTATTTCCACATAATTCTAGGAAAACATTCCCTATTTTTGTTTAAATGATGGATAAAGTTTTGCAACATTCGCATTATTATTTTTGTTACCCATTAGTAATAAAAATTAAATTTAAAAAGTTAAATTTTAGCCAATTTAAGGTTTAATGCATCCATTATGAATATTCGAAAAAGCTGGTTTAAAGATTAGAATACATGTGAATACATTTGTATTAAAAATGATTTTTTTGTTGTGTTTTAATAATGAATGAAATTTTTTTATGAGCAACTTAAATGTTTATATTTTTTTGGATGATAAATAAATGAAAACCATTAAATTTTATAAAAAAATCATAAATTTCACTAAAAAATTATTAATATTTCTTAAAACTAAATGTTTTGAACCATGAGTTACTTAAATTTAACGTGATTGTTACCTATTATTATATTAGAATTTATTTTTGTATAAAACTGCGTTAGAATTAAAAAAAATTTTTTTTTGTCTAGCCTGATCAAATCAATTTGATATGAAATAACAATTTGAGCTAATTATTATGGTGTGAAATATTGATTTTTTTATTTAAAGCTGAAGAAAAAGGTTTTCAATATCAAAAATAATAATAAATTGCTACTATCAAAACAACTGTATTTAAGATAGTTGTATTGCCTATGTTATTAGTTTTAAATATAAAATATGCATTTAGTTAAAGTTTTACATTGTTCCATGAGGTGAATTGATCATAAAATATTTTACCAATAGGAACGTTACTTTAAAATAAATTTAAGTCTTTTTTATTTATCAATTTTGTATCATTTTGTCGATTCCTTGTCGCCATGTCTTCTTGTTCTTCAATTTTATTTATGCTTTAAGACTTTTTTTGATTTCTATATTGATAAGTTTTATAACATCTAAATTTATTATGTTTTATGAATGTTTTTAAGGTATAAGTTTTTGTATAAACTAAATATAGTGTTGTGAGAGAATCAATGTTCCAGCTGAATGTTATTTTGAATAAATAAAATAAAACAATATGGCTTTTATTTCAATACAGATGTAATCCTGCAAAATTGAATTATTTATTACCATTAAAAAGTTGTTTATTTAACCAGGAAAAAATCAAAATTGTGTTTACATAGAAATTTATAAATATTAGTTATTAAAGAAAAGAAATAAAACTAAATATGGAGAGGTGGGTATTTATTAGGAACTAATATTAAATATTGTAGAACTTGAAACTTTTTAATAAAAATGTGGTACATATTTTGTGATTCCAAAATATGCTTGTAGAAAAAACCAAGCACAGTGAAACCAGAAACAATTGTAAAAATAAAGAGTAATATAGTAACTGAATTATACAAAGCATTTATGAGAAATTCGTGATATTGCACATTGGAGTATTACAATTTATACAATAAGACACAAATAATACAGTAAACAAAAGACTACTGCTATATTGAGACTATAAAAGTATTTTCAATGAAATGTATGACAATGTTATTGAATTCATAACTGTCATTATTTTTTCCATTCATTTTACCTCATTGAGAGTTATTCCTAAAGATTTTATTAAGATACACAATAGCCTTCAAAGGAAATATTTCTACTGCCATATATAAATATCTTCTTGAAGACCTCGAACTTCCATGATAATGTGATTCTATCCTTTACAATTTTATGCCTTCTACCTCCAATTTCCCTAAAGTCCTATCCTCTGAAGTTCTATCAACATATTCCTTATCAATATTTGCTTGGATTGATCAATTATTATTGCTTTTGAAACACTTAAATTTCGATTGAATCAATTTTTTTTCATTTCCTCTATGGCCATTGCTTTCATGTAGTATATTAATAAAGGTTGTAGAGACAAGGTATAATATCCCTATTTCTTCTTGATCTGTGGCCAAGTATTACTTGCAAAACCTCACGAATCTTTGAACGAATCACGAATATTTGAGAAAAGGTAACAAATATTAAAATAAAACAAAAATCTCACCCAATGGGAATTTTATGGGATTTAAGAATGAGTAATATTTTGTGAGGAATAAATTCTCCTAACTCTTTTGTTTTTCCTTAAATATTAACAATGATGAAGCACATCTAATTGAGCTTGGAACATCATTCCAAAATTGAGCCGAGTGAGCCACAACAGGTGATGTGGTTCACTCGGCTATGTGTTGGTATGTTTAAGGATTCTGCTTTCACTAGTTCTCAGACAGCTTGGATTATTCAACATTCCAAAGAAGGTTGACATAACGTTGAGATTTCTTCACTGTTTTATTTAAACAATTAAATTGACAATTTCCTATAATGTCGTTTTTTATTTTATTGGATAATCAAGCAAGCAGTTTTCTTTAGATCACTGTGTGACACTACTAAGATGGTGAATATATTCTATTATTTAAAATATTCTAGTAGTTATAACCATAATTTTCAAATGTAATCTTATCTCCAAAAAGGAAAATCTACGGTCGATTTCAGAGGGTTCAAACCATATAATGTTAACAATATTAGCAATCTTTTAATAAGTCAAATGTAATTTTTAAAGTAACAAGATATGTTAAATGTTTCAAAAATCTATTTGTTGGTAGATTGGACTTCTATGCAAAATAGGCTCAACCCTTTTCTCACCTGTTTTGAAATATTTGAGCAAAATTAAAAGTTCCTTTTACATGATAAATATTATTGTAGCATTTGCTCATAAAAAATGCACAGGATTTAAACTAAGTTTTATGGATAAGACAAAACCAGTTTTAGACGACTAAGGAGGACACAAGCAAATGAAATAGATTCTGAATGAGGAAAATATTGAAAAAAGAGAGAAACATGTGATAAGGTATATTAGTGTGAAGGAAAAAAAAGATGTATTATAAGTCAAGAGATGAAGTGAAATTTTTTCTCTCTACTCCAATATGAATTTGGAGTGATAGTTATGTTGATGAAACTAAAAAACTTATTAGTTGTAACTCCAAATGAAAAAGTTACAAAAGTAATATTCAATAAGAGGTAAATTGACTAAAGAAATATCTATCCCATTATCTACCAACTGCTGAGTGAGGGCCTTTTTAAGTATTTTCCATATTTGTGATTTTCTTGTGCACATGATATGGGAATGTAAGACATTCCTTTGCGGTAATAAAAAGCATCAAGCACCGAAAAAACCTCTTATTTTGTTCCATCTTCAAAATGAAGTTAAAAAACCACTTGAGTATTACGGGTAAACAATGCGCTATTAGCTTTCCTATACTCAAGAAAATGTTGTTTGGTCCCTGTGACGTTTGAAATGTCATGCCTCAAAGGGATGGGGTAAAATAGTTTTTTTTTACAAATCGAATAGTTTTTTTATAAATCGATTTTTTTTACTCTAAACTGACGTCTTATTTGATTATTTGATTTTAACAAACTGACATATTTTTGCTAATTTGTAACAAGATGTATTAATTTGTCATTATTGTTAGTTTTATGTAATGTATTTACTTAACCAACTTGTTATTTATTAGAATCGAGGCTTATATTAAAGTTGATAAAATAATAAAAATTACTGAACGTTGTTACAAGGTTGTATAGGGGCAAATTTGTGAAACGTCACAGGGACCATGCTACTTTTTCTTTAGTATAATATATTTGGTACATTTGAAATGAAGTTAGCAATGAAAATTTTGTCCCAAAGACATCTATCTGAGAAATACGAAACTAATTTCTGGAAAAACCATTATTTATTTGGCCAAGTGTGTGGCTTTTTCATTGTTGTATCAAAATTTTCCCAGGAATTGGTATAAATTGAAAAAAATATCTTGAAATTGTTAGCTTGGAATCATGCTGTTTCGCTCTTTATATTTTTTCATAGAGTTGAAAATAAAATTTGAAAATTTAAAGTGTCAGGCTGTTCAGCTTCTT
Organism: Odontocerum albicorne; assembly: GCA_949825065.1. Classification (NCBI taxonomy): domain Eukaryota; kingdom Metazoa; phylum Arthropoda; class Insecta; order Trichoptera; family Odontoceridae; genus Odontocerum; species Odontocerum albicorne. The sequence goes on along the minus strand of OX463849.1, from coordinate 12,427,163 downwards.
CAAATTTTTTTATTTTTATTTTATTGATAAATATTTCTGTGAGAAGTGACTTCAATTGCTTTTGCAAATATTGGAATCCTGGCCAATAGATGTGTTGGCATATTATTATAAGTTGGGCAGTATCAAGTATTTGGACCAACAATTCTTCAATATAAATTTCTGGGCACAACATTTTCCATGTATAATAGCATTCATTATTGAATTTTCAACTTTATCTTGGGGGAATTTTACACTTTTTATTGCATCTAAATGTTATAATAAAGATATAGTTTATTATTCCATACACCTAATTTTCTGATTATACGAGTAAGGTAACATTTCATAAAATCTGATAATTCTCTTACTTCTAATGAAACTACGCGAAATTCATAATAAATTGTAAGTTATGGTACATCATAGCTTAGGTACTAAACCTTCTGTGGTAACATTTTCAAAATATTGGTTATATAAGATAGTTTTTGCAAAATAATTAAAAAAAGTATTGCTTTTATCTTACACTAAGATTAAGAGAAGTTTGTGATTTACAAGGGATTTGAAAACAGAAAATAAAAAAGATAAAAAAATTTATCTACAGGTTAAACTTATTATAAATGTGGTTGATTTGTGTTAAAAATATTAAAATTAATAAGCAAGTGGAGAACTATTAAGTAGTCCATTTCATCTGCCATCTATTGAAATTATCAAAATGTTTGAATACTTGCTAAAGTCATAAAGAAAATTATATTTTTAGTTTTACAAATAATTCTACAATTTTCTAAAAAAATAAATTCAAGAATTTTCAGAAACATGTATGTATATATTTTTAATTTTAGTGTTCTACATAAAATATAATATCATTAATGTTGAAAGAGCCATCTATAAAAAATTTTACAAACAGTTTTATTTTTTATCATTAGAATCTTTTAATAGATGGAGACTGATATTTAATAGTACGAGTACATATTCAATTTCAATATACATTTTCCATCATGCGATATTTAATTTTCCTTAATTTCTTCATTGAATATTATATAAATATTATATGCTTTTGTATTTGCTACATAACTATAGTTAATATTGTATATATGGTATATATTATGTCTGAGAGTTAAAGTTTTCTTTAGTCGCAAGTTGATTGTATTCTCGATGGAGTATTTTGATCGTACTAATCTCTTTTAAGATGAATTGTCACTTGACTTTCATTGCGTGAATGTTACAACTATAAGCAAAAAAAAACAACTTAACAATCTGATTTGACATCCACTGTTAACTTAGCTTTGCAAAATATTGTCTATAAATTTAGTGACTCAGTGATATAAGACACACCGTTATGCAAGGAAAGTAATAAAAGAGTACGTGTATGTAGATCAAAATATTCATGTATTTATATAGATCCTATATCAGGCCTTTTCTATCTCATGAATCTATGTACCTTTTATTTAAGTTAATGTTACCAAGCCTACTATGTGACGATAATGATGAAAAGTTTCATTACAAATATTCTTGGTCAACTATAGATTTTTCTTGATCAACATTATATTGTAAGTATGTAACAGGTCCATCGGATGTGAAATGAATACGGCACTCGCAAGCGACCATTTATAGAAACAATATGTGCGCTGCCACTATCGTCATTAACCCTTTATAGGAAGGTGGCAAATATTTATGCCACCACAAGTATGGTAATTTTCATTGTTAATTTCTATCAAAAATGATCTTTTTGTACTTATTTCATTACGTATGGGCACAGTGGTATATATAGTGACCACTGTGCCCATACGTAATGAAATAAGTACAAAAAGATAATTTTTGATAGAAATTAACATTGAAAATGACCTTTAATTGTGGTGGCATAAATATTTGCCACCTTCCTATAAAGGGTTAATGTCTACTTATCAAAAATATTTCAATATAATGTAAAAGTCAAATTGTGAGCCTCCAACATGTGTATTTATCATTGATTATGAAAGTTGCTGAATAAATAAGGTGTCCATATTTTTTATTTATTTATTCATACCGGTAAAAAACAATAATTAAAATGATCAAATTTGAAACTCATGCACTTCACGAGTGAGTACAGGAAATAAAACTGTCAAATGAATATTTTTTTCTGATCGAGTTTCTTTATAAAGAACTAATGAACGAGGCATAATATTTAATTTTGTATCGTTCTTTTACATTGATATGTTTACTAAAAAAATTACCATATGATGATAAAATAAAGCTTATTTCAAATTTAATACACACAAAATACTTTTATCTAAAAATAATAAATGAGTTAAATAATTTTATTTACTTTTCTGAAACATAAATATTTCATATGAAAAAAAACCTTTAATTTAAAAATAAACATGTTGCAGATTTTACATTTTTGCACTTAAAAACCCACTAAATTATTCATTTTTAATACAAAATAAACAAATAAAAATCTTCTTACTTCTCTAGTTTTAACAAGTCACAAAAATCTTACACTATTACACTGCGAACTAGATCTAAAATCATCATCATTGAGTTGGATGTCTAGTTTGCATAAATGACGTAAGAGAATGGTACCTTTTAAGAAACATCCATTTGTAAAAATGTTGCTTTAAAATAATTTTACCACATAATATTAATAATTTTCTGATGAATCTTTATAATAATAGTATTAAAACTTATTTTATACACGTGTTAAAATATCGGCAGGCAGGGAATCTGTTACCAAATGGTGCTATTTGTTTTTTAAACACTTTAAGAGAAGTTTGAAAATGCTTTCTTTACTGATGTCACTACATAGCTAATAAATACCCTTAATAAATAGTTGATCATGAATTTGGTTACATAATCTGGCACTGAGCAAAACGACACTCAATTTATTTAAACCAATTTACATTTCTAATACCTTTGGATGTCAGAAATATGATAAGTAAATGTATCAAAAAATTTATTTTTAATAACTTAAATGTTAAATTACAAATTTGTTTATATTATTTTTTACTATCAACATTCCATAATTTATTACAATAGTTTTAATGGAAAGGCGAACCATAGAGTACAAGACCGTCACAATGCAAAAAAGTCTATATTTTATAGATATGGAGAATCACTTCACTAGGCAAAGCCTGTTCTGAAGTAGTCTGCTTCAATTCCAGGTCTTTTATTGTTTCCAAGAATCTTGACTTAGTTGTGAGTGGTTTTCTTTATTCCGCAGCACTTTACTTTAACCCATAGGTTCCCAAAGTAGGCCCATCGCCCCCCCCCCCCCCCCCGCTTATTTTTATAAATACCTTTTATTTAAATAAACACCTTTATAATTTCTTTTCCAAATTGTTTTATTTCCAAAATACCTTTTTGAAATTAAAAAAATTCACTCATAGTTGCATAAATTTTTTGCTGAAATTTTATTGCAAATAACAAACTGCAAAACATTAATAAATTGGTGGCAGTACATCAGGTTGACCCTTCTCATTAGGATTATTTAATAAATACTTCAACAATTTAAGTATCAGCGTATCTTATTTATAAAACTATAAATACGAGTATGTACTCGTACATAAAAAAATTCATTACATTTTTCTGTTTTATTTAGGGGCATTGTGTATTTTTTTAGCTGAAAAGGGGGTAGTGGGTCAAATAAGTTTGGGAACCTATGCTTTAACCTTTTGACACTGCAATTTTTCACAGTTGCTGTTGAAAAGAAAGTGTTTTTGGGACAAGATCTTTCTTTCATTTCCATCTTCTGATGATATGAAATGGATTGTAATACGTTATTTTTTCCAAAATATCGTTCACTTGATTTAACCATACTTTCTTTGGTATTTCTCTCTTACTCCTTCCCCTAACATTTGTACTATATATTTGTTTTCTTAGCCATTCTTCATTCATTCGTTTCACATGCCACACCAAATGTGATGCCTTTATTTTTACTACAAATTTCATGAACAATATAAATAAGAACAATAAAAGGGAGATATCAATCAATGACAAAAGAAGGGATGGGATGCTGGAAAAGAAAGAAAAATCGAGAGTGAAACATGTAATATTACTGACTTGATTTTTTTTTTTAAATTTATGTTGGGTTTATCCACATTTTATGTTATTGCTAAATAATTTCCTTTTGAAAAGGAATTGCTAAGTGAAAAATATAAAAACTTTTCGAATGTCATTAACGTGACTGTTGCGAATGGTCAAGCATATCTTAACTTATATTGCTAATTTTCATGTATATTTCATGAAGAACACAAGCAAAATTCTATATGATACCTTTCCGTATTACATATATTTTTTTAAATATTTTTTTGTAGTATATGCATATTTATTTCTTCATAGAAATATGCACAAAGAACATAAATTATTCCTCTGAATATTTTTTTTCGAACATTGACCAATAAATTACTTTACTTCCACTAATTAAATAAATTCCCGCTGTTCATGTTTATTCTGCCTGAAGAGATTCTCACGATAGCAGGTCGAAACACACGTATGTAGTGGGGATGAATGCAATCAGTAAAATAACAAAGTTAATTATTATTAAATACTATAACATGGGGTTCCACAAAGTTAGAGCCGAAAACTTTGATTTTTTTAAATTCGTATGACACAATTCAATGTATTTGAACTATCAAACTGGGGATTCGGAAATATTGAAGTGCGTGTAGGAGATTAATCGAGCTTTGAGGTAAGCATTAATTTGAAGAACTTCGACACCATTATTCACCGGAGTCGGCACGTAACTCGCTGTTCGTCGTCATATTTATTGGCCAAACTACTCCACATGTAAAGAGGCAGTAACACTCGTACACGTCTAGCGCGTGTAAGTATTGGTACCAGATAATTGTTAAGAATATAACTAATGATATTGTTCCCAGATAAGTGTTTTCTTTTACGAGACTGGGATACTTTATTTTATTGGGTTCCATCATGAATCGAACCTGAAACCCTTGAGTGGTAGTCAAGCATCTTACCAAATAGAGTACGAAAGTTGTCAATTATTTGGAATTAACAAATTGTTTTATCGAATGAATTTTTATATTTTGTTATGAAGGTGGGTTATTGAGATTTACATTTGAATCTAACTTCTTGTGTTTACAAATATACTTACAAATCACGACATAATTATTATTTGTTCAACGTGTTTTCATGTTTTTCGTCCAAAACCTCTAATTGGGCGAAATATCAATCATTTGCATCAATATGTTCCAGATTGGATGAATTTATTTTTTTTAACCATCAATACACCCATTTTCGTACATAAAAGCTAGAAAAATCAATGCATCAAGATGAAAATATTTGAGGAATGTTTTTCGTTATTTATGACATAAAACGTCCAAATCTTCTAAATATGTTAGGACATTTATAAGTAATAGACGGAAATTTCATACTTTTCACTCGAAAAACTGCCACTGACGACCGAGTTTACGAATATACAATACGTACAAAATCACGACCGAATTATTATTTGTTCAACGTGTTTTAGTGTTTTTTGTCCCAAATTTTGCAAAATTTCAATATTTTGCGTCACTATTTTTCAGTTTAAATAAATTTTATTACTTTTGACTAACAAAAAACCAATTGTTCGTACAAAAATGCAAGAATTATAATGAATCAAGACAAAAGTGTAGTAGAAACGCACTGACGTTAATTGTGATATAAAACGTCAAAACCTGCTAAATATGTATGAAAATTTCTTAGCAATATACTGAAACTTCATACTTTTCACTCAAAAAACTGACATTGACGACTAAGATTAAGAATATATATACGAGGCGTATCCAGAAAGTAAGTGTACTGAGGCCCTCACGACCGGATAGATTTTATTTTTCGACATGTTGGTTACACTTCCGTGTAGCCTGACCCTTCCCCCCCGCAACGAGACCGGTTCGAGGTCAGTACGTTGAGAAGTGTCGACGCGACAACACTTTTCGTGAAAAATATAAATCCAATCTCCCGCCAAGTGCGAAATACGGGGCGTCATCCGTTATCTCGTTTGGAAGGGAAAACCTCCGGTTGAGGTTTATAATGAGGTGAAAACTGCATATGGTGATAAAGCTATGAATCGTACGAGTGTGTACAAGTTATGTCGCCAGTTTAAAAACGGTCGTACGTCTGTGCATGATGATCAGAGGAGCGGAAGACCTTCAATTGTGACTGACGAAATTGACGAAATTGTTTTGGGACTGTCAAGGCATAATTTTAATTGAATATGTGCCTCAAGGGGAGACCATCAACTCTGCAAGATACTGTGAATCCCTAAAAAAATTGCGGAGGGCGATTCAGAACAAGAGGAGAGGCATGCTGACAAAGGGAGTCTGCCTGCTGCACGACAATGCCAGACCACACACGGCCAACGCCACGAAGGAACTGCTCGCTTCGTTTAAATGGGATGTCCTGAACCATCCCGCGCATTCCCCTGACCTAGCACCTTCAGATTACTATCTCTTTACCTCCCTGAAGCTGCACATGGGTGGAAAAAGGTTTTCAACCGACGAGGAGGTAAAGGAGGAGGTGGAGAAGTGGACGGAGGGGTTGGCGGGAAACTACTTCGAGGAAGGCATCAAAAAGTTGATACCCCGCTTCACCACCTGCATTGAGAGGAATGGCGACTATGTCGAAAAATAGCTTACATATGTACTACGGTAACCACGTAATTTTTTTGTTTAAATAAAAAAAAATGTAACCTACAAAAATTCAGTACACTTACTTTCTGGACTTACCTAGTATATACAAAATCACGCCAGAATTATTATTATATTTGTTCAACATATTTTCATGTTTTTCGTCTCAAGCCTCTAATTTGGCGAAATTTCAATCATTTTCTTCAATATTTTCCAGATTGAATTAATTTACCTTTTTTTACCAACAAAACACGCATTTTCGTACATAAAAGCTAGAAAAATCAATGAATCATGACAAAATTGTATAAGGAACGCTTTTCGTTATTTATTATATAAAACGTAAAAACCAGCTAAATGTGTATGAACATTTATTTCTTAGTGATGTACTGAAATTTCATATTTTTCACTCGAATAACTGCCATTAACAACCAAGTTATTTGAACAACCAAGTTATTTGGAATATATGTTCAAAACCACGACAGGATTATTATTTGTTCAACGTGTTTTCGTGTTTTTCGCCCCAAACCTCTAAATTTGCGAAATATGATTATTTTTCGTCAATATTTTCCAGTTGGAATGAATTTTATTACTTTTGACTAGGTAACAAAAACCAAATTTTCGTAAAAAACTGCAAAACTTATAATGAATCAAGACTTAAGTGTTGAAGAAACGCATTGACCTTAATATTGATATAACACGTCAAAACCTGCTTTATGTTTATGAACATTTTTAGTAATAAACTGAAATTTCATACTTTTCACTCGAAAAACTGCCATTGACAACCAAGTTTACGAATATTATGTTCGAAATCACGACAGAATTATTATTTGTTCAACGTGTTTTCGTGTTTTTCGTCCCAAACAATATTTTTTTCACTTTGAATGAATTATTATTGGTTCATCGTGTTTTCGTATCTTACTTCCCAAACCTCGAATTTTGCGAAATTTCAATCATTTGCATCAATATTTTGCATATTTAATGAATTTCAAATTTTTAAATTCAAAATTCAGGCTTAGCACCTGAAGCCCTAATTTTGAATTTCTGAATATTTTTTTATAATTTTGTATGTATGTACGAGTAATGTGTTGTTAGAAAAGTAATTTTGTATGTATGTACGAGTAATGTGTTGTAAGAAAAGTAATTTTGTATGTACGTACGAGTAATGTGTTGTTAGAAAAGTAATTTTGTACGTATCTGATAGGTTTTCGTTGTTAATTTTATCCCAAACGTGCTATGTGTATATTATGATAACCTCCGTTTTCTACTTAGTAAGACACCTAACTCCCGATTCGGGAGTTACAGGTTCAATTCCCGTTGGAAACCAGATAAAAAAAAGGGTTTCAACTCTGGATTTCACTTGAGGCATGTTAAACATGTTTTATGTTTGTTAGAGAAGATTGTCACATGGTCGCTAGGCTGTTCTGTATGCTACGAAAGTATAATACAATACAATTATTATGATAGTAAATAGTTTAGCGCATTTTTCGGCCATTTTTTACGCAAATTACTTGAGCGGTTTTTTGGCGTCATTTTTAAGTTGTAACAAAATATGTTGTTCTCTTGGTACCTGATGCTTTTTACTATCAAAGAGGATTTTTTTTTTACTCAAATCAAGAACAAGATATGTTCAGTGTATGATGACGATGCGGTAAGCGATTATGTGTGTCAAATATAGTTTTAAAAATTCATAATGCTGATACCACACTTGAAGTTGTGTCCACTCTAGAAGGTTGATTATCACTGATAACTAAATCAAGATTTTGATCGAGAATAACCAGCATTGTACGACACGAGATATTCAATAAATAAAAAAACCATTGTCTACAACAATTGGATGCAATTTTGCATTTGAATTTGATACAGAAATGCGAAATTTCTTTCCGGAACAACCTAAAACTATATATTACTTAATGTATAATATTTGTTAATTTAAGTAAATTATGTTGTCTGTTTTGAATGCTTAATCAGAAAGCTTCAGTTTGATTACTGAAGTCGAATATGTGCGACATTGAAATAACTAAAGGGATGGTATGCGGATTGCTGTATGCTGGTGATATGATAATGTAAACGGAGAATGATGATGAATTACAGGGTTTGATAAGAACATTTATGAGAGATGTGAAGAGAAAGATTCGACATTGAATATTGGGAAGTTCAAAGTCACGGTGATAAAAACGCGTGAAAGGAAAAGTGAAAGCGATATGACGATGAGCAATAATTAGAACCAGATAAGAAATGTTTCAATTTGGGTAGAATTTTTTCAGATGAAAGAGTTACGAGGGATATTGAAAGAGTGACGAGGGATATTGAAAGACGTGTAGCGATAAGAATTACAGTTTTATCCGTCAATCCTGTCGTGAAGCTTATGTCTGAGCATCGTGATTCCCATGATAGGCTCTGACAACTCCTCTCCATCTATCCCTGCACTTCGCTGCTTGAAGGGCAGTTGTTAAAGGTAGTCTAGTAGCGTTTCTTATTGGCCAATTCAACGCATTGGTAATATTTCGTTTGTGCGTCGTTCTTCCACGCCTCCAGTAACCACAAACTTCTCCAAACTGTCTCTTTGGCCACGAGCATTGTGTCCAAAGAATCGGAGGACTCGTTAAAGACATATTGTCGACAATCTGTTGATGATTTTCAGTTTTTCGAGACGTTAGTTTGTATTGCTGCCATGGAAACAAAGTTGATGGGGGACTAAAACATATATACTCAAACTAAATAGTATCATAATCTGCTAAGATGATTGTTTATAACAGTATATTAGTACCTACTTTAATGTTTGTAAGTGAAACGTGGAGGGGAAAAAAGGCTGAATGGAGTTGAATAAATGCTATATAAATGCGAAAATAAAGGTAAATAGGGAAATTAAGTTATTAGGGATCAATGTGAACCTAAAGCTGATGATTAACTTTTCTCTTCCGGTGCTAAAAAAATTCACGCGTTCCGGTGCTGTGTATTCAATACAAATCTAAAAATGAGCGATTTAAAATCGAAAAAATAAGAATATTCACCCCAATTGCTTAAATTAATTAAATTTGAAGTCAAAAGTGATAATAATTGAAATTTAATTGCTGAAAACATGAAAAAAACATTCGCCGACGTTCACCAAACGGACTCAGAGACCATCTCGTATGGATGCCCGCGAGCTACTGAGACGCGACTCGGAACACAAACACTGTGTATGTTATTCCTCAAAGGAAGAAACAACTGCGAACTGAGATTCTATTTCTGGCGTTCCCATATACCGAAGTAGAGTGAGAGTGAGGTGTCAATAGCGTCGCTCCTCATTCATAGCGGTTTTTAGAATGAATATACTACGTCACACACTGGCACACATTTGATTGTATTGGTGAATTTATTCCCGATTTTCACAAAATATCTCTGATGTGGCCGATAAGTGCTAATTATTATTAATATTATTTTTTCATTCAATGCGTGAATGTATTACGGAGGAATACCTAAAATCTGAATCCAGTATTTATTGTATTTATAGAGATATTATACAATATAATAAATACTAGGAGAAGTTTTTAGAAGCAATGTGTACTATTTATACATCACAGGACAGGAAGGGTTAAGTAAGATGAAAATGAGCATTCAGAAATGGTTTGGACATGTAGAACGAATGAATAAAAAAATACTAACAAACAAATATGCAATGCAAATGTGAATGAAAGGAGTGGTATAGGATGACCAAAGAAAGTATGTTTGGATCAAGTGAATGATATTTTAAAAGAAAGAAATGTGAAAACTCAGACAAATCGTAGAAGTTCTAGTGTAGAAGAGACGAACGATGTATAATATGTCGCGATTAGATAGTTAGGCGCTATTTTCACTCTTCGTATCCCGAAAGGGTCACGGTATGATGGTATGTATGTATTTAAGACAAATGTTCTTATTGATACAGATTTTTTAAAGTTTGTTGGGATTAAATAAAAATTTTTTTTTAGAAAAAAGTATTTCTTTATTTCAGCAAAATATTGTATTATTTCATATTTCAGGCATTGATAATCTTAAAAATAAATCATTCGTTATTACTGGCACTAAGTAAACACATATTTTTATTTTTGAGAATCTATCGCTATTTTTAAAAACAGTGAAGTTCAAATTTTCTTGATTCATATTCATACATTTTCCATTTATTGTATAATATGGTAACTATTCATGACTATTTATCTTAAAACATAATTACTTCACAATAATTTTACCTATATATGATATAAAAGTATATAAAATAATCAAGATGCATATATAATGTAAACATTGCAAAATTAAAAAAATAAACAATAACCACAAAAGCTGCTTTTAATAGTCACTAAGTAACTAAAAAGAAAAATCATATATATAATCAAATTATAGAGTATAAAATTGTTAAATAAAGTAAAAATAAATAGTTTTTTTTTAATAAATATTTATAAATTAGTAATACCATGTATGTAAAGAAATGTTTCGATTTGAAATCCTTTTGAGAATGTTTTAAAATAATTTAATGTGGTATATACAATTTAAATAATCTTAATAAATAACATTAAAGGCTCAGCACCAACAATGTTTTTTGTCATTGTTTGCGCTTTTTGTATAAATAATTTTTAATGATTAATTCTGATATCTTCCCAAGTCAAGGAAGTTTACTTTTGTCAAGCAAGTGTCTGATTGATTTTTCAGACAATTTATAGAAAAAGTAAACATCCTCAAGTTAGTTATCTCTCGTGTCAATAAAACATTAGCTTGTTAGTTTCTGGGAGGAAGGTATTCCCTGTCTGGCTGTTGTGGACTTCCAGGGAAGCCAGATGCTGGCTGTGATTGTCCAGGACGGCTGCTGCCGGGACGACTTGATCCTGGACCCGATGGGCCTGAGGGGAAAGCTGGTCCACTTGGTGCACCCGAGGGATACCCTTGGTTGTCTTGTGAGCCTGGATAAGAAGAGGCACCTGATGGTTTCTGAGTTCCTGGGAAGGATGCAGATCCCTGTGGCCTTTGCGATCCGGGGAATGACGGTGCTGATGTTTGACCCTGAGATCCTGGGAATGATGACGAAGGGCTCTTTGAACCGGAATATGAAGGGGATTGTCCTTGTTGACCTGATGGTCCGGAATAAGATGGACCAGTTTGTCCTTGAGATCCTGGGTATGAACCAGATGTACCGGTTTGTCCTTGAGATCCTGGGTATGAACCAGATGTACCGGTTTGTCCTTGAGAACCTGGGTATGAACCAGACGGGCCGGTTTGTCCTTGAGATCCTGGGTACGAGCCAGATGGACCCTGCCCTTGAGATCCTGGATATGAAGCAGATGGACCTTGTCCCTGAGATCCTGGATAGGAGCTGGATGGACCTTGTCCTTGAGATCCTGGGTAAGAAGTAGATGGACCCTTAGCGCCTGGGTATGAAGTAGGTCCTTGAGATCCAGGGAATGACGATGGACCTTGTGTCTGAGAGCCTGGGTAAGAAGAAGATGGGCGTTGTCCTTGAGATCCTGGGTATGAAGATGAAGGTGTTTGTCCTTGAGATCCAGGGTATGAAGATGAAGGGGTTTGTCCTTGAGATCCTGGGTATGAAGATGAAGGTGTTTTTCCTTGAGATCCTGGGAAGGAGGATGAAGGGGTCTTTCCTTGAGATCCTGGGAAAGATGAAGGGGTTTGTCCTTGAGATCCAGGGTAGGATGATGAAGGGGTTTGACCTTGTGATCCTGGGAACGACGGTGAAGGAGTTTTAGGACTCAAGTAAGCAGAAGAGGGGCCTGATTGACCTTGAGATCCTGGGAAAGTGGAAGAGGGTCCTTTAGATCCTGGATACGAAGAAGAAGGAACTTGTCCTGAAGGTCCCGAAGGTCCTGAGTATGATGAAGTGGGTCCTTGCTGACCTTGGGACCCTTGGTAAGAAGAAGACGGTCCTTGCTGGCCTTGGGGTCCAGGGTAAGAAGAAGATGGACCTTGTCCTTGAGCTCCAGGGTATGAAGAAGGTCTTTGAGATCCAGGGAATGTCGTTGAAGGTCGCTGGGAACCGGAGTATCCACCTGTTGTGCCACCGGGAAGGGAAGGGCTTACTGATCCAGGATAATCTGATGGTCTTGGAGAACTTGGATAGCCTGAGGAGGGACCTTGGGGACCTGTTTGTCCAGGATATTTTGGTGAAACTCCCTGAGCTCCAGGTTGTCCGGAGTAGTCTCCAAAACCAGATGGGCCTGAAATACCAGATGAAGGTCCTTGTGGTCCTAATTGTCCAGGGTAATTCCCAGCTGGTCCTCGAACTCCAGGATAAGCTCCAGTCTGCTCACTCCCAATGATTGAATAGTCATAAAGGTTAGCATTCAAATTATATAACTCAGGAGCTGAATTGCAGTCGAATTGGTTCCACCAAACGCAGACAAAGTGTTGTTGGGAGAAAATAGTACCATTAGGGCACAGGAAATCGTATGTCTTATTGTTAGCGCAAATGTGGAATACTTGACATTGAGTTTCTACATCAGCATAATATCCAGGATATTGTTGGGAGTCGCAGTTGAAAGAGGTTTCAGGAATTTCTGAGTAGATTGGATAGTCGCGACCAGGCTCACCAGGAATAGCGGAATAATCTCCATCTTCGTACATTCCACTATCATCTCCTTGATGACCAAAGTCTGATGGACCTCTACCACCTTGAGGATAATTTCCTCCAAATGTTCCTTGCCCACCTTGTGGGAATCCACTAGTAAACTGCTGTCCTCCTGGGAATCCTTGCCCTCCAATGGGTCTTTGTCCTCCCTGTGGACCTTGTCCTCCCTGATATCCTTGACCTCCTTGTGGTCCTTGTCCACCCTGTGGTCCTTGTCCTCCTTGTGGTCCTTTTCCTCCCTGTGGTCCTTGTCCTCCCTGTGGTCCTTGTCCTCCTTGGGGTCCTTTACCTCCTTGAGGTCCTTGTCCTCCTTGAGGAAAACCACCAGTAGATTGTCCTCCTTGAGGGTATTGTGCTGAAGGTCTTTGGCCAGGATATTGTGCTCCTGATGGTCTTCCTCCTCCGATTGAACTTGGTCCGCTTGGGGAATACCCATCCTGACCTACGCTTGAAGAAGGTCCCTGGCCAACCTGAGTGTATGAAGGGCCAGATGGCTTCTGTGACTGGTATGAGCTTTGGCCTTGTCCACTCTGTGGATATTGGCTTGAGGGTTTCTGAGGGCCTTGAGAATAGCCAGCTGTTGATCCGGTAGATCCACTTGGTCCTGAACTTTGTCCACTTGGTGAGTATTGATTAGGTCTTGAAGAATATCCGGTGCTTGGGCCTGATGGGCCAGCTGAACCTGATGGACCAGTTAAACCAATTGAACCAGATGAACCAGATGGACCAGAAGGATAAGTGCCTTGTGATTTCCCTGATTGAGTAGTTCCAGGTGTGCCAAAAGAAGATCCTTGGGGTCTTCCAGATGGATATCCACTTGTAGACCCAGATGAGCTGGATCCAGGGAATGAAGAACTTGATCCAGGGAAAGATGAGCTTGATCCAGGATAAGATGAGCTAGATCCGGGATAAGAAGAGCTTGATCCAGGATAAGAGGAGCTTGATCCAGGGTAAGAAGCACTTGATCCTGAATAAGAGGGGCTTGATCCAGGATATGAAGGGCTAGAGCCTGGTTTGGATGGGCTTGAGTCTGAGTAAGAACCAGGCCTACTGCTAGAATACGAAGGAGTCGATGGTCCGGATGGGGTAAATCCAGAATAAGCTGGAGTTCCGGAAGGTCCACTAGAATATCCGCCGCTTGTGCTTCCAGGAAAACCTCCAGTTGAACCACCAATACCGGGTGAAGATGATCCAGATGTTAAAGGCTTATCAGGCCGATCATAGTTGTATCCCTTTTGTGCCTGAAAATTATAGAATTAGATTGTTAATAATGCGGGTATGGGAAATAAATGTTCATAAGAAGTTAGTTGAAAATTTATACACAATATGTGGATTTTTAGTGTTTTGAATAAAATTGAGATCTATATGTCTCTATAACATATCATTTTTCAATATTTTGCATCTTCATTTTTGGTTAAATTAATGTATTGAATTCAACAGGGAATAATAATTTAACAAAATATGTTCTGCGACAGATACTGGATAAATTTCTTACAAAAATGCAAACTCCCTTTTTCTCTAAGAACGCTGGTTTATTTTCCTGTAAATCACCAATACCCTAATTGGGATATTAATACCATATGAAAACTAATTTTAGGTTTGTGAAAAAACGGTACATGATATGACGTTTTAGATAATGTTTATTTATTTCAGAACACAAGAATATTGTATTAATTATTTTATTTATCATAAGTTTTTTTAATGCAGGTCTGTGTAATCAATTGTAATACTTCAATAAAAACTGTTTGTTGTACAAACATAAAAATATAATGGTTTTGGTTACAAAATTTAAAAAAATAGATACTTGAAAGATTTTGTTGTGTGAGAAATGAATCATTTTGAATAAAACAATACTTACGTTGACGGATACACCGATAGCGAGGAACGCTGAAATAGAAATAAGTTTAATGTTAGTTATCGTAAAAATAAATTTTATAATGATCTGTATATCGTTTAAAGTATGCAAGATACAACTTCCTCATGGCATAGTTGGTTGGACTTAAGGTTTTAAAGTATGCAAGATACAACTCCCTCATGGCATAATTGGTAGGATTTAAGGATTTAACTAAAGGCTTCTTTAACATCTTTCTGGTTGGTTGGAGATTACCACATAGCAATACACCCACCAGGTGTATTATATATAACGAATGTGCTATACAAATAACACTATTTTAAAGCTTCAGTTATTTATTTAATTTACGACAGAACAATGTCTTTTAGAAACAAATGCTCATAAGACAAGAACTACTCAAAATTATTGACAAAATTACAAAACTTTGTCTTACACTAACACGTAGATATTAAAAAAAAATAGTAGTAATAATTGCTAAGTAATTGTTTAAAATACGTATGTATATTTCAATTCAATATACTCGTATGTATGTACATTACAAAATATTAGCAAATTTAGTCAAGTACTCGTAGAATAACGTAACTGTGGAACACATATTTTATAGTGGTAAAGCGCTTACATAGAACAAGAATAATTGGATTTATCGAGAATTTTAATGGATAGTGTATACATATAGTATATGCAATAATTTAAAATAATACGATAAGAAATATCAACTTAGTTTGTCCGCATCAAAAAAGATGGCTTTCTCACAAGTTAGACCATAGCGATTTGTTTCTAATACATAAATAAATGTCATGAAAAAAAAATATATACTATTCAAAATAAAGGCGTGTGTAATAAATTCTATATTTAAAAAAAATATCTGTCAATATATGGATGTATGGTTACAGAATGTACACATGGATGTACACATCACAGAATATCTACCTGTTTCAACACATCACAGAATATCTACCTGTTTTATCACATCACAGAATATTTACCTGTTTAATTTTTGTCTTTTTACATCACATGGTTGTTTGTAATTGTGACGATTGTTGTATTAAAGTTATAATTAAGCGTTTATGTATTGCATCAGAATAAATGTGACATTATAATTAATAATCTGTTGAAAATTTAGATATCATTGTTTGGTGATAATTAAAATAGAATAATTTGTCTTGTTTCATAAAATTGTTTTGTAGCGGATGAGTATTCCGTTCAGCCAAGGCTGATTCCAAAGCATTCTCTCAAACAAACAAACAGTGAAACAGAAAACAAGTTGAACTGTTATCTGTTGGGATCTCAAAACACTGACGCAACTTTGACACGGGGATTGAACCGATGGGAACTGAAGCGTAAATTAGTTAACTTAAAATTTCAGTCTTACTACCTACTCTGAAGATGTTCTGTGCATCAAATGCCCCAGTTCTGGTGTAGTTTACATGCAGCTGTGGTTAAATTGTTAATAATAGGAGAAACACCCAGTTGGTACATCTATGTTTTTTCCCCTTTCTTATTATGTTATTTGTAATAATTTCAGTATATTAGAAAACATAAAAGTTTAAAAATTGAAAAAAAAAACTTCTTGCAAAATATGTGAAAAACCGGAAAAAAATTAAATTGCTTAACTTAATTTTTTTTCCGGTTTTTCACATATTTTGTAACGGTTTATAATTTATCAATAGTTTACAATATAATTGAGTTTTCAAATTGTATTTTTATAGATTTGATATGATCAATTCTTCAGTATAGGCTTAGACATACACTTTTTATAAAAATGCTTAATGCGGATTTTATGACTCCAAAATATAACTTTCTGTTTATTGATTTTGCTGCAAGAGGTTAGAGGCAGCTGTCAAAAAAATTGTCTCGGGGTGTTCAACATTATATAACTTTATGACAGTCTCAATATCTGCTCAAACATTAGAGCTAGCATTACCTGTTCGGTTAGTCGAGTGAATAGTTGACATGATTCTTTTAGAAATCATTTCACCTTTTATAAATTTGCCGCCTTTTATAAATTTTAAATTAAAGCGTTTTTGAGGTGATATTGTATAACAAAACAGCGCTATACTAATCACTTATTTCTCTTAAGATATGTGGATACAGTGTTTGTCTTTCACATAAATCAAGGTTATTATAATTTGATTTATGAAGATACAAGAAATCCGAAAATATTTCAAGACAATGTAACGAAACGTTTCATAATCTCCAATAACCTACAACTTCCTTTAATAACAATTCACAATAAATAAGTTTTGATATCTTATTTGCTATACAGCGGAAGGTTCTTAATGGGCCTGATATTTTACTTAGCATTTCGATAAGATCAAAAAGATCGGCGAAGGTTTCACGACAAAACTAACAAAAGATGGAATTTTAGGATTTGATCGAGAAATCAGAGGACAAGTCGTGTGCTTAACTGAAGCTAAACTGAATGAAAGCGGATCTTCCGTCACGTTTGACCTCGGATGACCTGAATACGTTTATTCAAAATGTCTTCTTCATAAAAATAGTTTGTTGAATGAATCTGATAAGTTATTTTGGATATATGGTTAGTTTTTTTATGTGGTATATAGTAAATTAATTACGATGTATATATCATAGTATGGAACCAAATATTATTTGTGATTCAGAATATTGAACTGAAAGTTATATTTAATACTACAGAGCACTCATTTAGAATATTGATCAGATAAAGTCACTTTTGAGCCGTTCATCGTTATGAATGAACGACATATCCTAGAACACAGGGATTCAGCAGTGAGGAAAAAGTATTTGATTTGAAATATGTGAATTAAATGATATGTGATAATTTAACGAGGAAGTAAAAAAACTTTCACCGAAACTTAAATCTACTCTATAAAAATTCGAGTAAGGGAATTTTTATACTGTTTCGTTTTTATGAAGTCATTGTTACACTGATAAAAATAAGGAAATAAAAAAATAATAATTTACGAATTGATTCTTTTTTAATTGAATATTTTTTTAATTATCAATGCGTTTTGCGAAATAATAAGGAATTGTTCACGTACGTATTTATTTGAATCTATAATTAAAAATAAATTACTTTCCTTGTTTTCTTTTCAATTCGAGAAATACTTGTTTTAAATGAAGAATTTTAATATCATAGGAGATACATTAAACTTGTTGATATTCAGAATACGACATTGGAGAAAATCGAAATTTGATTTGTGTTAATCGAAATGAAACCTTGAAAATCGCGATAAATAGCATTATAGGTTCCATAAATAATGCAAGTAAAACACCGTGAATTTGTGATAAATTAATTAAAATAAATTTCAACTTGTTAA
The DNA here is from genome assembly GCA_949825065.1 of Odontocerum albicorne. NCBI lineage: Eukaryota > Metazoa > Arthropoda > Insecta > Trichoptera > Odontoceridae > Odontocerum > Odontocerum albicorne. Next base: position 12,408,848 of record OX463849.1, on the reverse strand, counting down.
ATAGCGATTGTATTTGTTTGTATAGGAACTGGTAGGCCATACTCTCAATCACTTTTTTTTTCGAGATAAGATCTTCAATTTTAAACAAAGGTAAAGGGTGTCTCACTCAAACTGTGGTGAAATATTGGCTTCCCAATTGTAGTGATGTGTTAGCATTCAAATTTTACAAGTTATATATTATTATAAATTAATTAGGCATTTCATCCTATTATATAAAGAGGATGGTTTGTGCCAATAACAATTTTATAAGAAAGGCAATATGAGAATATGTTATGTAAGAACTACTGTAGTTCTCAATATTTCAAGAGTTTTGGACAATAAATTCAGATATGTGACTATACATTAATGGATAATTGAGTGTGAGTAGGTGGGACATATTGAGTGGAAGGGGGATGTTTACGATTGAGTAAATGTAGTATGTAGTGCGCAGAGGACACTGAAAGAAAACATGGTCGTACCAAAAATATTTAAATTTAAAGATGTTTTTAATTATTATTTGAAAATAAAGCTGTTTTGATTGTTAATTATTTTCATAGTAAAACTAGCAGTGCTATTTAATAAAAAACACAATTTTTGACTAATTTGAGACAACACATAAGAATCAAACGGATCTCATTAAAGAAATAAAAAAAATTACACATTATTTAAGTGAGATACAGGCAATAGCCTAGCAACAAACCTAGATCCGTTAAAATTGTATGTCCAAATTAAATAACCTGTTTTTTTTCGCAAATTATGTATATTTCTTGTCATGTGTAAATATTGTATATTAAAAAAATATATTTGTATTTTTTTAATTTCTTTAATTTTGGATGTCATCGGGAACCAAACGCCAACAGTTGACCGTTCCACAAAGTCAGAATGGTGTAAATAATATAAAAGGGATTTTTCTTACATAAATGTCAATCTTTTATGACCTATTTGTTAAATGGTGATAGCGAATTTCGAAAATACATTAAAATAATACATTTTATGAGTATTTTTTCCTAATTATATTGAAATACATTCAAATAACTTTGCTACAGTAATTCACGTAGTTTAAAGTGAAAGAAAATTATTGTATAATGGTATAATAGCATAATTATAAGTCAAAACTGATAAAAACTTACGCTTTTTCAATTTATATACATTCGTTCAATATGTTGCGAATCATATTAGGTAATTTATCTAAAGATTTTGCGGAAACTTTGATTTCTCACGGACGTTAGTGAGACGCCAGGTCAAAATATTACCGGTCTACAGTGTTTCTTATGGTGAATAATTACAATATGGGATTGGGGTCGTGTGATCCCAGTCCGGGAGTGCGGTAGTGGGGCGACATGCGGGTGTGACCAAAACATTTTTGAATGTGATTATAATTAATTGGAAATTGGAAAACATTCGTGTTATTCTTCAATTATGGTGGCCAAATCATGTTTCTAATTTTGATCAGGGTCTCACAACTAACTTGAAAGGCTATCAGGGTTTTTTTCGTAACAAGCTCAGTAAGATTTATCATTCTGTATCGTTATTATGTCGAAGTAATCTAGAAATCGACACAAAAATCAGATAAAGGAGGATCTGCAAATAATTTGGTGAAGAGTAGCCTTGTTATTCATTATTGACATCCCGATTTTGAACATACTATCGCATGTTCAAAATTTTGTCGTTACTTATAATACGCAAACAGTTGAAATATTTTAGCAAAAAGCAATATGTTTAAATTGTAAATAACTTTTTTCAAATTTTATCACCGTCTCGTGGATGGACTGGCGCGTATTGTAAAAGCCTGGGTTATATGATTGCATTATTTCGGTTTATTATAATCAGCCGTGTGATGCATTTTTTTTATGACCTAACATGAAATTAATTTGGTTTTGCTATTACATTCTCGTTGCCTCATTAGTGCTTTCACGGATACTTTGTGAAATACTCGATGCGAATTCCCCTGGCTAACTTTGGACATGCTCTGCAAAAAATGACATTATTGAGTGGAATTAGCACATTAAATGAGATATGTAAAAACGTAATCGTGAAAGATTGTAAAATTTGAAAATAATGTACCATCTTGAAATATGTGAACTAAAGTTACATAAATATTAGTATATTCAAATAAAATATAAACTTATAAAATACACCAAATATTGAAAAGTAAAGATGGATTAGCTGAATTAAACGACAAAGTAAATGTTGAAAAAGATACCACTATTAATCGTTAAATTAGATTAACTTTACTTTGAGAGTCTATCAAGATAATCTAATGGAATGTATGGCAAGCGAAGAGTGTGTATGAGTTTTAAATGTCCATGCTTTTTCATTCCTTGAGATAATTTTTTAATTTTAAATTAGTAAGAATTTTTTTCAAAATGTTCCCTAAATTCGTAGCTGGGGTACAGTAAGACCTGAATTAGATTTTATTTATGTAATTTGTAAGGATTTTTTTACCGGTATAAACCTTAGGTGGATACTTTACTGATTGAATTTATTGATTGACACTTACAAGGTATCTTTTATATTATACTTTCGCTGTATACAGAACAACTTGTATTAAACTTTCGCTGTATACAGAACAACCTGTATTAAACTTTCGCTGTATACAGAACAACCTGTATTAAACTTTCGTTGTATAAAATAAAATTTGGCGGATTTATTACCATGTGGCAATAAATTCACCAGGCTTTACTGTTGCATAGTTCGTCCAACCAATCGAAAAGGTTTTAAATGAGACTTAAGTGAAAACTAGACAATAATCTTTTTAAAAGAAATCTTTTATCAACGGAATCGGACTCACAATCTCTAGGCTGGAAAACCGACGTCTTATTAACTAGGATATGGAGGTCGTTCTTTTAGTCAAAATGTTGTTACACAACAGCGCCAAACTGGTCTTAACTTATATTTATTCAAGAAAAGAAAACCTACAAAATTCACAGATAATAAAAGTTGTTATAAGTTACTTTATTAATTTATTTTTTCATATAGTAACTTTTGGACATATCCGAATTGGCGATTTTAAGACATCGAAGTGCGTGGCTGGAAGACAATATTGTCTTTGGCCACATTAATTGAGCCTTCAGGTTTAAAATGATTGAAGTAGGTTCTTTATTGCATATGTTGGTAATATTACCCCGTACGTGAAGAAGTAATAATACTCGTATGCTTGTACGTCTATCGCATTTGAGTATAGTATCATTACCGAACGAAGACTGGGACCCTTCGTTTGATAATAAGTCTTCATCTCTTTTTGATCAATAATTGATGATTGGTCTTGTAAGCGTGACTGATGATGGCATCAGCTCTTCAGATTGATGTAATTATTGAGATGATTTTGAGTAATGAACGTGTGGTGCCCTTAATTTGGAAAAATGATCGTTCGTCCATACTTCCTCATCGTGTGACGGCGTGACAGACAAGAGGTTCATGTTAGGCCTGGGCAAATATTACAAGATATATTTATCAAATCGTTCAACATGTCGATTACACAACTAAAGAGGATAAATTGGCGTATCTAAATTTATGTTTATAATTGACATTACGTCACATTTATATCTTTAAATTATACTGATTATTTTAATAGTTGGTGCAACGAAAGAGTATTTATTAAATTAAACGCATTAAAAAGTTTCAAATAACATTAAATCATAGGAACATTTAAATAACAATATATATTTTTTCTTGTTAGCACGCAAAAAAAGAATGAGGAAAGAATAAAAGTCCCCATCATTATTGAAGTTATTTTACATTCTATTGACTTGCTTCATTTGAAACAAAGTTTATAATTATAATTTATCAAAGATTATGGCTTTAAATTTATGGAAATCCATATAATAATATTTAATTATAAATTTCTTTGTAGAGTTAAAAAATTACAGACGTTGAGAAAATAGCTATACATAACAATGAATTTAGAAACATTTAAGATATATAAACACAAAACTGATATAAATAAACATAGAATGGAAACATTCATTCCTCATTAAGAGTTTAATTTTCGGTCAATATACGAGTAAAACGCACTTCCGATGGTATATGGTACGAGTTAGACTTACTCAATGTTCTTGTAACTACCCGAGACAATTCCACCTGAAGAGAGCTTCAGAATTAATGTTATTAGTGGAACAAGTTATTAATTTGTTTTTTAATATTTTACACTTATTCTTTAATTTTGAAATGAAGTTCTCATCATGAATAAGATGAAAGGAGGAAATTGTTAAAATATGTAATAAGTTTTATCAAAGTTTATGATAGTATATGGCAATATTTTTAGGTTTTTGGGAAACTTATTAGTGTATTATACACCTAATTACAAAATATAATACAAAAATAGCAAAGACTTTAATAATTTTTTTCATACGCATCAGCGAGATATGATTAGTATTTTATAATTTATTTGCGGTCGAAAATCTGACTGCTATTTATTGAAAAACGTTGTTGTTACTTTCAATGAAATTATGACTATATTCTTAGCTGTATTTTACATGGCCAAGTAACGATCTCTACATACGCGTTTTACACACGTAAATACATATAATTTAACCAATTATAAAGGTAATTCGATGTCTCCGCAATGCGTCAGAGAGTGTCATTGTATCTTTAAATATATCAGGAAATATTTAAGCTTTAGTATCTTATAATTCACATTGTAAACTATTATTTTATTTTTTAAATTGAGTCTTCCTTATTTTTTTAAAAAAGGTTTCCGCGTGACTTTGAAGTATTCCAAGTTTAGTAAATTCGAATGTAAATTATAAGTAAAATTAATGTATGAAATTTAGTTTTAATTCCAAGTAAAAATAAATGTAAATTTAAAGTTTAATTGATGCTGGAAATCCATTTTTAGTTCAAAGTAAATATAAATGTAAATTGAAAGTTAAATTGAGGCTGAGTTTCCATTTTTAGTGCTAAATAAATAAAAATTTAAAATTAAATTTATCCTTCAAATAAATTTTTGGTTCAAAGTAAATATAAATTCAAAGTTAAATAGATTCTTGAAATCTATTTTTAGTTCAAAATAAATATAAATGTAAATTCAAAATTAAATAGATGCTTGAAATTCAGTTATAAATAGATTTATGATAAATTATTTATGCTTTAATTTGAGAAAGCTTTAAAATCTTAAAATAATATTAGAAAAATTTCAATTCCCTCGTACAATAATGCATAAAACTTAATCTGTAAATAAAAAGCTTCTCTAAACATTAAGTTTTTCTTCAGTGATGTAGAATATTGGTACACTGTATTGATAATATATTAAAAAATGAATCTATAAAATATAAATCATTTCCAAAAAATTCACAAAGGGGCTGTGTTAAAAAAAAGCCGATAGTGAAGCGTAATTGCAATATTAGTGACAGTATTGTACGAGTGATAATAATAATGCTAAATCACTTTGTACAAGTTTCGACTTTGGAGATCACTTCGATAAATTTATTTATTTTCCTAGTCCTTCAGAAGGCGGACCAGGAAATTAAGAAATGCGCAAAGCGGAAAATGAATAATTTTCCCTAGCCAAACGATGCTACGATGTGAGGTATCATTATATTGATTATCACCAGTTGTGTCATATTGGATACCCGCGATACTGATGGTATACCTCATTGTTCTCTCAAATCAGAAATAAACGTGCTTGGGAGGATTTTTCTTAAATTGTGAAATTAAACCTTTGCTCTCTCATTTTAACTTTGAATAATTTGAAGTACCTATTATCATTATTATTAGGCCATTCTAGACTAAAGGGATAAATATAAATTTGAAATGATACATTTTAGTTATAAGGGGTTGTTGCACATTTAAAACTATCAAACTAATACTTCTGAAACTTAAACAGAATGGTTTTAAATTATACACAATAGTACAACTTCACCTATTTCTTAGATATATGATGTTTTGTAAAGTGATACGGCTTTAAAGCTTACAAAGTTTAAAAAAATTGAAATATTAGGAAAGTACTCACTTTATCAATGTACAGAGTCTGGTTATTTTTTGGGTACATATGTTATAATTCACGTTTGATAACAATATGATAATCACGAAGACGCCTGTCTTCCAGCTTGGGGATTGCGAGTGTGTACCCAACGAAATTGCAATATAATGTATTAAAATACAATACAACATGAATAAATATTTTAGTTAGAGAAAATTCACTACATAGTATGTTACAGGAGCAATTAAAGTTGATTAAAAAAATGACTGAAAACATCACGTTTATAATTTGATAGCTATGTAAAAAATCTTAATTTATATTATTGCTTGAAATGGTCTTAGCCAAGTAACAAGTTGAGAAATGAATATTTCATCACTTGAATATCAGGTGTGAAAGATGGTACCGGAAAGTATGACCCATTTAATTTGTAAATTATTACATTTACTGGGTATAATCATCATTAAATTGGATATTTTTATTAATTTACTTTTGTATATTTCAATTACTTGCAATATAACTGTTAGATGTATGCAAAAAATATTTATGAGTTGTTTTGATACTACATAATTAACAATCCAAATTCACAGTTTATTGGATATTTCGAAAACTGATTGAGCTTTTAAAAATTCAATTAGTGTGAAATCCAAATAACATTTTCATCTGCGATAATGTAAGTAGTGTTTTAGTGTTCGAGGAAAACAAAAAAAGAATAATTTTTATTTAAAAAAAATCAATCTTTGTTATAAAAATTAATGAAAATTCGAGAGAATAATAATTTTGTTTTGTTTGTTAATAACAAAAATAAGGAATGCTTTATCAAATACTATACAAATTTGAAAGAAAATAAGACATTTTTCGCGAAGAGGGATTATAAAATGTCTGTAACAAATTTAAAATTACAAAACATTTTGGTTTAACAGAATTTGAAACATCGTTAAGATTGTTTATTTTAGCGATGTAAATAGTTTACGATCATGTGTTTTTAAATTGTGTCTTGTTTCTAAATGACAGTCCATTTTGGACATAATTAAAAATGTCTGGAAGAAAACTATTACGATGGACTTAATTTTAGTATTACCTTCAAAATTTTCCATCAAAAAAATATGACCTCACGTGTTGAATTATAATGAACGTTCACACAGAGGTATTTTACTAACCTTCGTCGTTTTTCCGATGCAAATTTTGTAACAGTGCCATTGTCAACAGTGTTTATGTGAGTGCCTCTGCAGTTTTTGTAACAAAGTTTCGTGTCAATCTGATATTAACCCTTTTGTATCCGAATCTTTGTTAACAGAAACAAAAGGTTCCTTAATGATTAACTATGATATTTCGAAGTCATTTAGAAGTTTAGTACATTCATGACCTCAATTAAGAATCAAAACATTTAAAAAATAATAAATTTTGCAACTTTCATTAGTGAAAGATGTATATATTTATTTTATATACATGGAATGCATCTATTTCGTTGTAGACAATTCAACCTTACGGATTTATAACTATGTACAATCTCTTCCGACTAACCAGAAATGTGTTAAAAAGGCTGTAAGTGAAAACAAGAATAGAATCCTTTTTTAAAAAATCAGGATTCTAACGAGAATCGAACCTGGAAAACTGGAAGAGAGTGGTCTTACCAACTAGGTTATGAAGGTCGTCATTCGTATGTAATTTATCAAACTTTAAATCTTTGAAAAAAAATGGGTTTTCACCATTTAAATTTTACGTTGGTTCTGTAAATGGTTCATCGTAGATTTATCAAAGTAAAACTTTTTGAAGGAACAATTACAATTTATTTTAACATAAATGAACCGTATTAAAAAAAAACAACGAGATTTGAAACTTTTGTGCTGATTGAAAAACTTTTCATCTTAGGAAAATAAGTCATATATGGGTTAAGATAACTTGATCGTGCATGCAGCCAGTTAAGTTAACTGTGTGAATCTTATTGTAATTTGTTATCTGACACCTTAATCGGTGTTTTACTAACCGATGCTTGCTTATAAAATCTCCAACGACGGGAAAATTTACTGTATTTCGTTTTTGGAGTAAAAAATTAATGGTTATTTCATAAAGGTGCGAAAAAGTAAATAACACTATGGTCGCGGGAATTTCTGATCAAAACTAAATTTTTTAAAAGTGTTCATTATCGTAACTCATTAATAAGACAAAGTCTGATTTTACGACAAAATATAATCATAAAATGTTTTAAAATTTGGAAAAGTGTTCATTATCGTAACTCATTAATAAGACAAAGTCTGATTTTACGACAAAATATAATCATAAAATGTTTTAAAATTTGGAAAAGTGTTCATTATCGTAACTCATTAATAAAACAAAGTCTGATTTTAAGACAAAATATAATCCTTAAACGTTATAAAATTGCTGAAGATACTCGTAGGTAGACTGTACTTTAAAATCGAGTATGATTATTTGTCACATTGTGAATGGAAGACGCTTGTGCATATAGCGTGTAAGCTGTTGCACTTCAGCAAGCACACAATTTTCATATATAAAACTGAATGTTCCGATAGCGAGGATATTAAACTTGCAAGATGATCATTAAGTTTAATCACGTTGCAGCCTTTCGTTAGGCAAACTTTTAAATAGCCCTATTTTTGAGTTGCTTAAAAGTGCTATCAAAATTTATGATTCGCAGCATATAAGAATCAGAAAAATATAAATTTAGACGTATAATGGTTTAAGAGTAACACTTATCCTCCAGGGATCTAAACTGTGGCGTTCGCATGCTTAGTGTGAATGCTAACCATTAACCCCCCCTCCCTACATATGATATATAAATTAATATCTGCCTATGTAAGGAAATAAATGTTTATTTTTAATTTAAATAAATAAACAAATGTTTTTCCTATGATAACTTTAAATGAAATTTAGTGATTTTTTTAAATTTAAATCATATAAGTTCATAATCGTAAAAAAAATGTTTATTTTCTTAATAAATATGTTATTTTGCTAGAAATTTGATTACCAACTTACGAACGTTTTAAATAAGAAAATAAATATTGTGTAATGTAGAATGTTTTTAAATGTAAGTAAAGCTTAAAAAATCAGTGCTGAACCGGCTATAAATTACACTTTGAATAACATAGTAACTAGTTATAATGTTAAAGGCCGAACAATCAGCCATTTCAACATAAAGTAATTTGTAAAAAATATTCATTGATTAATAATGATTTAAATTCATTCTGAGAAAAAAATCTAGATATGTTTTTACAGTTTGCAAATAGAAGCATTTCATCATGCTGATTTAAATGTTTATACACATATTTGCAAATTTTCTTTTGAAAGCTTGGCAAAAATATTTCTTTAGGAGCGATTAAAGTTGCATTAGATGTGTATAAATGTGCCGTTTGATAATCCACTACAAATTACGGCAAAATTTTACGATTACACGCTCCATTACGACAAATCTATTGTGTTCATGTTGCGGGTAGCGCAATTTTAAGATAGATCTATTTGAATTTTTGTTTGTTATTTATTCATTTGTACATTACTCTTCAAAAATTTCGAATTGATGTGGATACACACAAGAGCGTGGTCGGGAGAAACAATTTTCTTAGGGTCTCATTAATAATCATGCCTTCGAGTTATGAAACCACTAGAATAGGTGCGTTAATTGTAGTTCGTTTTTGTACGAGTCCACAATATTCATACACGTCTAGAAAGATTGACTATTGTTCGAGACAAATTCTTTCACTACACTAGGACCCTTTTTTATTTTCTAAAACCATTGGAAATTGAACCTGAATCCCTCGGATGGAATTCCCGCATCTTTACAACTAAACCTCGGAGGTATCCGAAGTAGTCACTTCTTAGGTGGGAGATGTGGTCAGCATATTTGATTTTGTGATCAATTTAAGTATTATGATTTTTTTCTTTCAAAGTGAAGTATAAAAATCTAATCATCAGTAAAGAATTTTAGAATTATTGAGATAAATGACTGTGCGATTAACGGCGCTAATTTTCTGTGCAGAAGATCATCGGTTCGATGCCAAGTCAGTTTATGACGAGAGCAATATTTTTATCGATAATTTTACATCAAAATCAGGCAAAATCCCTTCAAAAAATTTGGTACCAGCGGGAATTAAACCCACAACCCCCGGGTTTGGAACCAACTAAGCTATGGAAGTCTTCGTATTAGTAGGTTGCTAATTATTCTTGAATTACAATACTATTTTAGGGTATTTCTTACTTTGAAATTTCAGGCATTTTCCTTTAGGAAATTTAAACTTCGAGTATTAAAATCGTACTATGTACTAAAGATTTTGTTCACACAAATGAAAGTTGAACAGTTTAACGCCAAATCTGTATTTTCCTGGGAAACGATTCAACCATTAGGTTTTCCTCGTTCAGCTCAGATTTTAGCCGTTCAGTTAAACGTTGCAGTTAAGATGGGATCTCAATTTGTCTGCGGGCTAAACTTACAGACAATTGTTTGGTTTTTACTTTTTACTAGCCAAGACGCTTGAAACATAAATCAATGCAAACGTTTGTGAAAAATTAGCATATTTCCACAACCCTTTCTTCTAAACACATACAAATTGGTGATTTGGACATATTAAAGAGCGTGACTTAGAGAAAATATTATATTTTGTTACATTAACTATTATTTCGGGTATAGTCACTGGAGTAGGCACGGAATTCGCGTTTTGATACTAATCCACGTGTGAAGAGGCAACAACGCTAGCACACATCTAACGCGTCTTGTTGTCATTAGACAAACTCTTTTACAAGACTAGCATCCTTTTTATTTTTTTAGACAATATCGGGTATCGAATCCGAAACTCCCTAGTAGGAGTTAAATACCTTACCAACTAGACTACGGGGTTGCCATTACACTTCACTACTCTGCTCATCATTTTAATTATATGAAGGGAGCAAAGTGTTTTTGACTATCACAATAATATTATTCTTACATATAAACACTCTCTTTCCTTCAACTCTTCAATATTTTTACAATGTGTACAAATTCTATGAATAAATATATTTTATGTGATTAAAATATTTCCTCAATGTTATAATGGAAATAAAGAGTATTTATATTTTCTGTTAAACTCAACAAGACTACCTCCGTGGCTTAGTTGGCAAGACGTCTGTCTTCTAGCCCGGGGTTTGCAGGTTCTATACATTTTGACACCCAGATATTTTTAAAAAGGGTTCCGTTTAGTTTTCTCTTCATGCCAACACAATATTTTCTCTGGTTGGTTGGAAGGGATTGTCACATAGATATAACCCAACAAAGTTGTAATATATACGATGTAAGCGTAATAAAATACAAAATACATTAACCATAGTAATGTTATGACTAAATAAAATACAAAGTGGCTTATCATACCATATTTTCAATAATTAATAGTTTACAAGTAATAATAACTTTATGGGCAATTCCATTTTTTTCTAAATAATGATTTGACTTATATTTTCTTCTTACTTTGTTCTGTTATTTTGCCATGTATTTCTTACAATGGTGGATGTATTTATTTCTACATCTTTTTGTACCAGTGATATCTTCCTTGAGGCTGGTTTCGCACAGAATTACCTGTCGTATTGCGTGACTATATTTGCACTATATGCAAGAGAAGTACGTTGGCTAATGCAATCACATTAAAAGTGCAGCACAAAAGGTAATGGCTCTTTATTCAAGTACCCACTTTATTTTATACATCACAAATTGCCCATTGATCGAGATTCAATTGAAAATTTTGAATTGAAATATACTGAAAAATAACACGCTCAGAAGTAAGCCATGAAATAAATATATCCTTGAACGTTTTTCTCTCTCATAATATGACATAGTTAGAATCATTTGTTTTTCTTAAATATTTATCTTAATTATTGATAATCGAGGAAATTTAAATTAACTTAACATCTTTTTATATATTATCTTATTAAGATTGAAATTTAATACAAATAAAAATATTTTTTTTCCTATCAAACAATACCTTTTTGGTGTCCGTTTTTCTTTTGGGAGTAAAACAATGAAAAACATTAAAGAATTTTTTAAGTTAAAAGAGTAAGTTCTAATGCAACTTGACGATGAAAAGTCGTATTGTATTGTATTATACTTTTGTTGTATATAGTATAACCTGCCGAACTTATTGCCTCGTGGCAATCTCTTCCAACCAACCAGAAATATGTTAAAGAGGCCTTAAGCGGAAACTAGACTGGAATCCTTTTTTGAAAAATGTGGGTTCCAGCGGGATTCGAACCCGCAACCTCAATATTGGAAGACATGTATCTTACCAACTAGGCAACGGAGGCCGTCATAAGAAGTTATAAAACAGTTAAGTATAACAATTGTTTTTAATTTTATAATAAATACATAGTGCAGTATTTTTTTCGTGTGGTACCTTTTAAATATCCGAATCGGGCATATTTAATAGCGTGGTCGGGAGTTAATTAATAATAAAAACGTTTAATGTGTATTTTAAATACGCCGGTGCTTATTGTTATAACACACAAAGTAATTCGAAACCAAAGATCCTCTCATTTGGTTTGATTGACATTCATATAATTTTTCAATCATTCTGTACTTGAGACAAAGCATCTGAAGACAGCCAACACAGAGTCATTTAATGATTCAAACACAGATTGCTCTTAAATCAAAATGCATCATTGTGATCGCTGACCCGATTCTGGTACGTTTGCAATATGCACGCATCTCATCTCAGAGCTGTTTCCACAAAGGCGCAAAGTAGAGGATATGTATAAGAACTGTTGGGAAAATATGTATTGGATGTGAAGTTATGTACAGGGCTGGCTTTTCTACATTTAAGATTTATGCTGTAAATCTCGGATGTTAGTTTATAAACTGTAATATGTTGTCTCTTTGACATTTATATAACGAATACTTAAATTAGCAAATTCAAAAAAAATCTTTTATTCACTACACACCTATGTTAGATATGTACACGATAACAAAGTGTGTAAATCAATATTATGATAAAATGAGTGACATTGGAAGTACACAAAATAATTCACCTTTGCTTTTATAAACAAATGAAGAAAGACTTCATTGTTTTTGTTGCAATTTGATTCTTGTTGCGCATAATATTATAAAAACTAATTTATTAAAAATGCTAATAGCCGTCTATGATTCTAGTAAAAGTTCAAATGTACCCAAATATATTTATAATAAAATAAACGAATGAAAGATGAAAATTTATTGATTTTATCAATTGGATGTAAGTCATTAAAAAATATGAAATTAATGAAAATATTTTATCACAAGGGGTGATATTTCCTTTCGTGGCGGCTCTGTCTACGCACTTGCAGTTCTTGTGTTGTAAGATGGCTTTATATTTAAATATTTCAAAGGCCGTCCTCGATTCACCTGAACTAGACTCATTTCCATTGTTTTTGTGTTGGGTACCGAGTTTAATAAATGGATTTGAGCAAGGCATATTAATCTACCTGTATAAAAAGATACGAATATTACCCAATCTGCAAGGGGAATCCCTTACAATCGTTAATGTCTTAATTTTTTATTATGCTATTCCTTCGTTTCATTTTTTATTGTTAGTTATTTATTTGTTAACATTCAAATTATTTCAAATTTGGAACAAAAACTAAGTTTTCAAAAAACTTTCATTGATTTTTTTTTGTTTCTAGTAAATTGAGGTTTGAAAGCATTTCCATGGAATTCTTTTATTTAAAACTAATACCAATTTGAGAAAATTCGTATACAAATGTTTCAAAAAAGTTTTTAACTACTTTTCTTGATTTTTCGACTTTTTTCAAATTTGTTAGATTTTTTTCATTTTGAAAATATTTTTTTTTACAAAGTTTACGTTTATATTAGATGATTTTAATATTTATGTTACGTTTATATGAGAGGGTTTTAATTCTTACCGATAAACAATGACAAATGCCGCATGGTGTTGATGCTGAATTTCCTTATTTAGATTATTCTGAAATCAAAAGAGGATCACTGTAAAATATTTACTTATTTATATATAATGGATACTTAAGGATCTTTTAGTTAATATTTTAAATAATTACAAATTCAATTACAGTTGAAGCACATTCCACTATTTCCTTTAGTGTAACGCAATAATTTCAATCCTTAGATTTGTTTTATTAAATTGTAATAGTTTAATATTTAATATTGAATTAAATTTAAGAAAAAAAATCTTACTTTTAATAATTAAGACTATTCTAACTTAAAAACAAATATATTATTATGAAATAAAAATCACAAATTTGAAGTATTTAAAAATGTATATGTTATATTGAAAAAATATTAAAGCAATGGTATGTTACAAAATTAATAAACTATCAACAAACATGTTTTGTGAAAAAAATTCATATCTATAAGTTTTATATTTATATTTTCTTATCAAAATGAGAATTATATTTTATTATAGAATATATTCGTAATACAATATTGAATAAAACATTTTTTTTGGAAAAATCAAGTAACAATTGAAAGCCGAAAGAGAAGTGCAATAATTTATTGTATTCAACATTTGAGTAAAAGACATTGAAAAAAATCTGGATCTCAAAAGTTTGATGATGAATAAAATCACTGAGCACTTCACAATAAAAAAAAATGTTGAAGCAATCCTTTGCAAAATTGAAACAATCCCTTGAAATTTGTCACACAAATCAAATTAAAGCCGTTTGTTAAAAAAACACAAACTTGAATGGTGTTGACTTTCGAAAAAAAAAAAACACTGATAATTTCGACACAAATAATTCACAATTATTTTTACTGGTAACTCGAAAAAAGCGCGGGAGAATCGAACGCTGCTCGTAAAAGCGCATGTATCGAAAGCTTACTTAACTTAAGTTGTTTTACTGAAACTTACCTCGCCAAGTGACGAGTAATTTTTAGCTAATGTGCTTTGTTTGTTAGCTGAGCTAAGGCTGACTTAACACAGCGAACTTTGGTATATTTATGGCATCCAAAATACCCCCAACTTAATCTCAATCTCTGTAGTGGTGGGAGAGAGGGAAACATCATACGTATAGCGTCTGTGTGACCCGCAAAACCTTCGCAAAACACTTCGTGAGTAATGGGTGATCCGGTGAAGGTCTAATATGGTATTCAGTTGTGAGATATTTATCAAAAAGAGGATGAGATACAAACGATGTAAAGATTCCTTTGATAAATAAATTAGCACCTTTTGAGGAAGATTATGTGATTGATAATATTACCAAATCTCACGTAATATCAGAGTAATTTTATCCGATTATCAATATATATTTTATTCAAGTTCCCATGAACCCAGTAATTCTAGTGAAAATTATGAATTATATGGTCAGAAGGGTAGAATATTTTCTAAGGTTAATCTTTTAACAAAGATACTTTTAAATTGCGATTTTGATAAAAAGCAGACTTGACTCATTTCTGATTTTTATTTTCATATAAAATAAGAAAATTTAAAGGGAATATGTATTCTGTACAATGTCAAATTTAATTAAGACACACAGACGTGATCTTTTCTCCTGATTGAAGAGGTATCGTTTTAAATTGGCATTAGGAAAAAATCGCCATTAAAATTAACTAATTTAAATTGAGCATGCAAAAAAGTATAATTTTGATTCGATTACTCAATTTCTATTGACGGCATGTGTATACTTATTAGTTATTGGAGAAAATAACACGGATTATATTGTGCGTAGCCTTAAACATCGTGGCAGTCTAAGTTGAAGGTGCAACGATGCATTTTAACTAACATCATTGTTGTGCAATTCTAAATGCCATTTTTTTGTCTTAATGTCAAATATATCCTTTTTATTTTCAGCGAGTATTTTATACACGAATTCAGGTAAATTATGATTTATATGTACAAATAAAATGGATGAAAAAGGGCATTTCTAGATTATGACTTTGTATAAGATTCGATAATCGGTTACTTTATTGATTGTTAGAAGAATTTGTCCCAAATGCATGAAAAAGATAAAATAAATATTTTCAAAATGGTTAATCATTTTTTTTTCAGAAATGTATCTCTTTTACTTAAAAATCCATTAAATAACATTGATGGCAACAAAACAATATTTGTATTTATAATTTTTTTTCAATTTTCTTTTCAGATTCAAACATAATTTCATGGGTCATCCTCATCTGAATCCACTATATTTCATGGGTCATCCTCATCTGAATCCACTATATCTCTTTCCATTTATTATATAGCAAAAGTATAAAAAAGTCATAACTACAGAAGTTATTGTGGTTAGAATTGAGACAACCATAAATATAAACGCTTTAACATATGTCATTCTTGTAACGTCTTTATGTTGGTGTACAACCTCCAGCACGGTACTCGGGGGGTTTGATTTCCGATGGTACCCATAAAAACATAATAAAGAGACAAATCTGGTTAAAGAGTTCACCAGGTAATATACTCGCATGCGCCAAGTATGTATGCGACTGTTGTTGCCGCTTCTTGTGCGTCAGTGTTGCCAATACAACTAATAACGAACCACGAGTTTCATATCTAATTCTGTGGTTCTACTCACAAATGCTCAATTACTGAGACTGAAGAAATTATTGTCTCCCGGTTACGCTTTTTAACATTTCCGAATTATCAATTCGGATGTGTTAAAGAAGTACAAAAGAAGTATACATTGGTATAGAGGCTAATATTGATATATACAGTTGGACATTAGGTACGTGTATGCACCTTCTCAGAGCCTTCGAGGAAGGTGTTTTGCTTGGATTAAAAAAGCTCCATTGATTTGGTTAGACATATGTTAAAAAATGCCAGATGACTGTATTTAGAGCGAGGATTTAAGAAAGGTATCCTGTGGGAAGGCTAAGAAGGGCGTGGAATTGGCAAAACAAAGAACTGAGGGGGACAGACGTTAGTTGGAATATGAGACGAGCGTGCTTCGAGAACTACCGTTGAAGCGCTACAAACCCAAATCTGGTGGATAACGGGCAGATGAAGATAAATACAAACTAGATAAGTGTTGTTCGTAAAAATATTTATACCAATTGATAAGTTAGATTTAAAAACACTAAAACCTAAACTGTTTCAAAGAGATTTTAAATTCCAGAAAATTATTTACTAAGACTCCCGGTTTCTTAGTAAAACAATTCTCACAATTCTTCTCGTTTTCTTTCTGAGGTGAAAATACTGACTTGATCGAAAAAAGAGCAAAGTTAAATAAATTGATTGACTTTTTTGAAAATTTATAGTTGCTGTGACCCCGTGGTAAGCTTACTTGCTTAGTATCCGGGCATCCCGAGTTCAATTTCAGATAGTTTTCAGACTGGTCTTATTTTGAAGTCCTCATTTGAACTCATTGATGTCTTGATTCTTAATAGCTGCTAAAAATACATTTCAGGGTGTTCGTAGGGTAGTCGGTGTAACGATATAGCGCGATGGACATTTTTGTTGTTTTTATAGGTTAAGCCAAACTTCTAATGCCTTTACATGTAAATCACTTATATAGATAATTTTTATATTCTTTGTATTAAGAATTGAATGTTCTTTCAATTTATATTTTTTCCTAATGTTATCATTACTTATTCTGTCATACATGATTTTTGCATTCTGCATTCAACGCAACGCTCACATTTTTATTGCGTTTACCTTATATTCTTTACTTTTTTTATCACCTCCTAGTTTCACTTATATGGTATATCCCAATGTTGGGACCAAGATTCCATTATGAGTAGTCAGATTTGCTTTGCTACTCTTTCCTATTAATTGACTGGTCAACTTATAATTAATGTGGGGAGAGGGGAGGTATTCAATGTCATATACTATACCACAAAAAAACATTACAGTAGAGAGTAAACTCAATGAAAGTCTCAAGTTGACACTTTGTGAGTTGTAGTCAGCCTGACATACTGAAAGAATGAATTTCTGATTGGAGTTTTCAACATTATTTGGAACAATGATGATCATAAGAACATTCGAAGCCACAAGCCATCAGATATAGCAGATCTTAAAAACACTTGTTTTCTTGTATTTATTGAACCGCATGTATGAGACGAGTAACTACAATGTATAAGTGAACAATGAAATATTGGAACAAGTTGGAGAATTTTATTACTTAGAAAGCATGTTTTTTTTTGTGAGATGGTAAGATATGGAAATATATTGATATGTGTATTGTTGCAGGTAATAAGGTCAACATCCTTAAAAAAGGTTGTGTACAGAAGGGTGCTCGTGTTAATCTTGATGTATGGAAGCGAAGTCTAGGTATTTAAAAATAGTGATACAAGTAGGATAAATGCTGTAAAAATGCGTGCCTTGCATAGAATATCTGATATTTCTATGTTTGACAGATAAATATATGATCAGATACAGGATTACGGATAAAGATCGATGTTGTAAGTAAAATTAAAAAAAAAGGAACCTACAGATGGTTTGGCCATATTGAGAGACTAAGTTAAGGGAAATATTCAATAAATACTTATATTTATGAGATATTAATGGAATGTGAGCAAACGGTAAACCGAGGAAAGTGTGGAAGAAGATAGATGGAGAATTTTTTACTGAAGGAAAAATAAGAAGTATGAGAATCAGGATATCACATTTGATGAGATATATGGACGTGAGGTGAGAGCTATTACACTTTTGTTGTATACATAACAACTTGGTGGGCCTATTGCCATATGGTTACCTCTTCCAATTAACCAGAAAAATTTAAAGAGGCCATAAGTGAAAACTAGACGTGATTTTTTTTAAATCTAGTTTCAACAGGGATCGAACCGGCGAATTCCAGGCTGGAAGACGGGCATCCAACGAGTATCAACTAGACCAGGGGTCTCCAAACTTTTTAGCCTAAGGGCCATACTTACTCCTCCACTAAGTCTCAAGGGCCAAGACCTAGCTAGCTCATTATGCCAACATACTGTAATTTTGAATTACGCGCAAATTTTAGTATTGGGACTAGCCGGCGAGTGAGATATCTATGGCGCAGGGTGCGAGGGTGGACTCCGCTCCGTTCACAATTTTGGTTGGTACTTACGGGCAAGTGTCAAGGACATTTCGTTGCGGCAGAGATAGCCGATGCGCGAAAAGCGAAATATAATGTGACTAGTGTGTTTTGTGACTATAGTCGTTAAATAAAAACATCTGATTATTATTTTGTATGATTTACTTACATTGTAAATTTTACAATGTAATCAAAATAAACTATGACGGGCCGAATACTGGGATTGATGATGCTTGCGGACCGTAGTTTGGAGACCCCTGAACTAGACCATGGAGCAATGTGCATGAATAGAAAGTCGTGGAGGTCTCTTCTGTCTACCTACCCCAAAATATACATATTTGTATATATAAATGTTTCTATATATGAATGTAAACCTGAGACTCATTTGCTATCTCTCGTTAGCGCTAGCTCAGCATCTAAGTCTTGGATGAGAAATGCATAAATATTTATACAAGCAACTGCCGATAACATTTTTATGATTGAATAACTCACCAGTTGGGCAAGAGTCATTAGATGTTATGATATAAAGCGGCAGTAACAATGCTAGCAAAACGTTTCAGCGGAATATTCTCATCGTTCTGATGTGGTATAGTGGAATAACTGAATCAGAACGAAATTTCGTTACAATCTCAAGAAAAACTAACAAACTAGTACATCTTCATTAAGAAAATATACGTTAATTAGGGTAACAGATCTAAATACAATTATTATAGCGTATTATCATGCGATTTCCCTTCTGGTGTAAATGAAATAGGCTGTGCGCCACATTTTTACAACTAACGCAATTCTATAATTTACAACTAGACACCCATTACCATTAAAATACAAGTACCACTAATAGAAAATATATTTATATTTAAGGCGTATTTATTAGAGAATTCAACACATTGAAATTTATTTAGTAAAACAATTTTTTTTTCATTTAACATTAAGGTATAACCCTACCGGTTTCAACGTTTTCACGTCATTATCAGGTGAATACAAAAACAGTTTTGTCTGTGCTCCCCTGATAATGAGGTGAAAACTTTGAAACCGGTTGGGTTATATACCGCTATGTTAAGGGGAAAAAACAGTATCTTACGAAATAAATTACAAACATATTTTTTTATAAAGTGGAAAAATGAACTCAACGAGAAAACGAAAAATTAAAAGATGATGATGGAAAAAAGCTATCTTCAAATAAAAAAATATTTGAATATTTTCACAGCTTTTTTTCACTTGATTAGGTTGTTTATCTGAGTTGATGCCGTTTTGAGTAAGTTTTCATGATGGGTTATTTCGAAGATTTTTGAACTTTCATCCTCAGGGCGATATAATAAATATTTTTTAATGTCTTATTAGATCACCCTGATGATGAAAGCTACAACGCCTTTGGAACATTAGCCATCAGTTAGGATAACTCAACTTCGAAAAATACATGATTTTGAGACGTGGTGTTGACGGTTTATATTGAGAATTACATAAATAACTTTTTAAATGAGGTGTAAATCACAAACATATGACCAGAGTTCTTCAATATTTTAGAAACCATGTATGCAGATATTGTTAATCGTATGTGGATTTTGTGAACATTCGAGTGGAACGAAGAATAAAATATTTTTTTAATTGCTGTTTTTAAAATAAGTTCATTTCGAAAACAGTTCAAATAAAATGAGTGTTCATGTACGAGTATATCATTGGTAGAATAATCGTCAAAATGAGTGTTCATGTACGAGTATATCATCGGTAGAATAATTGTCAAAATTAGTTTTTATGTACGAGTATATCACCGGTAGAATAATCGTCAAAATGAGTGTTTATGTACGAGTATATCATCGGTAGAATAATTGTCAAAATGAGTGTTTATGTACGAGTATATCATCGGTAGAATAATCGTCAAAATGAGTGTTCATGTACGAGTATATCATTGGTAGAATAATCGTCAAAATGAGTGTTCATGTACGAGTATATCATCGGTAGAATAATTGTCAAAATGAGTGTTTATGTACGAGTATATCATCGGTAGAATAATCGTCAAAATGAGTGTTCATGTACGAGTATATCATTGGTAGAATAATCGTCAAAATGAGTGTTCATGTACGAGTATATCATCGGTAGAATAATTGTCAAAATGAGTGTTTATGTACGAGTATATCATCGGTAGAATAATCGTCAAAATGAGTGTTCATGTACGAGTATATCATTGGTAGAATAATCGTCAAAATGAGTGTTCATGTACGAGTATATCATCGGTAGAATAATTGTCAAAATGAGTGTTTATGTACGAGTATATCATCGGTAGAATAATCGTCAAAATGAGTGTTCATGTATGAGTATATCATCGGTACAATAATTGTTAAAATGAGTGTTTATGTACGAGTATATCATTGGTAGAATAATTGTCAAAAGGAGTGTTCATGTACGAGTATATCATCGGTAGAATAATCGTCAAAATGAGTGTTCATGTACGAGTATATCATCGGTAGAATAATTGTCAAAATGAGTGTTTATGTACGAGTATATCATCGGTAGAATAATCGTCAAAATGAGTGTTCATGTATGAGTATATCATCGGTAGAATAATTGTTAAAATGAGTGTTTATGTACGAGTATATCATTGGTAGAATAATTGTCAAAAGGAGTGTTCATGTACGAGTATATCATCGGTAGAATAATCGTCAAAAGGAGTTATAATGAAAGTCACTTTCCTCAGTAACAAGTCAATTCAACTGAGCAGTATGTGATTGGGTTAAATCACAAAAACGTTTATTTATGGAAGTATAATTTACTAAATAAGTCATAATTGTTGAATTAATATATATTTTTTTCAGTTTATCACTATCCCTAATGAGTTAATCTTTCATCTTGACATTTAATTGCTATCAATACCATAGACTAATATAGTATTGTAATTTGACGAATTTCCTTTAATACGATATCAACTTCCTTGTGATATTTGAATTAGGAAATAATTAAATGGACTATATTTGAATTAGGAAATAATTAAATGGAATACATTTGACAAATAATATTTATGTGAAATTTGATAGGTAATATAAAGTACAAACAAAACAATGAAAGTGAAAGATGAAACACGATCAAGGACATTGCATAAACACATTTATTGGTTCGTCCTAACGGACATTGAGTGATGAGTAATTTAAATTACTCATGATCTATATGTCTGGTAATTTTTTGGTGTTTGTTAATATGAAAAGGAAAATCCTTGACGAAATTTACACATTTTCAATCTTTACCGTTTAATATTTTTTTATCTTATTTACCTGTAGGCATAAATCTTTTAAATACATTTTCGTAAAAACAAATCAGTGAATTTATTAAATGTATTATTTTAACAACTTTTAGCTCATCATTCTGTGGGTACTTGTTGAGCAACAATGGACAAAAAATTATGGAATAAAATAAAATAAACTTTTGGTTTTACTTCGCATATTACTGTGATCTACGTGGCTTAGATGATAAGTCTTTTAATTCGGGGATTTAAGGTTCGATTCCTGTTGCAACCCAATTTATCTTAGAAAAGGGCCAGTCTAATTGTTACATGGCAATAAAATCAGGCAGCGAAATAACCTTCATGAGAAAAAACAATTCCAGCTCTCCATTTTCTTTCAGAACATGGTTTTTCTCTTCGATCAGGTGACAGGACACCGTTGCATACCAACACATCATACTTTTTACATCTTCATTTGCAGTTTACTAGGCGCGACTGTGGAACGAACTTCCGAGAACCATCACATGTGCACCATCCCTATCTACCTTTACGAGATAATCGAAAAAATATTACGTCACTCATGATACCTCTTTATCCTAAGTTTTCTTTATTCCCTTTTTTATCCTTGAACGAACTCCTTACCTTTAATTTTACCATTATTGTTTAGTTAAGAGATTGGCTATTTGTTTTTTTTTTACTTAAATTGTAAGGAATATTTATTTATAAATCTATTGTTTTTCGTATTCAAGATAAGGTGATTAGTTGGAAAAAATTGCAGCATAGCAATAAACCCGCTATATGTCCCAATATAAACATGTATACAAAATAATAAAAACAAATAAATACACACATGCACCGTTTATTGAAACCACCGGTCATCTCGATATAATTACTGCTATTTTGATCAATCTACAGATGAAATCTTAAAGTACTGCGAAGAAAATTGAGTTAACAAGGGTTTTTTTCCGTAAATGTTTTGATCGATTGGCTGTTTCGTCCTAATAGCGTCAAATAATGGTATGTCAGTAAAGTCAGTCCAAAAGTGTATCCACGCAAAATCGAACCCGAGATACTTAGATGTTAAGAAAGAGTGCTAATAAAAACCATTAGAGCTTAGCTTCAATTCTATTTTGTGTCTTCAATCAAATTATTTTGATCAAAACATTCATTTTCAAACCTGAATGTAGCTTGACAAATTCTGCACTTCCAAAAACTGTCATATAAATTTGAGTCTAATATGATTCAAACCCAAAACCTTAAACCAATAGACCGGCATTCAAACTTGTTAACTGGGTATTTCGGTAAACGCAACGTGACGATACTTTCGAATGATCCATTTTTAAATGAGTGGTCAGTGTTCAGCGCAGCTTTTACTACCCCCTGCGAACACTCCGATGACCTCCGGGGTAAAATGCTTGTCTTTCGACCCGAATATGGCACTTTCAATTCCTGTAAGTTTCCATTATTTGCAAAAAAATACTCATGGATGGTTTTTAGTTTCGGATCTTTTTAACAACTTTCTTGACAGTGGCGAATATTGCCACGTGACAATAAATATTTTGTATTATAAACAAGGATGACACTCGTGCCTCTCAGTATATTCACACATTTTAATAATCAATGATCTGCATTATTAGCTGTGGTGAGAAGGTTAATGGAGGTATAAGCAAAGTACGCTCTATGTCAAGCATATCTGCTGGTAATAGTTGCTAATGGATGATGAAACTTTAATACAAATTAATTCAAAACAACCAGCTGTGATTAACGTGCGCTTCCAATGTTTTCTAGTTAAAGCTGCAACAACTGAGATCACCACTGAAATTGCGTGTGTGTATGATGGTGCCAAAGAAGCATGCAATTAAAAATTTGGTCGCGTTAAATATTTGACTAGTGCTATCACTGATGATGGAACACTTATTATTTATTGTTCGATTCACTCAGTAATTATGAATTTATGACCTTGCGATGACAAGTGACACATACTTTGTGAATTCCTTTTGAAGGTACTTCTATCCTTTATTTGTGTATATTGGAATTAATAAAATTAGACATTAAATAAGTCATTGTTATACACATATGTTACGTCATGTGGGTGATGCTTATTTTCTTGTATTGCTGTTCCGGTATTGTAATTTATATTGTTGAATTGCATCAAAACTAAAGAGGTTTTAGGGTGTGATTTTACTAACATAAACTTAAATTTGCCAATGTTAAGTCCAAGTAAAAATATATAATTGGAACCATTTTTCTCGTGTCAACAATTCTATTGTCGTGTGCTATAACTGTTGTATTTTAGTACAGGAGTTTTAGTTTCAATTCTCGAAATTTTCCGATCTGTTTTTTTTTAAATTTTATTTTACTTGATAAATATTTTCAATGTGATGAAAAGCTAAAAATTAAGCCTTGGAAAATTAAATATTGGAAGATTTGGGGTTGAAAAAATGTCTCTGTCCAAAGGATGTTCGCATATACATATGCTATTTTACTTAATCTTAAAATCCCTGTCTCTTACTTTATAAAGATTGTTTCGGTATTACAATATTCTCTAAAAACATAAATAGATGCATATGGATTCTATTATTTTATATATTGTATTATTTATAGTTAAGACATTAACATTGTGGAGGTTTAAAGACATTGTAACTTGTTTCACCAAACACTGTTCACTCCACTTTTTGAAACGGTATAACCCTACCGGTTTCAAGGCTTTTATGTTTAAAATTTGCAAATGTTAATTATTTTATCTCAGATGTCCCAAGAATAAGTTTTTGACATTTTTTTAAATTTACAGAAAATTTAAGAAGCGCTCTTCTATAATTTTGTATGACGCAAGTTCCGTAAAATTAATTATCTTTAATTGCATTTTGCAGGACTATATATTTTTCCAAAGTCATTTTCTGCCATTTCTAGAGATGAAGACATACATGTATGCGTGAGTTTTAAGTCTTTTTTATACACAATATTTCGTTAATGCTTTTCAACAGGGATTCTTAAATATTTTTAATTTGCGAACCTTTTTTGCATGATTAAATATTAAGTGACTTCCTTATTTTTTAGCCTTAAATTCTTAAGTAATCTATGGATAAAATAGTGTAAAATAAGCATTTAATCTACACGATTAGATTACCTCAGTTTAAGTGAATTCACAAAGTAGCGTTTTGAATATTTTCTGTTAATTTAATAAACCGTTTAAAACATCTATAATTTTTCCTCACTTTATGAAACGTTACCAAATTTATAACGATTTTTTTTCCAAGTACATATGTATATAAAAAGAATATTCATATTTTTTTTTATCATTCATTAATTCACTAGTGTGGTATCCCTCAATAAATTCGCATTTATGGTGTGAGCTATTGAAGAGCATGGCCGAGAACCAATATTGTCTTTGATCCCTATAATTGAATCTTCGAGTAAAGAAACACTGGAGTAGGCATATTATTTACATTTCGTCATAGTACGTGTTGGAAATACTACCGTATGTATTCAGGAAACAACACTTGCACACGTCTTACGCGTGCGAGTAGTATTATCAGTAGAGCTCGTTAACCAGACTAGCATTCCATTATTTTTTACCTTTTTTAAGCACTACTTAAAATTAAACAAAACCTCCACGTGGAAGACAAGAGCTTTATCAACTAGGCCACGGGAATCGTTTTAACTACTCGAATAAGGTAAAAAAGGTTTATTTTTTTATATATGGATGTGATTTGATAAATTTCTTTTTATGTTAAAATACATTTTGTTCCGATAATTTTTAAAAGATTAATACTTCACAGACTATAAAATAGAGATAGTTTTGTTTGCGCGTTGCACAAATATATAGGAAAAGCTTACAAATGTTAATAAGCAATTATTATTGTATATTTAATCCCTTTAGGTTTAAAAGGAACCAAACACAGTTGAATTTTACATATTTATACACAAATTATTCAACAACTTCATTGATTAAAGGAACATAAAACTTGAAAATTCTTTAATTGAACATATATAAAAATAGTTTAATATCTTTTTGAGCAAATGTCCCGAGGGGTCGCAACACCTAGTTTAAGAGCTAGTGCTTTACATTCTGAGGAGCTGTAGTCACCGCATATCTCACTGACAGCTGAATGCGGAACATTTGACTTCCAGTTGTAAGCAAACGTCGAGTTATTTCAATCAATGTAAGTTTAAGTTCTATTGACAGATAATATAATTTTAAAGATAATGGAATCGTGGTGTTAGATTTTAATGTAAACGGATAAATAAGGTTATACATACCTTCACGCAGTTTCTCTGTCAGGGTAGGCGGAGAGAAGAGAGTACACACCTTTCACATTGCGACACACATCATTCGTATTTTCTGTATACATAAATCATATCATACAGCTTCTACAAATACTCCGCATTTTATATTTCCTTCTTTCAAAATATCATACAATTGATCCAATCATACTTACATTTATCTTCCTCTACCCCACATCTTCCTCTCACATTTGTATTTTCTCAATGATCTCAAAACATGTTGAATGTATTTAAGAGTTTAGATTTCGTGAATATGGAAACCACATCATAACGTAAATCTTGTGATCAAGTTGCATTATTATTTATTCACAAATTTATTTAAACTTGTATTTCCTGGTTTTATATTTTATAAAACATTTCAAAACATGTTGAATGTAGATTTGACCCATTTACAATCAACTTATTAATAAATTTGTAATAAAACAAAATTATGTGTTTGTAGGGTTCCATTTCTACGTCTTTTATCACATTTGCACTGTATATACATTTACATTGGTTTTGTTAGTCTTTCTTCATTAATTCGTTCTTTGTCTTACTGAACACACCAGTCTTTCTGCAACATTAAGTAAGTTTACGGAGGTGGCAAAAAGAGGACCATTGCCAAATTATAGCCTCCGATCTGTATGAATTATATTTTAAGATGTTAAGGTCTTTAACTTTCTTCAGAGATAAACAAGAATTTGATAGTAATTGTAAGAATAAAGGCACTATATGCTTTTATTCTCCCCCCTGTCTAGAATATATCATGCGATCATTTTTACCTGTAATGACGACCTCCGTGACCTAGTTAATAAGAAGTTTATCTTCCATCCAGGGTGTTTAGGTTCTATTCTCGATGGTATATAAAAAAAGTTCGAAGCCTGGTAGTGTTTGTCTGATAATAATACTCGTATGAGCTAGACATGTTCGAGTGTTGTAACCTCTTTATGTGTGGTAGCGTTGCTATGACGGACTGCAAGTTCTGTGTATACTTCAGTGGTTCCAAACCCGGTAGTGCGATTAATGGGACAATATTGTTTCACTGCCATGATCTTCGATATGTACGCATCGCTAATTCAAATATGTTTTAGTGAACTGCACAAAATAATTAATTGAAAATGTCATAGTCAAGCTTTATGAATATGAGATTTGAAACATGTAACCCCGACGACTCAAGAAAAGTCACTCCAAGTCTCTGAAAACAAGACTCTTCGTGGAATATTCGAACATATGTCAACGGGAGCAAGTACCATTTATGCAAAGTTTGAAGATCTGTTCTCTCTACTTACCCCCCAAGGGATACGGCGTGATTACATGTATGTTTGTAGTATAATATATGTTAGTCTCCATTATAAAGTCAAGAACAATACTGGATTCATTGTGAGATGAATCCAGTACATCCAGAATGATTTTCAAGGAGCAACCAGTAGGAAGAAGGCCTTGAGGCGTCCACGAATCGGGGTGAGGACAACGTGAGAAATTACATGGTTTATAAGAATGATCATGATTAATGCACCCTTTCTGAATGAGGTGTTGGATGGTTAAGAATGGAGGTGCTGGAGAACTATCGGTAAGTTGCTCCAAGATCTTAATAATATCTACGAGAAAGATATAATAGACTTGAATTTAAAAATAAAATGTTAGTCAATGACGCTTTTTAGGTAAATGGTTATAATCTCTGTAGCCAAGAATGCTTGACTTCAACAAATTCAGTTTAAGAAAGTAAAAAATAATCTAAAAATTTTTAACCTGTTCACCGCGTTAAAAATCAAATTCCACGAATCCTGTGCGCGGCACAATTTCAGCGTTTTTTAATTTCTAAGTTTAAACACATATTTTGTTTAGAACCACTGATATTTGATTACAACACCAAGTAAACATGACACTTAATTAATTTTCTGATAATAAATAATAGTCATTTCTCTTAAGGAGACTCATTAAATAAAGGAGATAAACTTAACATTACGTAAAATAAACAAAGGAATGCTACGATCAAATCAATGCTTCATGACACTCACCCAATCAAATGCATATAGCACTAGTAATGTTTATTTACAAGAGAGAGTTAGTAATGTTTATTTACGTAAGAGAGACTTAGTAATGTTTATTTACGTAAGAGAGACTCATCGCAGGACTCGATCCGCGCGACAGGTCGTTAATGCTGGAAATATTGAGAAACCAAAAAAATTCGGCGCTCTGTTTATTCAACAATATCTCATAAACTAATATTTTATTTGACAAGGTTTTCAAAGATGTCGCTAGAATAAAGATTATTTTAAATTTTAGTTCAATTTTTATTCCGGTTTTGTGTCATTTTTTTTAAGTATTTGTGATTTGAAACTTGGATTGTCGTCAGATCACAGGCGTTTGTGCTCCCCGCGGGGAAAGAGTTAAATCATCATCACCGTCACGCCATGCCCCTACCGGAGAAGGCAAAGGTAATAGATCTCCTCTTCACTTTATCTTAGTATACATCTTTTAATTCCATACACGTCGTCATACATATAGTATTATCCTATTATAAAGATTCTACTATAACATCTCTTAGAATTTGATTGATTTTATCGTGCCTCGTTTTCCTAGGCATTCCCAAACATCTCTTATATTTTAAACCACTTGTTAAGATTATTTTTGTTAATCTTTCATCATTCATTCTTTCTTTATGGCAGAACCATTTCAATGCTCCTTTCTTCGTGTGTCTTTTTACATCAAAGGCTCAAGCGACACTCAATACATTCAGATGTTTCAAAGTAAACTTAATATCGTGTTTAATAATGAATAAAAAGCCTTGCTCCTTTTATTTTAATCCTTACGTAACGCATGAAAATAAAAGGTGTAA
This sequence comes from Odontocerum albicorne, assembly GCA_949825065.1. Lineage (NCBI taxonomy): Eukaryota > Metazoa > Arthropoda > Insecta > Trichoptera > Odontoceridae > Odontocerum > Odontocerum albicorne. The sequence goes on along the minus strand of OX463849.1, from coordinate 12,379,721 downwards.
GGCTTTCAACCAAAGGAAGAGGCTCTCATAAAAGGCCTTAAAAAGTCTTAGTAGCCTGTTGGGCTTATCCATTGTAACAATTTGTTAATTATACTTTGGAAAAAATTAACGCACTGCACAAAAATATAGTCAAAATAATATTTATATTTAATTAATAGAATATTTTCACAATATATTAACATTTTTGATTTACTTCCGTCATTATTGACGGTTCCCGAGGATTCTATTGTCATAACATAACAGTAGGAAACGAAAGTAGATAAGCGAAGAAAAAGAAATCCACACAAAATACATTCACGTATAATTAATGAAGTAAACATAATAGTTAAGTACCAGACACATACTGAAGTTTATAATATGTATATTATATTAAAACAGATTTTATTTAGACCATTTTCAGAATAAGTTTATGTATTACAAAAATTAGCTGTAAGAACTATTATCAAGTTATAAGTTAGCATGTAGGTGTAAACTTTTTTTTAAGAAATTAAATATGAAGATTATTAAAAATGGCGTGTAGTAAATTAAAATTAAGTAAGCCTAGAGTTATTATAGTATACAAATGAGATGTCCTTTACTTCATAAGTAATTAATTTGTCTATGACTTGGCAAATTAATTTGTCTATGCTTTTGGCAAAAATGCATCAAAGATTACTTTATCAAATGAAATAAAAAGTTTAAATATAAAAGTATTAGATTTAAAGACTACGTATATTTTTCATTATTTCAATAATATTATATGGATGCACATTATAAAAATAATCCACTAGCCGTATATGTGTAAAATTGACTTACACTGTCGTTGTGTAAAGTACAACCTGGTGGGCTTATTGTCATATGGTAATCTCTTCCAACCAACCAGAAAGATATTAAAGAGGCGGTGAGTTAAAACCCTAATGAATTATTTAAAAAAAAATCTTGTTTCAGTGGGAATTGAACCCGCTATCCTCGAGTTGGGAGACCTGTGTCTTACCAATAAGGCCACGGAGGTCGTCAGAAGGTGAGTGTTTAATTTAATTTTCTCATTTCAGATACATAACCAATAAAACCAAAACAAAAGATGCTATAAAATAAAAATTTAGTTTTGAAAAAATTTGTTACCAGACCAAGTCAGTAGTATAGAATTTGCATAAAATGTAAAATTTTAGATCCATTTCAAGATGGATCTAAATAAATATATTATTTTACTTTATAAGTAGCTGGTTTAAATAAAAAAAAAACTTTTTTTCTTTAAAAAGGTTGAGAGCCACGTTTTGCTTAAGAACCATAATCCAACCATGGTTGATTACTTTTAATAAGTTACTTAACTTTTTCTTTCATAGAGAAATTGCTACTATAAAAACAAACATACCTTGTCAATCTCTTTGAAGATTGATTAAAATAATTTATCTCATGTTTATAATAAAATATGAATATAACGAAGTACGAACCGTATGGCATACTGCTATTTAATTTTACTAACACATGCTTATTAAAATATTTAATGCTAAATAAATATTTTGAAATGCTAGGTCAGGCGCAAAATAACGTAATCAAATATACCGAGTTCAAGTTTGACCTATTTGAGTTTCAATTTTTTTTTGTGCCAGAATCATGCTGTTTTTTTTTTATTTATTTTAACTTGAAAGCAATCTTACAGAAAATTGAAAATTACCAGTTCTAATAATAATAGTAAAATTACAATTTATATGGCGTGGTTTCGAGAGCATTCTCTCGAAACTCTACAAAAGGGCGCCCTTATTACTAATTAATCACGCTAACCAAACATAATTCCTTTTTTTAAATAAAAATTAGTTGATACTTTGGTATTCCTTAAAAATATAAAATTCATAATAATTTACTTAATATTCCTACCGTGATAAAACTTAACCTTTTCGACCATAAACTGCGAAAATTATTTAAGATACAAAGTTATCTGTGAATGTATTATTATAGTTAATTGACACAAATCACCCTCTCTATTATATTACAGGGATTCCATAGTATAGAGAGGGTGATTTGTGTCAGTGATTATTTAAATGAAAAGAAGGACTGTAAAATCACGTGGAAAAATACTAAAGTAAATAATATTCGAGGAATTTCAGACGATAAATTAAGATATTTGACTGAAAATTTGCAGAAAATCAGTTCGAGAAGGTGGGACAAGTTGAATGTGAACTTAGGTGAACTTGTTGAGTAAAATGAAGAACACTCTGAAATAGTTTGACGAATGTGAACTTAAGGTGAACTTGTTGAATAAAATCTAGAACACTGAGATGGTTTGATGAATGTGAACTTAAGGTAAACTTGTTGAATAAGATCAAAAACACTGAGTTTGATGAATGCGAACTAAAGGCGAACTCGTTGATTAAGATGACGAACACTATATTGGGAACGTGGAATGAATTAATGAATAAATATTAAGAGTTGTATCGAAATGTGAATGACGAGATAGGAAAGTCTGGCACTCTTCTCTACCTATCTCAACAGTGAAACGATGTGGTGGTATATATGTATGAATCATACAAAAAGTTTTTGAGCAAAACACATGCAGAAATAAATTGGTTTAGCCTTGATTTAATGATTTACATTTGAACAGCATGGGAGAAAAGGGGAGATTTAAGAATATCTATTTTCAAACTTTATTTACAAAATGTTAAGAACAAAGCAGTAGATAATCATTTGTCCAAATATTGTGTACTATAACGAATAAATCATCTTTAGTTTTTCAAAAGTGTTTAGTTTTTCAAACAAATGATTATTTCTTTCGTCCTTGATATTTTTCCCTTTCAATTTATTTTTCAATAATGGTTGCTTTCCATTATGTTTTTCTCTCCTTTGATTTTTATATTCGCTTTTGTTGATTTATTTAACTTCACTGAGTTTTTTTATCAGGACAGTATGGTTACGTAGAGCGAGTTGAAAAAAGGTTAGCAACAGGAAACAAGGTGAATGGAGCACAAAATGACAATACGTTATAATGTGTTGGTGTCCATCTTGATGTATGGAAGTAAAAACTAGAACATAGCAGAAAAATGATGTTCGTAAGATTGATGCTGTGAAGATGCGGGCACTAAGGAAAATTTGTAGAGTATCAATGTTTGAAATAAGGCGGAATGTAGACGTCACAAATAAATGCATGAGTAAAATTGATGTTTTAAATAAGTTGAAGAAAGTAGATTTAAGATGGCTTGAATATGTGAAAATAATAAATGATAAAATAATAACTAAGCGAATACACAAGTTAAAAGTGCAAAGGGTGTGTGGAATGTGGAGATCGAGGGACCTAATGGACTAGATTTTGAAAGAATGCAAAGTGAGAAGTACGAATAATAGAATATTGTGCATGAAGAGATGTATGCATGTAGATGAGTCGAAAGTTGTGTGCTTGGATAGAAAAACATGGAGATCTGTTCGCTCTACCTACCCCGCAAGGGACATGACGTGATGATATGTTAGTATGTATGTATTGTGTTTTTCTCTCTTCTAATCTTTATATTTCTTTCTCTTGCTTTAGCTTTATTATAATGTTTTCTCTTTTATGGTCTGTATGACTCCCCCTCCTATTTTCTACTCAAGATGTTACTCTTACTCCATTATTATGTTTTCTCTCTTATGATCTTTATTTTTCCCCCTCCAGTTTTGTATTGTGAATGTTGCTTTAATTCATATATTATGTTTTTTCTCTTATGATCTTTATATTCCCCCCTCCAGTATTATGAATGTTGCTTTAATTCATATATTATGTTTTTTCTCTTATGATCTTTATATTCCCCCCTCCAGTATTATGAATGTTGCTTTAATTCATATATTATGTTTTTTCTCTTATGATCTTTATATTCCCCCCTCCAGTATTATGAATGTTGCTTTAATTCATATATTATGTTTTTTCTCTTATGATCTTTATATTCCCCCCTCCAGTATTATGAATGTTGCTTTAATTCATATATTATGTTTTTTCTCTTATGATCTTTATATTCCCCCCTCCAGTATTATGAATGTTGCTTTAATTCATATATTATGTTTTTTCTCTTATGATCTTTATATTCCCCCCTCCAGTATTATGAATGTTGCTTTAATTCATATATTATGTTTTTTCTCTTATGATCTTTATATTCCCCCCTCCAGTATTATGAATGTTGCTTTAATTCATATATTATGTTTTCTCTCTTATGATCTTTATATTTCCCCCTCCAGTTTTGTATTGTGAATGTTGCTTTAATTCATATATTATGTTTTCTCTCTTATGATTTTTAGATCTACAATATGTGTGACGTAGGTGATAAACAGTTCACACAAAATTGTATCATGCAAAATATTCAACATAAAAGTATGATTTATACTAATTTCAATATATTATGTTAATTGTTATGTACTCGTATATTATTAGCCATCACTGATTTCTAATAATAAACATAACAAATAACTCTGTATTTGTTGTTTACTTCGTAATTTATTACATAAAATTTAATTAAGTACACATATAATATCTTAAATTGTCAACAAAATGAGGAAAAGGAAAACAATTTTGCAATGTCAAGGTCTGTGGTAAGATTATTGCATCATGCCAAGATGAGATATTGTAATTTTGATCTGTTGCATAAGAAATGGATACATCTAACGAGCATTGCGTAATTTGTGTGAGAACTGTGCAAGATCATATCACAATCTTCTCTTATGCTTCCATACACATGTAGTAAATATATATAGCCCACAATTATTGACCCTATTGATGGACGTGATACCTTGAAGGAAGGTTTCATTACGTTTAAAATTGATAAATTACTTTATTGAAGAATTTAATGATTTCTATTTCTCGTTTTTTTTTTTCAGGGTGAAAAGTCTATTCAATAGAATATTTCTATGTATATTCAAATTTTCGCCAAACCCCATTTATTCAAAGTTCATCATCGTCATCATCACTACGGCAAAAAGAAAAGATTATCACTTCATTTTATCTTGGCACACATCTTTCGCTTCTGCCACGTCCATGCAACACGTAATGCTTACTGTCTTATTAAAAAGACTTTTTGACCACTTTCCTCTTTCAGAATTTGATGACGTTTTTTAAATTAAAACAGAAATGTGACTTGATAGGTCATGCTATATTTTTTATATGTATCTATTAATTTTACCTGTACGCTTTATAATTTTTTAAAGATTATTTTTGTAAGTCTTTTGTCAATTACTAACTTAGTGCTCTTTTCTTCACATTAAGCACTTCATCCTCTTTCTATCCGCATTTTTTCGTAACACCTCATATAAGGTTTTTCCACACATTCTACGCAATGTTCTTATTTCTACCGGATTTATCTAACTATCATCAATGTATGGCTTTATCTATGTTTGGTTCAAATGTTGACGCCTTAATTTTTTTTATTAATAGGGTCGTGTTTACACATTATTATTGTGCTATCAAATTCATGTCAAAATACAATTATACGAGTCAATAAAATAAAACAATTGTAAATTGTTTTAATTACGATTCTCGGCCATTTAAAGTTTCAGCTGGTTAAGCTTCAAAAATGAACAATTAATTTATAAATGGAAAGTTCCACGAAGAAAAAAGAAACGCAACATTCATTGGACGCGGTAAAGATACGACATATAGTAAATCAAATCTGTCTCGCAAAGGACAATTGATAAATACATGGTTAATAGTTTCATCATTTAGGCCACACTCGCAGCCGAAATTCTTCACAATATCCAATATGTAAAGGTGGTTAGCCACCACGCAGTGGTCCGTCCACAAACGACACATGCCAGAAACTTCCATCTTGCTTATTTTTATTATATTTAATATTTTAAAGGGATATTTTGTTAGATTGATTTATATCTAGAGCTCTTATGTACACCAGTCATATTCCAATCCAACGCCCATCGACGCGGCGGCGCCAACTATCATGTTTAATGTTATTTGATATTCCGGTCGGTTAAAACATTGTATTACTCACCATTTACTCTATTGCTTGCTGTTACTCTTTGTTCGAAATTGCACTTCGTATGACTATCCAATGGTAACATGCTTTCAAAATATAAAATTTTCTAGACTTGCTTTACACATTCAACATTGTTTGCATTACGTATTTCTTAATTAACTTTTCGTCGATAATTTTATTCAACGGGTTCAAATCATCTGAGTGCACTTACTTTCATCCTTCTTCTCTGTTTTCAGTCATATGTTCATAGTTATTCTTAATAACTTCATTTTGTATTCCGTCAGTCATATGTTCCGTTTTCAGTCATATGTTCATAGTTATTCTTAATAACTTCATTTTGTATTCCGTCAGTCATATGTTCCGTTTTCAGTCATATGTTCATAGTTATTCTTAACAACTTCATTTTGTATTCCGTCAGTCATATGTTCCGTTTTCAGTCATATGTTCATAGTTATTCTTAATAACTTCATTTTGTATTCCGTCAAACACGTTAAATTCAACTTTAACGTGTTAAGTATTAATAAACTCACCTTTTCTTTGCCTAGCTGGTAAGATATCTGTCTTACAACCCGGGATTAGCAGGTTCGTTTCCTTTTTATACTTACTCGTTTTTTCTTTCTTTTAAAAAGCATCCCAATCGGTATCCATATAAAAGTTCTCTAGCACATTTTGGTTGGCTGGAAAATATTTGAAGAAGTGTAATACAATACAATATTTATGAAATAGTAGAACTCATTACCATGATTTTATCTTTTATGGGATGGGCGAGTTGAAAGGGTCATTGAAAGAAATGTAGTGACAGGGAAAAAAGTAAACGGATCACTTAATGTTATATACGAGTAAAACAACCGCACAATATCAACAGTTGCAAAAATGACAATATATTATAGAGTTTTGGTGCCCACCTTGATGTACGGGAGAGAAACTTGGACTTGGTAGAAGAGGGATGCGAGTAAGATAAATAAATACTATGGAGAAGCGTTCACTAGGGAGAATTTCTGGAGTATCAATGTTTGAAAGAAGACGGAATCAATTCATCAGTATGGATGAGTTGGATGTTTTAAGTAGGATGAAGAAAGGACGTTAAAGATGGCTTGGACATTTGGAGGGAATGAATTATGAAATATTTACTAAGCGAATATATAAGCCAGAGTGCAAGGTGCGCGTGGAAGAGGCAGACCAAGGAAAACAAGACTGAACCAAATAAACAAGATTTTGGAAGAAGGTAAAGTGAGAAGAATAATTAATAAAATATTGTGTATGACGAGATTTATAAATGTGAAGGAGGCGAAAGTTGTGTGCTTGGATAGAAAAGTTTGGATATCCGTTCACTCTAAGTACCCCCTAAGGGATACGACGTGATGTTATTTACGAGTATGTAAGATCTTATATGTAATAATTATTCCTTATGTCGAACTAATTTTTCTTTTCACACATATTAATAGCCGTTATGTGAATTTTGCAAAAAAAAAAATCGGAGATATTAGCATTAACATCTCATATACAAAAGACTCGTACTTATTTGTATTGTCATTTATGTTTTGGCTAATGATGCAATATTCCAGTACAGATTATTTATGTCACCTATTGACTTTTACTTTTACTTTTATATATCTTTAAAGATTGTTCAAGGTGACATTACATAAATTCAATAATTCATATTTTATTAAAATAATATTTTTGCGTCTTATTAAATAAAATTATAATAAAGATAAAAAAATAAAAACAAAATCAAAAGAATTTAATAAAAAAATAAATTATATATAAAACAAAACACATCCTTCAAGTATACTCTTTTCAAACGAGTACGAATCTACGAATATGAACGTAATACGAGCATATGTTACACTCTTTTAAATTTGAAACGCATACGATTTGGATTCATATCTGACGTAAAGTTGAGTGAAATCTGATGAAATTGGCACAATAAATTCGATAATGACTTTTAAGCACCCTTTAGGCGACTCTGCTCCTTAAATGGTGCTTATATCAACTGATATTTTATTATTCTTCTTAACTAATAAAATATTTATTACATTATTATTCTTTTTAAATTTGATGCATTTTTAACCCTTTTGATCCCACGGGGCCGATTATCTTCCCCAACTGGTGTATGCGAAAAATCCCACGGGGCCGATCATCGACGTCAAAGTTTTCATACAAGTTTTTATGTTAAATAAAAAAAAAAATTTTTTTATGAAAAATGAAAACCACTTATTATTTTACACTCTACAGGGAGGTCTCCACCAAAAATTTGTGTTTTAAAACTAAATATTAACTGAGATAAAAAATAAAATATAAACTACAGTTTTTTCCCAAAAAATGCTGGGATTTATCGCACATTTTATGCAAACTATGCTGGGATTAAAAGGGTTGAAAAATAAAGTTATCTTTGGATTTTTGTTGAATTTTAATGAAATATCGTATTTTGTAGTAGTTTGTGTAATTAGGTTGTTTTGTATACAGCGAAGGGGAACAATTGTGTAATTATAATTTATTGAAAAATAAAAAATAAAAAAAATACCGTTCATCCATTTAAGAAAAGGCATTCCAAATGAAGTATTCGGTAAAATTATAAAAAAAGAAAGCAGCATTAAATAAAATTAATTGCCTAACTTTAATTGAGACTTCGTAAATTAAAGAAACCGGTTCACGAAAAAAACAATTTTTTTTTTCTTCTATTGTTTTATTAAGCTTCTAAAATATTGATATACTGATTTAATTTTGAATTAAACATACACGTCCTACTTTATTTTAAGCAACCTTTAAAAACTAAATTAGGTAAGTTATTATTTAAGTAATTGTGTAGCAGAAGTTTTCCTTTTCCGTTAATTCACTTGAAACTTGTAGGCATTTAAAAGTTGTTACTTTTAAACGGGCAAACAGCGAATTATTTAAAAATACAGGCAAAAGTTCAAGGGAAAAAAGTAAAAAGGCACTTAAGTAATCTATTCAGAAGCTAGAACGCATTTCAGAAACTGATCGAGATTCTGTGATGAAACTTAATATTTTGGCATCGGCCTCCAAACATGACACGTATCTGTTTTAGTAGCGATGATTCATATAACAAGGTTCCTTGACAAATGGCACTTCAAATTATAATTATCTATGGAAACATAATTTGAGAAAAATCATTACATTCATTAAAATTAAATCTCTCAAAAGTGCATTAATTCTGGAACTCGCCCAAAATCGAACGTAGACGCTATATTGCTTAGCAATGACGATACGATTAGTATGTATGGAAATAATGTATGAAAATATAGTCTAAGAAACAGCACTGTTTTAAAAAAAATAAAAAGTCCCAAAATGGCATTAATTCTGAAACTCGCATAAAATTGAACATAGACGCTATATTGCTTAGCGATGATATTACGATCTTCTTCTTCCTAGTATCATATCAGATCCCCCCAACGTTGAATATCACCTGAGAGTAGACATATTTGTCCCCGGCAGCCCGAAAAAGATCCCCGACGCTCCTTATACCAGTACAATCACGTATATTGCGGAGTCAGGAGATTTGTCTCCTACCAACACCTCTTTGATCCTCTATTTTGCCTTGGATGATCAGGTGAAGTAATTTGTACTTTGCTCCTCTAAGTACATGACCCAAGTAGGATACCTTTCAGATTTTAATATAAGTCAGCAACTCTCTATCAACTTTGGCATTTTGAACAACCCTTGTGTTGCTGACCATATCCGTCCAGGGTATCCGTAGCATTCTCCGGTGCATCCATATTTCGAATGCTTCCAGTCGGTTCATACTACCAACATTGAGGCTACGATAGGCTATTGTAATAATGTATGGAAACATAGTCTAAGAAACAACAATGTTTTTAAAAAAATTATAAGTCTCGAAATTGCATTAATTCTGGAGCTCGCTTAAAATCGCACGTAGACGCTATATTGCTTAGCAACGACATTATGATTATATGCTATTGTAATAATATATAAAAACATAGTCTAATAAACAGCATTGTTTTTTTTAAATTAAATTAGTCTTAAAAGTGCAATAGTTCTGCAACTAGCATACAATCGAACGTTGACACAATATTGTATATCAATTAGGATACGATAAGCTACCGTAATATAAATAATGTATAGTAAATTATGTTAAGTTAGTCTCAAAAGTACCTTAATTCTGAAACTTGCTGAAAATCGAACTTAAATTTTCAAGAAGATCAGTCGTTTTAACCTGCTGCAGACTTTTGTTAGGTCGTTTTGAGAAAATATGATAAGCTGCGTTGAATACACGGAAAATTCAGATGCAAAATGATCTAAACTTATAACCAGTCCGGAACCGAATCAGCCAGGGGTCGTATATGCGATGCACTTTTGCTTAGCGTGATGCTAACCATTAGACCACGGCTGCTGGCATGTAGCAATTACGATATAGCAATGAAAATGAATATCTCAATTTTTTTCGATTGGTTTTGAGAAATTGCAGTCGAATGATTCAATAATATAATATGTATAAAGTTATTGAGAGAACGTAATTGCGCCTTTTTGGGTAAGATTTTTCATTTTTATCCACTTTGCACGGATTTCTCCTGTTACATAAAGATCTGCTTCTAGCGTTAGCTCATTCGTTAGGAAAAATATCAGCCAGGATTCTTCTCATACTGTTAGGCGGTACCGAGAATATATCAACAGTGTCATTCAGTTGGTTCAATATCTGAGTTGTATAATTCAGTTGGTTCAATAACACGCGTGACTGAGTATTTAGTCATGATATTCATCCTGTAAGTTGGTATGTAGAACAGAAGGTGATTCCTTAAGGGAAAACAATTAACTTGTACAAATGTTTTACAATTTATATAAAAAAAATATGTTTTAGTTTTATTTTTTTCCATTAAAACACTTTGTATTAAAACACTATAAAAATTTTAGAGATAAATCTGTAATATTTTTATATTGGCCAATTAATTTTGACAATACTAAGTGATTTTAGAAATTGCCAAAGATAAGTAAGTCATTCTTGAAACTACTTAATAAAAATTTATTCAGATTCAAAAGATAATTTTATATATCGCCGTTTGGAGAGCAAACTCTCCTCAAGGATATTAACTCGGGACTCGAGCCCATTATTACTAAACTAATCTCATCTGGCAGCTAAAGCAGCGCCCGAGTGAATCATGTGTAACACTTTTTTTCGTATGCAGTACAACCTTGTGGGATTATTGTCATGTGACAATTTCTACTAATCAACTAGAAAGATGTTTATTAGGTCTTTACTGAAAGCCAGACTGAAAACGTATATTTTTGTAATCTGGGTTAGAGCCAACCACAACTAAAAACTTAAAGTTTTCTTTAAATCTATTTCCAAAGTAACCAACATTTTATTGTTTCAAATAATTTTATATAACATAAATCTATTATATAATCAACTGAATAGTGTTATAAAAACAATAAGTGAAATATCGAATGATATGTTTAACTTCAATAACATGGCGTTTTAAATAAGTTCTAGAAACAATAGACCAATTTTTTGCTAAATAAAACTGTATCAATAATTTAATCGTGCCAAGCACAAATTAACTTATTAAAATTTTCATATTTTTAAGATTTCCTGTGAATTAAAAAACACTTTATTAAATATGTCAAGATATTTATTTTCCGTGACATCAATAGCCTCATAAAGAAAGTTATTTTATCTAAATTGTTTTAAGATACAATAGTTTAACCTTTTTCATTTTAACCCCTTAAGTAAAGAACCAAATTTTCTAAATGGAAAACTAATATGAATTCTGAGATTTCCTTTTGTGGTTGATATGAAATCTATTATTTTAACTTTAAAAAAAGTGATAGCACACTTTCACCGAAAAATGCATTTAACTACTTTAACACTTTGCATTTAGAGTACACGAAGCTAGCTGTAAAGAGTATATATTTATCAAATTAATCAAGAATTGTCTTATTTTTTATTTATTTATTTATAAAATATTAAAACGATACAATGAATACAGATATCCCGATAACAGTAATGGAGATCACGTTAACTGCAATTAATAAGTTAGTCCATTTATTAAATTTTTAACGACTTCTTAGTTTTATTGAATTTTACTATCATTTAGAATTTTTCTCGTATCATTTTGTAAATTTTTATTATAATTAATTCATAATAATGGTTGAAGAAACTTAAAAAAAAAAACAATTGTTTTTTTTTTCAGTTAAATCCGATTTCAAAGAGTTAAAACAAATCTGCTTTCTCACTGGAATACCTAGATGCACGTTCAAAAGCATTTTCAAAGATGCCTCAAGGCAGAAGGTGTCTGCGAACGTCCCTGAGGATGTACTCCATCACTCGCCTGACCTCATCAACATATCAGACGGTTTATGGGACGCGACCTTTACCGGCTCTATGATGATTTGCTTTTAATTTTTTGCATCATGAGCACCGCCAGTTAATTATGAACGTGCTTTATTGCCCCTTTGGTAAATAATAATTTTGGCAGAAATAGACTATGGCGGGGCAAAGTGGTTCATTTGTAACATAATTGCCCAATTATGTTCTGCAAACTAATTGGGTGATGAAAACTATTATTTTGCGCACTTGTATAAATGATTATTTATGTTTGACAAAAGTTTTATTACTTTAGTTAATTATTTAACTTCTTCCGGTAAATCAGATGTATGATTTATATCTTTAATTGACTGAGCGTTTATTCATTTAATAATATTTTGTTCAATACTGATAATGTTTTCTTTTTCCATTTTCATATATTTGTATATGTTACATTTATATGTTAGGCCTAGCTCTGTTTTATACAGGTAACATTCCCATTTCATTTAAAAACACTACCCCTTGACATATCGGAATTAATTATGCTAACGTGTTGAACAGCTAAGATGGGTAATAATATTTTCTTCTACCCCAGTAATCAAGTTTTTGGGTTAAGAACCATTGGAGTAAACAAGTGGCTAACAGTTTGCCATCGTACGTGTTGGAAATACTACGGCACGTGGACAGACAACACTGGCGAACATCCAGAGCATGTATGTGTTGTTATCAAACGAACTCTTCAACTTGACTAGAGACCTCTCTTTTTATTTTTATTGGGTTATAACTGGAGTTAATTCCGAAGTACGTAGGAGGAAGACCAGCGTCTTACCCACTTGATTCAGGAGGTCATCATGATTTAGATATTCTCCGACGACTCCTTTTATTGTACACTAGAATTTAATATAATCTTCCTAAATATATAATTTTTTTTAAACAAAATTTTTCTGATTGCCACTTGCTTATAGAAATAATTGTAATGGTATAAAAATTCACAATCATGCAAAATAATATCTAATTTTTTTGTCAACGTATCATAAGCTTAACATAATATTCAACGCTTTCATCTATGTAGCCATCTTTAAGTTAAACCTTATTTGGTTGAGTCAAAACATCTTCTCCAGGCCGGTGCATGGCCGGCGGTTACTCACTGAACTTCCGTGCGGAAGGTTGTAGCTTCGAACCTCGCGATGTGCTACTCCCCTCGAACGACACAGGCCCTTTTTCCGGCCAGTGTTCGAGGGTATAAGGATACTTATGAATTCGGTCATATATATTCTTTGAAAAAAAAAGGCGTCAAATTTATCCAGTCATTTTCCATAACTTCGTTCAAACACTTAATATCTGATTTTGATGAAGAAGACATGTATAGCTAATGGGCATCTATCTTGTATTGCAGAAGACATTTCGTCGATTTGACTAACAAGAGAGAATAAAAAGGTAAAATTAACATATGAATATAGAAAAAAGATAATAGATGGAAAAAGTAAGTTACATATGATATATACTTGTTTATATTCAACGCTACAAATAATGAACTTAATGTAAAAAGTAAGTTACATATCATATATATATACTTGTTTATATTCAACGCTACGAATAATGAACCTAATGTAAAAATTAAGTTACATATCATATATACTTGTTTATATTCAACGCTACAAATAATGAACCTAATGTAAAATGTAAGTTACATATCATATATACTTGTTTATATTCAACGCTACAATGAACTAATGTAAAAAAACATAATAAAGACGGATAATGTTTAAAGCATAAAACTAATTAAAATTTTGTTGCACAAATGCATTTTTCAAATGGCTTATACAATCTTGAACCAACTAATTTACAAAACACGAGCTTTTGTCCCCGACGAAGATCACAAAAGCTCAACAACACTTCTAGCATTTTCCTTTCGGCAAATTATTTCAGCATTTCATTAGCACATGATTTACCGGCCTGGAGTATATTCTGTCGACTATTAGCCTTTATGTAATTGTTACGATTTGTGTGAGAGAGGAGTCCGTCGTGAAACGCCTAGACCCGAAAATGTGGGTCACGTTTTGAAAGAAATATAACACGCCGTAAAATAGTTTTACTAGGTTAAGAAGAAAACAATGGAACTGCTTTACGCATCTCTTGATGATGGCCCGATATTAATATTTAAATAAATCTCTCGCTCATTTTTTTTTTTCACCAGACACTGTAACCAGAGCTGTACGCCAGGGTGTATTATCATAATTTTGAAATCTTCGAGACGACCTTTGTGGCCTCGTTGGTAATATGCTCCATTTTGAATCCCAAGTTAGCGGGCTCGATTTCTGTTAGAAACAATTTTTTTTAAAAGTATCGCATCTGGTTTTCATTTAAGTGGGTATTTTACTCTTTGTTAGAGGCGTGAATTTCGGGCGTTTTTTCAGACTAAATAAAAATAAAAACTAAAAATATTTTTCGTATGTGTTTTGTTATAGTTTGTTTATTGGTGATTTGAGAATGTACAAAAAAATTTTTAAATAAAAAAAATGAAAATTCAAGACGTCATCAGCTTGTCGTAAAAAAAGGGGTGAGCTGATCGATATGATTGGAGCCCTTTTGTAAATCTGAAACAAAAATCATACACAGTTTCTTGAAAGAAATAATGTAGTTATAACCAAAGAGAAAAAAAATCGTAAAATGGCGGCTGTCTGAATTTTTTAACCCTTTTTTCAAATGTTTTAATTTTTGAAAAATAGTAAAAAAAATAATTTTGAATTTTTCGAGGTAGGGATGAAATAAAAATATTAATAAAAGTTTTATACCAAATTTAAAGTCAAATGACTGGATAAAATGAAAGATTTTATGTCGACCAGGTTGAAAAAAGTAGTTCCGAGAAAAACGCTTTTAAAACGCGGCGTAATTGCTGCCTCATTAATAGCTATAATTTCGTAAATATTGAGATTTTAAAAATTTCCTTTAGATAACATATTCTTAAAGGTGTAAACTTTAAAAATGTGCAAAATAAAAGATTTTTTCAAATTTCTAGAGTAGAATACCCCCTTAGGGTGTTTTTAACATCTTTCTGGTTGGTTGAAAGAGATTCCCACTCAGCAATAAGCCCACCAGATTTTACTGTATGCAACAAAAGAATAATACAATACTTATGAATATGAACTTTTCGAGATATGTTTTTCCGTATTTAGTGTGTGTTGAAGTTTTGAGGTTTGTTTGATTGTTTAGTTATAATTTAAATTTTTTGTTTTTGTTATTGAAATTTGATTTTTTCGTTAAAGCTTTGGCTGTTAAAAGTAAATAAATAATTAAATATCATCGTTACCTATGTAATTTGGTAAGAAAAAAAGTAAATAGTTAACTGCAATTAAAAAAACTGATGTTAATGTTTAATCTTGGAGGAAATTCGTTATATTTTTTGAGATTAACTTAATAAAAAAAACTTATGCATTCCCTAATCATCTCAATTTTCTTATATGGAGCAGATACTCGGATACTGAGGGCAGAAATGAGAAACAGGGTGGATGCATTTGAGATGCGATGCTGGAGAAGGATGCTGCGGATACCTTGGACTACGCGATACACAAATGTATTCATCATTATCTAACTTGGGATTCAGGACAGGCTCTCCACAATTGGTCTGCGACAAGCTGTCCAATTATTATTGGACCATATAGTACGCATAAGAGAGGAGAAACTGAAAAAAAATCGTACTAACGGACAGTGCTTAGGGACGACGAGGTAGACATAGAACAACTCGATGGAATGACCAAGCCAGGAAACAATAGATTCCTCTGTGATGGCAGTACACTGAGATACCTAACATAACATAGAGAGACGTGTAGAATTGTCGTTTGCAGAGAAGAGAAGCTGGACTGGAAAAATCACGATCCTCGATAATATGAGGAATTAACTAAGATATAAATAATATAATCACATTGAAAAAATAATATAATTACATTGAAAAAATAATATAATCACATTGGAAAAATACTATAATCACCTTGAAAAAATAATATAATCACATTGAAAAAATAATATAATCACATTGGAAAAATAATATAATCACATTGAAAAACTTGATACATTTTTTTGCATTGAATTACGCTTTCGTTTCATACTGTACAACCTGAAAGGTTTGTTTTCAGTTGGCAATCTCTTTGAGCCATTCAGAAAAAAATGTTAAGGAGGCCTTGAGTTAAAACCAGAATTAAACCTTTTTTTATGTGGTTGATTTTGTTCATTTCTATTCTTTAAAAAAATATGCCGGTGTGTTCCAATCGTCTCACTTCGGTATGCCACCGGATTCATTACAGCGGTGTGGTTGGTGAGTTTGCTGGTGTGCAACGACTCATTCACTTAAAAAAACAAACTCCACGGCACAGCTCCATTTTCCAACTGGATTGACGTTGGAGTAGTGAGGGGATCTTCGACTACAAGGCCCAGCAACGACGAGGAAGATGACAAGTTGAATAAAATAATGCATTAACAGTTTCATGAACAGTGCCAATGTAGTTCTCATCTAACATATGTGTATACTTTCAATCTTTACTGTATTATTGAATGAAAAAATTGCAGAAGACGATACTGTACTCGTATATCATGATAATAAGAGAAGCACGCGAATAGAAATGCAAAATGCCATTCTACAGGCAAATTGATGAATGAATATTGATCCTATCGAGGCACTAAACATGACGGCCTATGTAATTGCTCATAACATCATTCTGAGACTCTGATGAACCGCAATGTTGGCCAATGGCGGTCAGAGTGAAGTAACATGCCTAGTTAACTTAGGCGTGATTTTTTCTAAAACCAATTAACTGCAGATAATTAATAATTATACTTTATACCCATTGCAACTTCATGTAGTCTGTGCATTCACTAACAATTTTATTTTACAATATTTTCCTTATTGTTCCTGGTTAGTTATTGGCGAAATTATTGATTTAATATCTATTCTTTATAGAAAATCAATCGGAGATCATAAGTTATTTACAGAAACTCGTTATAATATATGTGAAAAATCATGTCGACACCTCACAAACTGAAATTACTAAAAATAATATTAAAAAATAATAGTCTAAACTTCTTTGTATCGAATATTCATGTCGTTATAATATTCGCGATTCCTCAAGATCCACATTTTTCAACAATATTTCCATAATTTTAGTTTATATAAATATTAAGAGTTCATTTTCAGAAAAAATTATCATTGAGTTTTAAACAAAGTTATATTTTTAATGAAGGTACAACAATCAATTTTTGAATGTTATATTTTTATAATAGGCAATCCACTTACACTACGATGATTTGTACCACCAAATTAAAGTCATTATGCAATTATATGAAGTCAATATATTAAAACCAATTTGAAATAATGACAATTCTAGATAATTGAAAGTTTCAACTGATTAAGTTTCAAAAATTGAACAATCAAAAAGTTTCACGAAGAAAGAAGAAACAACATTCATTGGACGCGGTCAATATATGACTTTTAGTAAATTAAATCTGTCTCGAAAAGGTTCTCATGTTCTCTTATTTGATAAATAAGTGACAAAAATATTTATATTGAAGGTTTTGTATTGTATTCGAAATGGTCCTCTAAAAATTGCGAATGAAATTATAAACATACTCAAAAAAAAATATAGTGCTTTTTGTAAGTTTAATTTAAAAAAACCCTAATGACGTAATAGGTTGTGAGATCCAGGATGAATTTTACAACATTGATGATATTTTACCATGTATGGTTCATAGTATTACTATATCAAAGTGTTTTTATGATTTATTCAATTCTTTCTTTCATGATGAAAAATAAAATTGTTATTAACTAAAGGTTCTAAAACTCTCTAGCAAAATTATAAAAATATTAATATTGTCACATTAAATAATTCTTATTAAGAGTTATTCTGCATAGGGAAGAACAAGCTTATGAACTATTGCAACATATTTATGGAATAAGTTTGTTTAAGATAATACTGCATAAGGCCAACTTATAAGGGGTAAGGACAAGTTTGAAAGGATCTATACAATGACCTTACTTATTGACGAATTGTAGAAATATTAAGTTTAATTAAATATACGCGGCTGAAAGAATTGAATATAAGTGAGATCTTTAAATCTAAGGAAGAAGAAATCTATTTCCAATAGATATTTTTTATATAACATACTCGTATGTAAACTTATTTTACAACTCTTGTTTCCAGTGTTTCAGATCAATTCGATCCCACCAACACCTACGCGTTAAAGGCAAAAAATTTGTCCCCATTTAGCGCGATCAACACTAGTAATATATATTTTTTTATTTATTGTGAACGCGACGTCATATCGTCACGAAGAAGGGACTCACCCCCTGGTGGCGACACATCTTAGTGTAACTACGATAGACTTAAAATCCGACGTCACGGAAGAAGGACAATTACTCGTAACGTAGTAAATATAAAAAGCGTCTTGATGTATGGTGGTCAAACATCCCTGCAACTTCCACAGAAAACTTGGAATGCAGCAAAACTATCCTTTGACGTCACAAGGCTGTGAGACTGAATAGAGAATCATTTGTAAATTGTTCCAAAAACAACTACGTAACTTTTATCAAGCATACTTAATAACCACGATGTAACCAATTTCTACTCAATAACCACGATGTAACCAATTTCTCCAACTATTTCATTCCATTCTTTGCTAGGCCAGCATCTTTTTCGCTCTCAACTAAGTAATACTTAATTGAGAGCGATACTATGCTTAAATAAATTTGAATGTGGGGTTCCATGAATAAAAAACAACCTTCATAAGGTTTATTTTATTTTTTATTCATACGCATCTGGTGTTATGGATAAGTTAAATTTAATTATTTTTTTATTCAACGCGATATAAATATTTTTTGAAAAAGCATTTGACATTGAAAATTATGATTGATTCCGAATTAATGAAGATTATTATTAAAAATCACGTTATTTGAAAACGTTTTTCTTAATTTGATTTTCTTGTTTGATTGATCTGAATGGATCAATTCACAATATGAAACATATTGCGATATTTCATGTTTCAATATTGGGCCAATACCATTACGCATCGATAAAGATGTATAACAGTGGCTCTCAAATGTTTTAATTGGGTTGCCTTTTTAGAAGGTCAGATTATCAAATAACTTCTTAATATTACAAATTATTTTTGGGCTACGTTTTGAAAGACGGTGGAGATACAATAAATAATGTACGAGTAATACTCTTATTATGAATAATTAATTATTAAAGGAAATCTTGGGGCGAGTAGTTCTCTTCCGGTTGCCATGGAAACCAATTTTTTATTCACAAACACATCCAATCTGATAGGGTATCCTTCGTGATTGAGTATAATTGTCAGCCATCATGTGGATAGAATACCCATGTGGGTGTATTGGTTTATTGTGTGTACACTACTGCACTTAAGCTTGCGCACTATTTTGACTGATCAAACCCAAAATTTCGATGGCATAGACATTATGGACACGTGTGGAGATACGACAATACACCCGCAAGGTTGTAATTTATACAACGAAAGTTTCATATAAAACACAGTAACATATTTTCTATCCCAATTTATAGCAAAAAAAAAATAATATTGATTATTAAAAAAAATAATTCTTCGAATTGTTTGACACTACCGCGT
Source organism: Odontocerum albicorne (assembly GCA_949825065.1). NCBI lineage: Eukaryota > Metazoa > Arthropoda > Insecta > Trichoptera > Odontoceridae > Odontocerum > Odontocerum albicorne. The sequence continues at coordinate 12,359,888 of OX463849.1, read as the reverse complement.
AATTAGCATTTATTTTAGGTATCATTTAGAATCGAAACCAAAATCCTTGAATGTAAGAATACATTTTTACCAATTAGATCACGGGGGTCTCCTAGCTACAACCATAAATTACAGATGAAGTTTCAAAATTGAATCTCATTTAGGTTTACATTTGACCTAGTAGGTAAGACAAAAAAGGAAGTAAATAATACAAAATATATGCAAAGTACAATATATTGTATTATTCCGCTGTTTCCTTGTCAGGGTAGAAAAAGAGGACACAGTGCAAGACTTTTTCTTTCATCTCCACATATCTTTTAAATAACTCCTTGGGTTTGTTTGACAAACCTTACATTCTGTAATAATTGCAACCATACTTCTTTTGATCTTCTTCTGTCATAACTCATTCCTTTGCGTTTGCAGATTTTTTGTTAACTTTTCATTACTTACTCTCGGTACATATTCAAACTATCTCAAAGTGCTTTTCTCAATCCTGTTCATTACATCTATTCCTAAATTGAATTTAAATATTATTATTTCTTTTGGTAGTTTTTTTTAAATCTCGTCTATCGTATCAAATATTATTTTCAGTACGTGTATAGGATTAATTAACATCCTTTACGATTTCCACGTCGAAGTAACAAAACGTTTGTGTACGTACCTCTGATTAAGAGTCACTGGCACACGTGTATGGGGATTATTCAAGAAGCTTTTATGTAGGTGATTCAATATAATTGGAAAATTCATTTGACAAGGTCAGATATTTTGAGAAGCTTGGTAAGATTTATCCCGCTGTGCTGCCTTTGAATCTTTGATTGCACATCAAATAAGGATACCTAGTATGAAAAAATCAAATAAGTGTTGTAAAAACTGTTAAATTTTGTAAAATATATGAAAAAAACTAAATAATCTTTATGAGTTAATTCACTTTTAGCTGAAATTGCATTGGATAATTTTACATAATCATATCTGAACCAAAATAAAATAATTTCAAATAAAGAACAACTTTAAAAATTTCATGCAAACTCGTAACTATTGTTCCAAATACTTGTCAACGTGAATTAATTTAGTTCGATATTTAAATGTTTTTTTTAACGGAAATAAACAAGAAATACAAATATTCTTTGATGTTCATTTAGTTTAAACTACGAGTAGTTGAAACCTTTCAAAGATTTTTTCATGTTTTTCACAAAGAAGAGGATTAATAAAACGTCATATTGAAATAATACTTCTCCCTGGCTCCATCCCAACTCATTGTCTGCGAAGACTGTTGGGGTCAGCTCTCCTCGTCCTCAGGTTGTATGCTCTTCTGTCCCGGACTACGTTCCCCAGGCCGTGTCTCTGCATCAGGTTATCTTTTTGCACCACCCATGAATTCTTTAGTCTTCCTCTGGTTGTTATTCGAGGAAGATCCATGGAGATTGCATGGTCTTATTGAAATAATCTCGTTAAAATTGTAGTGTGTATTATATAAGGTATAATAGTTTTTTGGTTTAGGTAATTTTCCTACTGTGTGTAATTTAATACAATTATTCAAACTAAAATAAACACCATCAGCTGTATGATTTTTATTTTTTAATATTATTTACATTTTAATAAGGGGTTAATACACCTGTAATCAGTGTGATAAATAACTAAGCTCATGTTCATGAGCTATTTAAGGAAACAAATAAAAATGTTGTCATTATGAGTTCATTCTATCATTGGTGTAGAAAGACACCATAGATCATACGTTTTTTGGATATCTTATGCGTGATAAAATTGATTTATTTAATGACATATCTTTGCTGAGTCTAATGAATGTTGAATTTCTTCTTTTTCCGAAGATGTGTCGTTATTTATTTTATATTAATTTTATTACATTAACGTATCTTTCTTTTTTAGCTATGAAGTGGTGGTAAAAGCCAACCTAGTGTAGGTGGATTGCCTATTATAAAAAAGAACTGAGCTAAAAAATTAACGCAAGGCAAATCTTTGTTTCAAGAGCTTTTGTGGTGAGCTGTCGTTTTCTATTGTTCATAGTTGAATGTCGATAAAAAATTAAATAATTTGTTTTGCCTATTTGAACGATAATCCACATTTTTATTTGATACTGCAAATCATGTTACTTATATTTTAATTAAATATAAGAACACGAAATAAATATAATTTCAAGGTGAATTGATGAGATAATTTTTCTTTAAATTATTATTATTCTTTAAATAATAAATACTCGTACATATTGAACGTTTTTAAGCTTTGGGTTAAAAAATATTCTCATGTTTCTTATTTAGCATAATATCTATGATGTATGCATGCAATATGGGCGCGCCAGTGGAGAAGTGCACGTACGCGCGGCTAAGCTAGCGATATTTCCAGTACCAGACTGATTACACGTTTTTCATTATTTTTTTATCTTGTAAATACAATTGTTGATCATTTTTAACTTCTCGAATTTGTTTTTTAACTTCTCGAATGGTTTGGTATATCCCAGTGGTTATTAACCTTTTCGAAGTCATGGAGCACTTTTGATTATAAAAAAATTTACGGAGCACCAACATCATAAAATATCAGAAAACTAACAATAAAAAATGCATGAAAATTACTTTTATTTATACATAAAAATTACAGATTACAAAAAAAATATGGGAATAAAGGAGATTGCTCCGTGCCTCGGCTGCGTTGCCAAAAGCAATTCGCATTCAATAGCAATTCGCCACTAATTTTTGCTCGTTTTCTCTTAGTTTTATCCTTTAGTTATTCACAGGCAATCCGGTACTTAAATATCTATAGTATCCTTTAGTTATTCACAGGCAATCCGGTACTTAAATATCTATAGTATCCTTTAGTTATTCACAGGCAATCCGGTACTTAAATATCTATAGTATCCTTTAGTTATTCACAGGCAATCCTGTACTTAAATATCTATAGTATCCTTTAGTTATTCACAGGCAATCCTGTACTTAAATATCTATAGTATCCTTTAGTTATTCACAGGCAATCCTGTACTTAAATATCTATAGTATCCTTTAGTTATTCACAGGCAATCCTGTACTTAAATATCTATAGTATCCTTTAGTTATTCACAGGCAATCCGGTACTTAAATATCTATAGTATCCTTTATGTTAGTTATTATTTACTGAATAGATTGTTATTTATAAATTGAATACATTCATTTTTATTAATTCCAGTCATGACTGAGAATTGTGATCCTCTTGTATTTTACTAGCGCAGGAATCTATATTCATCAGCAAGTTTCTGGATTATGCAGTTTGGACATCATCAATGATAGACAAGTTAGAAGTATTCTTTACCTCCATCCAACTTAATATGGTTAATTCATCAATTAGGGATCAGCCATTTTCTCTCCGCCTTTTTGTGTTTCCAGTCATATTTAACCTTCCCTTACCATACATTTTATTTCCAAGCGTTGGTCCGAAGAATTTTCGGATGTGTTTGAGCTAAAAAAGGATTTACATAAAAGGAAAAAATAAGTAAAATAAAAACCTTATTTTGCAATTTCGTGTTCACCACAGGTTTAATTTAGGTTCACAACTAGTTTCGAAGACCACCGTCTTCTTCGTCAGGTGAATATAAATCTGACGAAGAAGACGGTGGTCTTCGAAACTAGTTGTGAACCTAAATTAAACCTGTGGTGAACACAAAATTGCAAAATAAGGTTTTTATTTTACTTATTTTTTCCTTTTATGTAAAAAAATGGCACCACAAAGTGAAACTATAGACTTTTCGAAGATTCAGGAAAAAAAAGGATTAATTTTTAGGTTAACAATACCTTCAGGATGTAAACATTCTAATCAAATCTTATGAAAATTAATTCACCAACAATTGTTTTGGTTTTAATTTCACCTAATTAGTAAGTTTAAAAAAAAGGCAAAGTGGTGCAAATATATGCATGGTACAACATATTATATAGGTACGATGTTACTCTGTTAGGATAGATATATGGTAGAGTAAAACATATTTAAAAAAAAAACAAGAAAACGCCGCGAATCGAATGCATGACATTTGGGTGCTTCGCAAGCATGCTAACCACTGAACCATGCCACCAACACAGGTATTGTTTATTTATTTATTAAGTTTGAAAAATAATTATAAAAAAAATTCACAACATTTTAAACCCCAATGATTTTTTAAAAGGCAAACCACCGACACTAGAATGATTTGTGCCATCACATAAAAGTCATTTTTCAATAAAACGAGTTAATATAATAAAACTTCTTTAAAAAAAAAACGACAATTTTAGCAATTTAATGTTTCTTAAAGAATTAAACTTCAAAAAAATAACAATCGATCCATAAGAGGAAGAAATCCTCAAAGAAAGAAGAAACGCAACATTCATTAAGATGGAGCAAATATGTGGCATTTAGTATCTTCAAATATGTGGCATTTCAGGAACAAATATGTAGCATTTAGTATCTTCAGATACATCAAATCTTTCCCGCCAAGAAAACTGTAACACACATGATCTATAGTCTAGATCAAATTTCTTTTTCAATTTAACAGTACTTAACATATAAAACACACAGACGACCAAAAGTTTGGAAGTTCTTGACTTGTTTAATCTCTTTTGAATATTTGTTATAAATATTCAAACTTTATAGTATAAGTTATTTTGATTTTTTGTTAATTTTGTTTTTGTAAGTCGAAAGTCATCGCAACTTCTCGTGGCATTCGGTGTTAGTCAAAACGCAAGTCGCTTTTGTCGGTAGTTTGAACAAAACAAAAATCATTGAAAGATCTACATTATGTAGTTCAACTATTGAATACAGCACTTGTTGAGTGAACTAATTTAAACATACTTCATACAGACAAATAACACAGTTACATTGAATAATATAATAAAGGTTTTTGTTAAAAAAAAATGTTTGTACATAAAGAAATAAGGCCACCTGGTTGCTCATTCGTCAATCGGAAACATTGAATCAATATAAATGTGTTTATTTTAATGAACACGATTTCAATAATTAGGCATCATTTGTCAAATGAATGGACTAAGGTAAGGTATGTATCAATGGTGAAGAGCCCACTTAATTACCATCAAGAAATTATTTTATTATAGCGAGGAAATTACTTAATTAACCGTTATTTATACGGCGCAGTGTTAAACGTCTAACATTAATTGGTTAAAATCAAAACTAACTCGAGAAATGATTTATCGGTCAATTTAATAGTAAGGTACTTATTTTTCTCTGATGAAACAAATTGAGAGATTATTTTAATTTAACAGTAATCAGAAGATATAGAGTTAAATGAATGGTTTTGTTGGTAAGACAGGGTTTCCGATCGGAAGGTCGAGGGTTCGATTTTTAAAAGGGTGTCTGTCTGGTTTTCTTTTAAGACTTCCTTGATATTTTATCAGATCTAGGGATTTTTTAAGATTGTGACATGTCAATAAACCTGCTTGATTGTAATGTATACAGGGTACCGTTTTTTAAACGATGTAATTAATAGTAGTCACTCAACAAATTCAAATCTCCCAAAGTTTGAAAGTTACATTAATCCTTTTAATCCCACGGGCCCTATTATCGGCCCCAACTGGTGTATGCGAAAAATCCCACGGGGCCGATCATCGCCACAGTTTTCATACAATTTTTTATGTTGAATAAAAAAAAAATTAAAAACATTTTTTTTATGAAATATGAAAATAACTTATTATTTTACACTCTACAGGAAGGTTTCCACAAAAAAAATTGGTTTTAAAACTAAATATTAACTGAGATAAAAAAATAAAATATAAACTATGTACTGTTTTTTACCACAAAATGCTTGGGATTTTTTGCACATTTTATGCAAAATATGCTGGAATTAAAAGGGTTAAAACAGGAATATCAATAATGAACCAGGTCATTTCTGTATTTTTGGCAGTAATCTGAGAGTTAGGGTGGTCCAATAGACCTTATAATCCTTGGTGTCTCTTTAAAAAAAATCAGGTTGGCTGGAAGAAATTGTGACATTGCAATACACTCGCCAGGCACCAACAGACGTGTTATGCAATATAAAACCCTGAAGCTGTTTTAAGTAGCCTCTGTATTTATTTATCGGATATACATGATTTATGTATGAGTATATTTTCATCCAATTGAGAGTGATGCTAACGTACTTCATCGAGGATTTGACCTGCCATGAAGATTGTGATTGGGTGTGGTCACGGTTTGCCATACAGATGCCTTACATACGATGGGTTTTATTGATTTCTCTTTGTGCTTATGACGATTGGTCCACACTGAAGGTTACACGATGGAGGAGTGTCCTGAGCTGTCCAACATTACTAGAAACATACACTTTAAATGTTCCTAACAATTACTTGAGACTTCGCCGGCAGGAACTGTTCTCAATCACATACCCAAGAATGGAGCACTAAGCCGCTAAGCCTGTTGGAAGGGTCTAATTCTTTTGACTGCTTCGGATATAGATATATTATATTACATTATAATAATAAAATAAGATTTTCTTCAACAACTGAGGACGTTAGAAAGAACTCATCCACTTGCTTAAGTCGCTTTGGAAATATTTTTTTTTAATATGTCAACATTAAAAAAAACAATGTAATTGGGCCAAGCCTATATTGCAAAGTGAAATAAATAAATACATTCATTTCCGGAAGGACTGGATAAGGTTTATCGGGTTACTCATGAGGCTGTATCATGGATGAGAAACTGTTCGAAAGAAGAAGAATACCTACATATAATACTCGTACTATCAAGAAACTGAGTGGATAATCACTCATCTGCATTTTTTATTTCACTAGCCTGTTCTCCTTATTGGATTGTACACAATTTTTTAGTGGCTTTGAAACTGTCAGTCACTTGTATTTATATTACATTATGCATTACCCACATTCTGTTTCTTAGTTATTGAATGTTCTCGTAGCTTCAACATAGGAAATTGGAGGTACCCATTGACAAATAAATTGTTACACGTTAATCCTCGTTAGTTGGGCTATTGTGTGTGCTAAGTATTCTGTTTGCAATATAACGGCTTCTTCCATTGTTCGTACTGCTCAAGTAATTAATTATATACGCGTAATCTTAATAGAGGTACCTACTTTTGCAATTATTATTTCGAAAATGAAATGTTTACAATATTCAAACGATTTTTTTATACCATGCATCATACTATCATAGTATAAATAGGCCAAAATCCATACGATGGTTGTCGTCAAAGAAAGAATACGAGAATTGAATTTTGAATACAAGAGAGCGAGAGAGGAACACTTGGATTCTCTCCGAAAGTAATTCGAAATTTGAATCTCGGTGGGTCCGTGATACTGAACGAATTTTAAATACCTAGCTAACAAGTTTTGAACCGGTGTAAAAGGGGACGATGTATAAATGATATACTCGTATATAAACAAATGTTACATTTATGAATATATATTTTCATAAATGTAGAATTTGTTTTACTTCCGTGAATATTTCACGGGTTGTAACTAGTTTATTATATTAGCTTAAAGCTGGACTTGGATTGACTCGCTTGCATGAAGACTTATTTAAAATTAAATGGTTGTTTTTCGTAGTCAAAAATATTTAAAATAAGAAACAAAAAAAAACAAAGTTGTAACAAAATAAATAAAAACACAAAAAAATTTGAGCACTAATTTTGGGTAAGATTTGCTTATCAAATATATGTTTCAAATTACATAATAAGTTTATCAAAAATTAAATTAAAATTGTCTAATTTAATTATAAAATGGGTTAAATTCATAACGATTGCTTTGAAATAAAAATAAATATAGTAAAAAAAAATTTATGTGTGAATGATGATTCATAAAAGGTTTTATTGATTTACACAATGAGAACAATAAACTTAACACATACTCGTAAATTAATTGTAATGATGTTTGTAAAAAAAATATTTATGTAATAGAATGATTAGTCAACCTATAAATTTTAACACTTCTTTTAACAATAGTATAAGTTTGAAACGCGAATTTGTAATGATTGAGTATATTTTGTTTCTTGCAAAATGTGATTTTGCGCATCTGCATGCAATGCTGTTTATGTTTGTATAAATTTACCTTCTTTGTGTTGTATTTTTTGAGCATTTGTTAATTTTATTTTTTGTATAATTTTACCTTCTTTGTGTTGTATTTTGTGAGAAAAATGGATCACAAACTAAAACAAATGTTTTGTAAATTTTAGTGGGGCTATAGATGGACCCTGCTTCGCTTGTCCATAATTATTGACATACGAGTATATCAGAGATAATGGATGAAATGTGCGTTTGAAAAAATAATTAAATAGGCCAAATACATGCTGTTAAAATGTGTGCAGTGAGAAAAATATGACAACCTCTGTGGCCCATTTGGTAAGACGCTTGTCTTCTAGCCTGAGGGTTACGGATTCGATTCTCGTTGCTTCCTAATTTCTTTCAAATAGGATACCAGTCTGGATTCACTTAAGATCTCTTTAACAACTTTCTGTTCGCTTGGAAGAGGTTGCCACATTTCAATTATTCCGCCAGGTTGTATTGTAACTTAACAGATTCAAGCTTCATTAAAACACAACTGATCATCCAGGAAAAAATAAATAATAAACAAGGCAAAGGTTTGAGTGTCGTTCAATTGAGTTGTTCCGGGCTGCAGTAAACTTCCTTTGATGGAGCGAATTTAAATAGGTGACGGCATTTTAAGAAGATAAAGTCTCATGTCAACTAAACATTTTTACACACATGACTTATATTTTTTACACACATCACATATATCGTTTTACACACATCACGTATTTTTTTACATATATCACATACAGTTTTTGTACATGTTACACATTTTTACGTACTCGTACAAAACATATATTTTTACGTACATCATATATGCGTGTATGCATTACACAAATCACATTTACGTTCTTATGCTTTGAATTTATAACATAACTCTAAATATTTAAAATGCATTTCATATAGACATTGCGTAAATATTTACTCATGTTTGAGACAATAAGAAACGATATCCGTGAAAATTGCGCAAACAGTATGTTTTTATCAAAATTACTTATAAAGTGAAAAATACTCATATTAACTTAAAAACAATTGACCAATCAGTTTACAAAGTTCACATAAACAATGAAACGTTGATAAATTGCACTGTGAAACAAAATGTGCATTCTCAAGAAATAAAACATAGAATGTATAGAATATTATCATAACCTTAAAAATTGTTAAAATGTACATTAAAATTCATTATTTCATTTGTTTATTATCCTTATACAAACCTGATATGGTGATTCGAACATTTTGAAGAAAGGGGCCAGGGAATAAAATTCTCTTTGACCTCATTAAAAGAACCATCGGTTAAATAACTATTAAAGAAGGCACAAATTTCTCGGTTCGTTAACGCACGTGTTTGAAATACTACCACGCATGTGAAGAGACAGCACTGCTGAAGTATGAACTTTTTTTAACAAACTCGTTATATTTATTTTAGCTACCATAAGGACTCGAACTTGATATCTCCGTGTGGAAGTCGAGCGTCTTAACAACTAGGCCACTGAGGTATATTAAAAGTTACAGTATTCCTTGTTTGTCAATGTTTTTCTTGAATATTGAAATCCTATTAACCTTTTTGTCAATGTTTTTCTTGAATATTGAAATCATTATTAACCTTTTTGTCAATGTTTTTCTTGAATATTGAAATCCTATTAACCTTTTTGTCAATGTTTTTCTTGAATATTGAAATCATTATTAACCTTTTTGTCAATGTTTTTCTTGAATATTGAAATCCTATTAACCTTTTTGTCAATGTGTTTCTTGAATATTGAAATCCTATTAACCTTTTTATTATACTTTGTATTATATTCAACTTTCTGGTACAAGTTTTTTCGTCTTAAGTACAGCCTGGCAAATTTATTGCCGATTAGCAATCTGTTGAAGCTTACCAGAAAGATGTTGTTAAACATAACACAAAACTAGACAAAAACCTTTATCAAAAATCGAGCCCGCAAATTTCAGGTAGGATGATGTGTCTTATACCAATAAAGCCACAGAAGATGCTCTTTTGTTGTCTTTGAGGCAAAATAACACGTCGATATTAGAAAGAAAACTAAGGTACCTTATCGAAAAATTACCAATCAGAAACTTTAACTACCTACCCACAAAATTTCGAAAGGAAGTTGAGACATCATGATAACATAGTACGAAAAAACATACAAAATCGAGAAATAAGAAATGATATGAGAGTTAAAAATAAACAAAATTTAAACACCAAAATAACTATAAAACATGTTCGTATTTGATTGATAAAAAACAAACCCATAAAGTTGAAGGAGCGCTAAATCAAACTTGAGGGATGATAACAATTGGAAATGGGCAAAAAGTGTATTGGAAATGTTTCTCAATACACATATATAAAAATATTTAAAAAAATAAATATTGTGTTGTAAAGAAATGCACATGCTGGAAAGAACCTTAATCCAATAACCAACCATCTTCCTATTCTTAAACTCAACTTATTTTCATTTTTGTAATATTTCAATAATACTCGTAGTGGGTCCGAATTCCCCTTAAAGAAATTCTGCTCTCTAAATTTCATTATTTAAATAGTCATTTCTTTTATTATTGTATTACATTATCGTTATATAGAGTACAGCCTAGCGGGTTTAGGGTTTATTGTAATGTGAAAAACTTTTCTAACCAACCAGAAAAGTTTTAACTAAGCCTTTAGTGAAAATTATATTGGAATCCTTTACAAAAAATCTTTTTATGTATCTATGAAAATTGAACTTGCAACCCCCGGGCTGAAAGACGTTTTATCAATCAGGTCACGGAGGCCGACTTTGAAACTTGATTGGCTTTTTTCTATACATCGTGAACTCATGATGATAGTTAGCACGTTACGAAAAAAAAAGAATTATAATGAAACCATGTAGAAAGGTACATCAAAAAATGTGGAAAAATTTAACATTGAATTTGGTAATTGAATTTTGCAAACGGTAAGTAATTTATGTGCAATCACCAAATCACGGCACTAATGTACAGAGTCAGGACAAGTGTGGGGCAACCGAAGCTTTAGCCATAGGAGATATGTTTTAAGGGCATCAATATCGGCTGGCAAAAAAGGAAAATATTGTAAAATAATGAAAACTTATTTGAAGTCTAGCCTTGATAAATGTACGAGTAGATTTCCAGATATCGTTAATCTCTCTATTGAACATTTGATTTTGAACGAAATCAATAAGATGATAAAGTTATTGATAATGTTATCACAATGAAAGCTCAAATATTAAGTTATAATACATTTAAATTTTTATTCCTTGATTTATAAATGTGAGGGAAAGAGGCCATACATCTTCCTGTTTTTTTTAAGATTGATTATTTTTAGATTATAATTTGTTTAGTCAAACACTGTTTATTCCACTTCATATAACGGTTTAACCCTACCGATTTAAAGGGTTTTACGTCATCATCAGGGGAGCACAAACATGAAAGTTTTACTAAACAAATAGCAATGTCTTGAAACGTCCCCACTGTTAACGCCTTAACTTTAAATTATATATTATATTTTTAGTTTATTGAAGAGAATTATTTAAAAAAATCAAAAATACACCGCCTTTATTTTAAAGTGAGAGAAAAAACTGCAGCAATTTTACTCAATCCTAATTGTGTTACCCCATAATTTGGTCAAAAAAATGTCGCTATATTGTGGGGGCTCATTCTTAAATGAGTGTCCCAGGCGCCAAAATACTTTGTCCCGGATCTGCTAATGTATCATGCTTGGCTGATGGTATTATGGTAAACAGGGTACGTGATTTCTGGAATATTATTTCTCTTTTTGGGTCAAAAGATCATTTATAATATTCTTGGTTCAAATTGATTGATTACCTTCGATATCATTTGTAACAAATTACAGACCACAATGTATATTTGTTATTTGTAAGCATGCAAATTATTGATAGAAAAATATTTCAAAGATTGATTTGTATTACCCTTTTGTTGTATACAGTACAGCCTGACTGGCTTATTGCCATGTGAAAATCTCCTCCAACCATCAAGAAAGATGTTTAAGTGGCCTTAAGTGAAAACTAGACTTGAATCCTTTTTAAAAATCTGGGTTCCAGCGGGTTTCGAACCCGGGCTGGGAGACACGCATCTTACCAACTAGGTCACGGAAGTCGTCTTGTTTATTGCGTATCTTTATCACTAAATATTTTTGAGATAAATACTGTACGAGAAAATATTTTTTTAGTGACGCTTGTCTGAGTTTAAATCATAGTATAAATAGGCCAAAACCCATACGACGGTTGTCGTCAAAGAAATAATACGAGAATTGAATTTTGAATACAAGAGAGCGAGAGAGGAACACTTGGATTCTCTCCGAAAATAATTCGAAATTTGTATCTCGGTGGGTCCGTGATACTGAACGAATTTTAAATACCTTGCTAACAATTTTTGAACCGGTGTAAAAGGGGACGATGTATAAATGATATATTGTATATAAACAAATTTTACATTTATTAATATATATTTTCATAAATGTAGAATTTGTTTTACTTCCGTGAGTATTTCACGGGTTGCAACTAGTTACAATTAATGTTAAACACACAGTGAACTTAAATTAAAGTGACAACCTGTTTCGTTATACAAAAGCATTGTCAAACTTTTTGTAAAATGAAACAGGCCTATCACTTTAATTTAAGTTTGTTGTGCAGAATGTTTCCACTTTTCTGTGTTAAATAATTCATTTTAAAATGGAGTTTTACAACATAAATACCAAATAAATTAATACAATCAATATTTTTATTTTGATTTTTAAACCTACTCTTTACCAAAATGACATCCCTCGTGACCTCGTTTCATTCCCGATGGTACAAAAAAAAACATGGAAATAGGGTTCCTGTTCCGTAAGAATTTCTCTGTTCTCTGGTAACATTATTCGGAGGCGCCGAGTACAGTGCAAGTGTTGTCAACACGTAAAATGATGAACTGTAATTTCCGTGTCTACTAGTATAGTAGTTCTAAATTCAAAAATTCGATTATTTAGGTCGAAAACAATATTGTTTCCTTTTGGAATTATCAATTTGGAAATGCTGAAGGGTACCGCACGAAAAAAGAAGAATGATTTTTGTTTATAATGCATGTATTAGATTTTTTAATTCGTTTCTATGTATTATATGTGCTGGTTTTCTGTATTTTTTCATAACTACTAGTGTTATGATCAACTTCCCTGGAAGTGGGATAAAAACTCATATTTACCATAGATTAAAATATCATACTCAATTTATATTATTGTGACAAAATATCATACACAATTCATATTATTGTGACAAAATATCATACTGAATTCACATTATTGTGACAAAATATCATATTCAATTCATATTATTGTGACAAAATATCATACTCAATTCATATTATTGTGACAAAATATCATACTCAATTCATATTACTGTGACAAAAATATCATAATGAATTCATATTATTGTGAAAAAAAATCAGTGCTCATTAAAATAATAATATAAAGTCTTTTGATCTTCCATAAGGGGATTACGGATTCGATTCCCCACGGTACCCAAAAAAAAAGAAAAAATGGCTTGGGAGTGTTGTTGACTGCCCACGTGTGAGAGTATTTTTTCAACACTTTCGATGGCAAATTATAAGTTCTGCTTTAATTGTTCTTCCAAAGGCTCGATTACTGGTATTTAATTCAATCAATTCGATTATGTCAAAGAACAGTATACGAGTGAATTAATCATCCGCTCCCGTTTATGTCAAATGCCTTTGGTATATGATGAATGTACTGATATAAAAAAATACTCCATTATTATATTGCATTACACTCTCATTGTGTATCCACGGCTCCTCGTGGGTGGGCACCGAAACTATAGGACTATCCAAGTTTATCCCAGGCCATGGGACCTTTAATGACAAATTCTTTAGCTTCATCTTGTTCCTTCACCCTGTTGTATTTTTTGCCATCCATCTGGATGAATCTGCAGAGTATATTCTTTGTTATTGCAAAAATTTCCGAAGGGAACTTCACTCAACCTTACATCGGTCCATCTTCGGACCGATAGGCTACTCCGATCTAGTGGCGTCAAAGAATAATTTTGTCGCATTAGAAATTTTATGTGTAAGTACTGGCAACTCCAGGCCTTAATTCACTTCATAAATATATTTACTTCGCTGCGAGTCATTTTCCTTCTCCCGTGATTTTGGCCCTTAAGTCAGTCGTCACTACTATTTTTTCACACTCAGATGTGTCACCATAAAAGCCTCTTTGGGCAACTTTTTTTCGTTACTACGTGAAGTTGCTCTCATAAAAAAAAAAGATTTTGATCTCCTATTATAGATCGCGCTGGATGGGGTCTTATTTTGTCCTCGATAAAAACGTGGGTGGTGATGGGATCGAACTAAAACTGTAATTAACCAGAAAGGAACTTTAAGCGAAAACAAACTGTTACCCTTTTTAATAAGAGTTAGGTGTTTTGTCAAGTATGCTATGGAGGTCAACTTTGATGATTGTTAATGAATGGGAACTATTTTTCCACAACATTTTATTTAATCAAGAGATTATTAAAACATGACTTAATTCACAATCCAATTAACTTTACACTTAACTAACCTAAAATCTCTTTACGTGATATTCAAGTGAGTAATACCTTAATAGGTTGCATTTCCGTAACTGTCATCCTTAACATTATCACATCATTAACACATCTGCCGGGCGGATAATTATAGAAGGAACGACTCCTATATTCTCGAGTTTAAATGTTAATTAATCTTTAGATATGGATAATAAAATTACTGCAGTGCAAGGGCGATATAATTCTTAGTACTAAACAATTCGTTTTATATTTGCTGAGATTCTGAATTAATATTTTATATTGTTAAAATAATATGAAATAATAATTCAAAGTTTATTGTTTTATAAATATTTAATTGAACTTATACATACATATAACATATATCATCACACTGTACCCCTTAAGATAAATGCAATAAAAAAAGATCGTTACGTAAAACGCGTAGAAAAACAATGAATAATGACATCAAGAAAGAATTCAGACTGAAAAGAGATGTAATATTTAATATTGAGATATTTTGACACGTTAATGTTGCCTTGTTGATAGATTATTTTGACACGTTAATGTTGCCTTCATCAAGAACGACATTTCATAAAGTCTACATGTCGAAATATACGAAAATTCTGTAAAACATTAAAAAAATCGAAAAAAATGTCAAATATTATTTCAAAATGTAGAAAAATAAAAGAAAATCTGAAAATGAACAATAAATTACAAAATAGTAATTAATAACAAATGCGAATATTTTAAAACCCATAAATAAACAATGGATTATATTACTATAAATTTTATATTTATGTGATTAATATACTCGTATATGCATCATTTTTGTCGGTTGCTTCGAGTTATTCTTCAATAAAAGTGAATAGTTTTTTTAAAGGCTAAGGACTCCTTAAAAATATCTTTGGCATAATAAGATAAACACACGTGCTAATGTTTCGTTTAATGGGATACTTTTAGTGAGATTGTTACATAAAATATTTACTTTTAAAAAGTAAGAGCGCCTCTGAGATATTTTTTAAAAACATACGTACTATTCTTACCCACGATTAAAGGATCTTTTAAGTTTCTTTTCAAATGTTATGATTGTTAAGAAGTAATCCATCTACAAAGTTTTATATTTTGTAATTTGTTTTATCAAACACTGTTTATTCCATTTCATGGGGGAATTTCTTGATCATAAAGTGAAATGAATTTATCAACAGTATATAGAATTTCAGTTTGCACGCTTTGATTAAATTTTAACTGTAAACTTGTTCATGGGCTCAAAAACCACGTTGCAACATAATTTTTGGATACTTCCGCAAATATTGCACCACGAAAAAAAATATTCAAAATATTGTCCGTAGATAAAACCAATTACGGTATTGTAAAACTTTTAATACGCATTTATTTCTAGGGCCGAATTATTTCTAATTACGAGTATCCATACTAAATTTTATCCGCGAAATATTTGACACTTTTTTGTTAAAATACTAATCTCCCTCAATGGACACATTACTCCTTATTTTTTATTGCTACAGAACTAATATATAATAAAATGGTACAAAAATATTCTTCATATAGGCAATTAATATAGATACTTGAACTGTGCTTTTATTTTGAAGACTAATATGTGCAAGACCTTCAAACCTTAAATTTCTCAACAATTTTGACATAAAGTTTGTCGATCCCAATGCTACAGATATTTTTTTAAATAAGCTTGTCTTTTATTTCATTAAGCTGAAACACATAGTTTGAACCCATTTAAATACGAGTATATAGTTTTAAAACAAAATATTAATGACAAAAACAAATATTATTTATCCGAAGGAACTAACGGCCATTACTGAAAAAGCTCAATATGTTTTCTTTTTTTCTGAAATTTATAAGATGTCAATATTCGAAGCCCAATTCAAAAGTGACATCCCGAATAATGTCTGAAATAAGCATATTATTTTTTCGAAACACAGTAGAATAAGATGTTGCTCATGTCTTCGGAAGGACATCAGCAAATGATATTTCTCAATTTATTTTAACATGAAAAGAAACATTAGTCCTTTTTTCATGTTCGTAAGTATTATCCTTCGTTTAACTTATTTTTAGCTTAACGATTAGACTTAAGTGTAATAAAGCTTCCACCATTAATTAAAGAGCAATATAATTAACGTCCATTGAAGAGAATAAGTCTACTCTTCTGCATGCGAGCATCTTGCTCAATTTGTAAATATTACTGACATAAATTGCGTCTTTTTGACGCAGATAGCAATACAAAATCACGAAACATGACGTATTAACATAAGGCGTCTTCTCGTATACTAAGTTATTTTCCTTATGAGGTTAATTATTTCTGTGGACTGTATACATAAATCTTCAGAAGCTTTCCATCTGCTGCGCCGAAGATGAATATATCACGCTTCTATGTGCAACCAGGCCCCGTCATACACCCACTCCGAAGAAATCTTCTTCAATATGCACAATTATATACGACCTATGGAGCAATTCTGCGCTTTGATTCCATTGTACCACGTCTACGCTGAAACAAATTGAAAGCAAAAACTGTCACATAAATAATGTGCAATTTTATAAGTAAAATTACATTCATAATTTTCTGTTAGGGTAAGTACGTGTTTGAGTTAAAGTGATAAGGACATATACATTAAATGACGAATTCCGTTGTTTTATTAACTAGTCTTATCGACAAGAATTTGATTCCCGATGTTACCCAAAAACTACAAAAAGGGTTTCACATGAATTATTTATTTAAATTTGAATATCCATAGCCTCATTAAAAAAGGGATAGTCTGCAAAACACAGGTAAAGCACTTGGCAAGTTAAATCTACTTATTGTAACTCTTAACAAATTAATATTTCTGCATCTTAAATGTATGTTTGTATTACAATTCAACATGCACTTTCTTGTCAATATACGAGAATCTACATTACCGATTCGGATGTGTTGAGGAGTATTATGTGCATGAATTCAATTGATTTGAGGCAAATTATATTTTTTTAATGAATATATCACGTTTTTAAAAGGACGTTTTTATATTTTAAACCATGTACATCTTTCGAGTCATCGATTCATTTTATAGAAATAAATACATTCGAGTCTCCCAAAAGTGAATTTCATAAGTTTTCCTAGAAGTAGGTTATAACATTCATCGGGTTTTCTGAAAAAAATATATAGGTCGTAAGAAATTCTCTGATCTTTTAAATGTTTTTAAACCCAACCAGTGAATGCACAACTCCCACAGATCGTTCTAAAAATATTTGTTAAAACTCAATCTGATGTCCCTTTCTAATTTTAAAAAGGTTTTAAACCCTATCAGTGTACAATATCTTTCTAAAAATTTGTTAAAACTCAATCTGATGGCCCTTTCTCATTATAACAATGTTTTAAACCCGATCAGTGGACAATGTCGTTCTAAAAATTTGTTAAAACTCAATCTGATGACCCTTTCTCATTATAACAATGTTTTAAACCCCACCAGTGGACAATGTTGTTCTAAAAATTTGTTAAAACTAAATCTGATACCTTTTCTCATTCTAACAATGTTTTTAAACCTTATCAGTGGACAATGTCGTTCTAAAAATTGGCTAAAATTCAATCTCATTCAAATTCTAAACATGTTTTTAATCACTATTATTCAACTATTTCTTCGAATATTATTTACGATAATGCTGACGTGTGAGAACTGTGTACTTTACAATGTCGGAATGAGACTAAGCCGGTCTTAACGTTTAAATGAATTATAATTATTACAAATAATGGACAGAATTTTGAATTGTACAACAAATAATGATTATTGTACTGTACTTATCATTTGCGCATTATTGCTAATTTGTCGATCTGCATACTGAAAGGCTAAATTATTTGGTTTTTATATGTCAAGACCAAAATATATTTGACAAAAGCGCGAATACTTCAATATTTTTTTATCTGTGAGTTTTTTTAAACTACATTGTAACATTGTATGACTCATCAATGTGCATTTATTAGAAAAAACTACACATGCGTACGAAACACAGATGTTTCTGCAAATTAAATTGTAATTTATGAAAAATTTAATGCTTTCGTATGAAAAGTTTTTTCACGATATGATAATTCATTTCAAAGGTTTTCCAATGCCAGAAAACATTTAAATACTATAAAATACATTACTTTAAAACTCTAGACCATTATTTTCTATTATTTATTCCTTAAATTCCTGACAAGTGTTTTTCTATGAATGCTATTAACACGTTACTTTTCTGACAATGGTCTTGGGTACATTTCTTGATGTTTTTTCCTGTCATAATATATGAACTTAACTTGAAAATAAAAGAAGTTAATATTTTTACAGCTTTACGAGCGAAGACCTCCCGCAGTATTTGTAACTGCCTTTTTTATTGGGTACGCCGTTGTCATGTTAGGTCGCTCAACTTCCTCTGGTTTATGAACAAAGTAGGTTGAGGTGATTTCCTGGTGAGGTCAAGATTTACTGTGACCGGGTTCAAGATATTAAGTAATAAAATAATTTAAAAGTATCAGCCATTTCTAGACTATATATAGTATAAGTTAAGAATATTATCAGGTATCAGCCATTTCTAGACTTTATATATATATATATATATATATATATATATATATATATATATATATATATATATATATATATATATATATATATATATATATATATATATATATATATATATATATATATATATATATATATATATGTTTATTTTAGGTTTTCAGTTACTTCGCGAACTGTAAATATTGGATTCTGACATCAGATCTACCTGGAGATCCATCAGCAGCTTCCTTACAGCATTTTTTATTATTTTTTGGCCTGGATGACTTTTTAGTAACATAGTTCTCTGTTTTGGATATACAGGAGACGGTATCTATTTTAATTGGTATTTTGTGGGCTTATGACCACCTTTGAAGGCTGAGTTAAGTGCTCACTTTATGCCTAGGCAACATTCCTCATTATACCATAGATTCATCTCTATACATCATTTAAATGTTTTTATTCTTAGTGCAGACAAGATGGTTTTTAGTCTTTATGCCATTTGTTGACGAACAATGGTAAGATTTTTTATTAACAGATGTTGAGGAAACCTCTTTATTCTGTCAATACCTCATCATTGTTTGTTATACAAGCCGGATATATATTTTTTTTTTTTGGCTTTTGACAAAGCCCATTACACTTCTGTAGAGGGTAATATGTGATTTTTTATTTGGTTTTAGCGAAGGGTTATATATGTTTATTTTAGGTTTTCAGTTACTTCGCGAACTGTAAATATTGGATTCTGACATCAGATCTACCTGGAGATCCATCAGCAGCTTCCTTACAGCATTTTTTATTATTTTTTGGCCTGGATGACTCTTTAGTAACATAGTTCTCTGTTTTGGATATACAGGAGACGGTATCTATTTTAATTGGTATTTTGTGGGCTTATGACCACCTTTGAATGACCACCATTGTTCTTCAACAAATATAACACTTCGCTAAAACCAAACAAAAAATCATATATATATATATATATATATATATATATATATATATATATATATATATATATATAAATATATATATATATATATATATATATATATATATATATATATATATATATATATATATATATATATATATATATATATATATATATATATATATATATATATATATATATATATATATATATATATATATATATATATATATATATATATATATATATATATATATATATATATATATATATATATATATATATATATATATATATATATATATATATATATATATATATATATATATATATATATATATATATATATATATATATATATATATATATATATATATATATATATATATATATATATATATATATATATATATATATATATATATATATATATATATATATATATATATATATATATATATATATATATATATATATATATATATATATATATATATATATATATATATATATATATATATATGTGCAAAAGAATGAAGTGGCAATGGGCCGGACATGTAGCCAGAATGTCAGACTCCCGATGGACATTCGAAATAATCCAATGGTATCCTAGAGGCATAAAGAGGCCTAGAAGAAGACCGAAGGTACGCTGGATGGACGAAATCAGGAAGCATGGCAGCATCACGTGGCATCGGCGAGCAAAGGACCGAACTGTTTGGAGTCAACTTGGGGAGACCTTCATCCAGCAGTGGATCGACCCTGGTTGACAATGATGATGATGATGATGATGTAGCGATGGTCGTTAGCAATGTAGCATGTGTCCTATTAGGACGTGCTAATGATGTTGATGTTGACATCGCTATATTCGTTTTAGTCGAATTCTGCGTTCCTTTTCGTTCAGGGTCATCAATGTAGCGAGTTGCTTATCTTGATACGTCTTGATGATTTTGATTTGTATTTATTTTAAATATAAAACTCAGGAATGCGGATGAAAACGAAAGTGAATAGCGGGCAAATAATAACAAGTCTTGACAGTTGAATGAACAATAATAATATTTATTTCTCGGTGCGTGGGTAATTTATACTAGCGAGTGAACCAGTTCGCGATACATATTCTGTCTTACTCTAGCGCGTGCATTGACGGGTAGATATTTATTTGTATTCGGAGACGAGACAGAACGCAAATACTATTTGTGAGTAAACATTGTTGACGTTCCTGGCATGTGACAATTTGTAAATAGTTCATCGGTCATTGACCCTGTATGTTTACAATTTTAACAATAAATTATGTTTAACAATTCACTTGTTTATTTTGACAATTATTTATTTATTTAGGTAGGTATCCTACATGGCTCCCTTCCTGGCAAAATGTTTGTCAAACCCACACAAAATATCTTGATTTATCGATTTTTATTATATGCAGTATAATAAAGAAAACGTACACATGACGATTTTTTCCAACTAATCTGTACTATTAAAAAAAACCTGGTTTGAAAAAAAAATAGACTGGGAGTAATTTTTTGTGTCAAGAATTGAATCGAAATTTTCAAGTAGATGACGAGCGTCTTACCAACAACTCAACGGGGATCGCCTGACTACCTTTATAGCCTACAGCTTCTATATACACATACGCAGCATTAAGTTATTACTTAGCTAGGCAGAGACGGTGAAACGCCAATTTTTTTCTTCCGACAAACATGTATCACATATTCTACATCTATGTGTCTTGTCATACAGTTTCTCTTATTTATTACCTTCACTGTTTTCAATGTTTCAATTCATATGGTGCAATCATATTTTTCTCAACCTTTCTCTGCCATGACACACACGTATGTTTGCATTTAACATATATATTTGCCAAGTCAATCTGTCTTCACCCATCCGTTCAACATACAAAAACCATATAAATGCTTTTTTTACCCTACAATCACATTGGTATTTAGCTCACGTTTATCTTTAATAATTTCGATTCTAGTTTGCTTTCTTTTTTAATGTTCTTGGTGTGTTTACTACAAAATGGTTGAATACTCCTTTAATAAGAATAGTAATGTAACACACCTATAGTTTGAACTAAAGAGTTATGAAATTTCGGCCCTTGAAATAATGAGTGTGTTCAAAGAAGATCACGATTTTCACTCGAATATTCCATAAACAACACGTAATCAATTTCGTTGTCAACACAGTGACTGAGACTGGAGCTGGCAGTTACATTTAAAGGTTAACTATAATATTCATATTTATTTACTGAGGAAACACAAGAATATTCAAAATCCAAATATTTTCATCCCTTTAAGAATTAAGCTGGGCTGGATTACCAATACGTTACCATGCGTTTCAATACAGTATGAATAATATGAATCTCATTATTACGAGTGTATGAGGAAATATATATATGTATATCGCTGTGGAAAGTGTAAATATATCAAATGAATTTTTTTTTATTGATAGGCAATCCATCCAAACTAGAACTATTTGTGCCATTAAATTCAAGTAAGGCATGTATAAGTCATTACCATTTGCAAGATGATACAATCGATCATTTTATCAAATGACTTTTATTCTTTAAACGGGAGGTTTTAGGGGTTGCATAGTGTGTCTCAGGATTCTATTGCATTATTCCAAAATTGAGACGTACGGATTTAGTAGTTCATATGAAATAAATTTAGTAACATGAGTAGTTTTAATTTTTTTTTCAGGTAACCTCAATATATGAAAGATTTTTCGCTCAAATTTTCTAGCATCGAAATTGATCGTTTTGCTGTTTTCAAAACGTTTTGTAAACTGTTGAGCTTGAAAATTTTTTTTTAATCTTGCGATAATTGAAATTTATTTCAATATATAAAGAACTGGGTAATATCATGTATTAATACCGCTTTTAAACCTGTATTTTAACTTCAATGAACAACGTTTTAATGCGCCCTAGTTGATAAGATGCCGTTATTTCACACCAAGGGTTAAGCGTTTAAAGAAAAAATGTCGTATGGAAAATATAAAAATGTTTTTTCCATTTAATAAATCCATTTGTCAAAAACCAATAAAGATAAAAAAAATAATTAAAGTGATTTATGTATGTTTCAAGTAATATTTCAACGCAAACTCAGTAGCCTAGAGATTCAACGCTTGTATTTTACCTAGGCGAGGTTGATATCCGACGTCAACAAAAAAAAAATGTTTCTTTTTCACACAAAGGTCTTCATATATTTGTCTGATTGGTTGAAATAATTATCATGAGGTAATAATTAGTAGGTGTTTTTGATAATACAAATGAGGACCAATTAAATTCTTATAATGGGTTATACTCGTACCTCTTTATATTTATTTCGATCACACCCAAAATACATTCTGATGGGTAGCATCCCATTTTCTATCACTTAAATGTCAGCATTCGACACGATAATTATTGCCTTCATCTTATCTTAACTCTATAGTTCAAAATCAAAGTAACTTTATGTACATTGCATGTTTAATTTAATATTATCCAATGCATATTTATATATTCTTAAACTAAATTAGCATTGGTTTCGCTGCACAAAGTAGGATGTAACATTTAAAGGCTTGAGTGATTTTGATATATTAATATTATTAACCACTTTAAAATTTATCGGCATTACTCGACGGTAAATTAAGTTGTTACTAAAAGCTATTCTAATGGAGGAATATTATCGCTTTAGATTATAGCGAGTAAGAGCAGGAATTATTCATTGTTTTTAACACTCGAGATGTCAGAGTTAACTTATTTAAATTAAACTGGGAATTACCCGTACTTCATACGTACATACTATAACTATACGTACATACATAGTATCTACTTACTATAACATCCTCTCCCTGTCCGGAAAGGCAGACAGAACGGAGTGACAGATTTTCGCACTATGACGCACATCTTTCGTATCTTCTACATCCACATACCCTTTCGTACAGTTCCTAAAATTTATCTAATTTTTTTTGGAAAATTGGTGCATACGAGTAATTAACAATAGTTGATAATGCATTAACTGGTCGTTAATTATGTACAGATGCCATCTGCAATCTGATGATGATGATGCAAATCTGTGAAATTTGTCAATTTGTTTAAATTTTTGTTCATTAATATATTTCTTACTACTTAAGTAGTAAAAAAACGTGTCAATAACAACCTTCATATTTGCCATAGCATGATTTATCACTTCGAAAAACGATGGACGGCAGCACAGTTATTTCGCGATCTCAATAAATATTTTGGGGAAGGAACGATCGGTGAAAGGCAAGTTCGAAAATGGTTCAATCGTTTAAAATCTGGCGACACAAGTTTAAAAGATGAGGAAATACGAGGTCGTCAGTCTGATTTTGATAATCAGGCTCTTCAGATGGTCGTGGAAGTAGACAAAAGCTTTACAATGATGCTGGCCGAACAATACAATTTTGACCAGTCAGACGCCTTAAAAAGCTCGGTAAGGTATGGAAAATGGCTGAATGGATTCCTCACGTGCTCTCCAACAACAAAAATGCCAGTTGAGTACTAATAGTTACTCAATTACTTCAACAAAACTACCAAAATCCCTTTCTTTAACATCTGGTGACCCTGACTTCCCTTCAAAAAATTGTAACGAAATAAGGTGTGCATTGATCCCGGCCAGACTCCAAAAAAAATTCCAATGTTCGACCATTGCTTAAGACAATGTGATGTGTTTGATGAGACCTCTCTGGCATATTTCACTGGGGGATTGTGATAAACGGTTTATGCCATTGGTGGGATGAAAAATATGTAAAATGTGAATTCGTTGAGATCGAAAAATTAATGTACTGCAGTCGATCCTTTTTCAGAGTGAAAAAGCGTCATATGCCAAATATGAAGGTGATTATCAACACGTATTTTCTACACCTAAAAACATCCTTCCCCTCCTCCATATTCATATATCTTGGCATGCACAATATTCTATTATTCATATTCATCACTTTACCTTTTTTAGGAATCTGATCTATTTGATATAATCATGTTTTCCTCAGTCTACCTCTTACATGCACACCTTGCATTTCTGACTTGTATAAAACATTGAAATTGTTTACCCACAAATACTATTTACGATACATTCTACAGTAGAAAGAGAACGCATCACGCTGTCTCGCCGTTTTCGCAAACAAATTGTCTACCCACAATACTATTTGCGATGTCTGCAATATTTCAATCGACCATTTCTGCACGCACCGAAGCGAGATAAAAATATATTGCGGGCGCACTCCCGCGCCCATTCTGAAATGTATAAATACCCACTTACCGATAAATAAAGCATCATTAATTATTAATTATTATTCATTGATTCATTCACTCTCTCTTTCCGCATTGCTAATTGACGTATTTTATTTAAATACCAAACAATCAAAATCATCAACACGTCCCACTACAAAAATCCGCTAAACTCGCTTAGTCATTCTTTTCTCATTCATTCTCTCCACTTGTCTAAACCAGCTAAATGCTCCATTAATCATCTTACTTAAAACATCAATTTTACGCATAAAACTATTGTATCTTAACATATAAGAGATAGTTACTTGCAAATTAAATTATTTGTATACTAAAAAAAATAACCACATAAACTAGTTAGGGTTTCGCATAGATATTTATTTGACCAATACTCGTAACATGAGTTTTTGAAGGGTTAAACAGAGTTTAAATCAATGTTATGAAATAATAATATGTATGTTTCACAGCACTTCAGTACTCGTACTTCAAAGATAAACCTTTAGGCCACATTGATTTATCAATCTTTATAAACAAACCCTTTTTGACAGTTGACATGTTTACATTTATTGACGGTAATGTTTAATGTCCCAATCTTACAAAGTGCCATCAATCGACTATTCATTTTATATAACTTATTTAATAGTTAATATGACCTGTAATATTGAAAAAAATGTTATCAGTATCAATTTTCATTGACAAAATTAATTTTAATGTTGTAATATAGTTTTGAAAAGTTATTTCCGCTTCGGTGGTCTAATGATCGGAGTTTTTACTTTACATTCTGATATTCCAGGTTTAATTCTCGATTTATCCTGATTTATTTCTGCTCTTTCCGATTCTGGACTATGCGGACGTCTGTTACTTGGATGTTACAAAGGAACAGCTGGACAAATTACAGAGTCTTCAAAATGTTTGTCTACCATTTGTTTACAACCTGCGAAAGTACGATCATATAACTTCATACCAGAAGGCATTGAACTGGTTGAATGTTAGAAATAGACGCCAATTGTATAATAGCATTAACTGTCTCGCCACCCCCTCTTATCTCGTCGAAAAATTTCAGCGTCTTTCCAATCATGGGTTAGCGCTACGCTCAAACAGAGATTATTTATTGGCCTTTCCAGTTCACCGCTCCTCTTTTTTACGTCGTCCTTTACTGTCCATGGATTGAGACTCTGGAATTAGTTACACACTAATATAAGACTCGCTCCGTCTTTGACATGCTTTAAGAAGCGACTGAAAAAAACTCTTAATTTCTAGTCAGTAATGTATTGCAATAAAAGTGTTAAATAAATAAATAAATATCCAGGACTGGTTTTACTTTAAGAATAAATTTTGTATGATAAGCATCGCATCATAGAAATACACAATTCAACACCTACCATATACTATACATTCTGCGTTTGATTTGTGCCGGGTTTTCTTCTAGTCTCGTTTTATTTTATTTAACAGTTATGTACGAGTATATAGGTACGTGTATAATGATGCGAGAGTATGGGTTGAAAAACATCGATGTTCTTGTGGCCGAACTCGTGGTATCTCGACAAGGGGGTGTAATGAGAAGAGCTTAGACCTTTTGATAACTTCTCTCTTATATGTCTGTTCTTTTTCATTATCCTGAAATATATATGCAATTTCAGGATAAATATACATACTACGTGACTATCAATAAACCTATATTTATTTAAAGGCGTGAAATCAAATTATCGAATTTGATTTTCTGCATTGTCCATCTAACTAGGCATAAATACTTGTTCTAAAGCAGAAAATAAGTATATGGGATTCAAAACATATTCATATATTGTTGTTTAGTATTGTTGCAATTATGATTGTATCTTTAAGTAAATAAGAACTTTTAAAGTACTCGTATTATTTACAATAGTTATTTCTTTATTTATTTACAACCGGCGAATAAAGAAATGTTTCCAACAGAATGATGCAATTTGTTCCAGAGAAACGGTCGAGTACTTACAGGGAACCTTACAACGGGAAATATCCTTTCGTTTCATACGTAGACAAAATCTATTTGATTCTTGCAGGCACAGACATTTTTTTACAAGCCTCATGGGATTTATCGTTCAGCATAATCATTTGATCTAGCAGAATTGTCTTTACCAAATGTCTAGTGGAAGTATTTTTTATTCATTATTGACATCCTTAATGTAATATCTGAGGTTCATGACCGCGCGGTAGCGCACTGGACCATTGTGCTTCCGTTCGAACTGATGGTCTTCCGAACACCGGTTCAAACCCCGCGCTATGCTACTCTCCTCGAATGATGGAGGCATTTCTCTGACTAGTATTCGAGGGTACAAAAATACCTATAATTTTGGTGATATCTATTCTCGCAAAAAAAGAAAAAAAAACATTCCTGTGTGCTTCGATCGTCTCACTTCGGTGTGGTATTAGTATAGCGGTGTAGCCGGTGAGTTTACTGATGTGCAACTCACTTTAAGAGGAAGAAGAAACGTTAACTGAACGGTACAACTTCGCTTTCCTACTGGATTGACGTTGGAGTGGTGAGGGCATCCTCAACTGCGAGGCCTAGCAACGACAAATATCTTATATTCAGAACTTTTTTCACCTGAAAAAGGAAGAAGCACTTAAGAGCTGCCTTATGTGAATATGAATTAAAAAAATAAAGTGCTATTGAGGTGATATTTTATAACTTAACAGTTCTATACAAGTCATTTTTTTTAAATAGGCAATCCACCCAAACTAGGATGATTTGTGACATCAACTTCAAGTCACTATGCAGTTAAATAAGCCAACATAATAAAAGAAAAAAAAATCTAGATAATTTTAGTTTTAACTGATTAAGCTTAAAAAATGAACAATCGTTCTATAAGTGGAAAAGTTCCACGTAGAAAGAAAAAACGCAACATTCATTAGACACGGTCAGGATATGGGTTTTAGTTAATCAAATCTGTCTAGTAAAGGACAACCCAAAAATACATAGTAAGTCATTCATTTATTATAAAAGTAATTAGAAAAGTGTTTTTTGATGAAATTGTGCCAATATATTTTCGTTCAATGAATTGTCAAATCTCACGAGCGACCCAAGTTCGTCTTGTTGGATTGTATATGTATGAATTTCACGGGTGAAAGTCAGTTTTCTCAGAACAGACAATGGGACCTAATGGAACAGCCGATATAAGTCCTTTGTCTAATGTAGAAATGTGTAAACATTTATAAAGATACATTTGTGCCTAAGAATTACTTAGTGTCAAAAATATTGTTTGCAGATTATACAATATGTTACAAAAGTCTAAAAGGCATGGATCGATTCCCTGCAGTCGTAATTTTCCTTGATTAAGTAAAAAAATCATAAAAAATAGTAATTAGAATTAGCAATTGCTCAATAAAACTAACGTATTACTATCTTATTTTTTTAGGACACAGTTTTTTTAATTGCTTCTTAAATCAATCATTATACTTGGAATCTCATAATTCTATTACCTCATCTCCGAGAATCAATTTTAATTTATTAGGTAGCCGAATAATTTTTTCACAATGTTTGATGGATAGATTAAAACGGTGTCATTTTTTTTGGTTCCAATGATTTTTTGTGTTAAATTTTATTGATTTTTAAAGAAAGAGTTTTTTCATAAATAAAATTTAAAATGTACAAACATGCATAACATCGCGCCGTTTCTATGTCCAGGTAGGCAAATAGGACCGAATGCCAGAGTTTCTTCAGACACATATATTTTGCTTCCTCTATATTCATACACTTTCTCATACACCTTCGATTTTCCAGATACTTTACATTTCCTTCTTTCAAACTATCATACACTTGATCCAAACATACTTTCCTTGGTCTTCCTCTACCACGTCTTTCACTCACATTTGCACGGTATATTTGTTTGCCAGTCTTTCTTTAATTTATTCGTTTAACGTGCCCAAACTACCTTAGAATGCTTTTCTTCATCTTGCATTACTCTTCTTCATTTTTCCACGCCCACATTAAACGCCCATGTACCAAAGTTGGCACTAAAATACTGTCATTGACTATCATCTCAGCAGATTTGGATATTGTTCAGTTCGGTTCGTGTATATATGTTTTAGTGTTCCATTGATTTTGTTTCTTGTCGCCACACGTCATTCGATATTCTTCTTGACTTACCATCATCTGAGAAAATATTACCTGAATAATAGAATTAAGCAATTTGTTCCAATCTTAACGATCTTTGTGACCTAGTTGTTAAGTCGCTTGTCTTCCAACACGGAGGTTGCGGGTTGGATTCTCGTTGGAACTCTCTTTAGAAAGGATTCCAGTCTGGTTACACTTAAGGCCTTTTTAATATATTTCTAGTTGGTTGGAAGATATTGCCAAATGGCAATAAGGCCGCCGGGTTATACAATATACGACGAAAGTATAATACAACACAATCTTTAATTTTTCCCCATATATCACATTTACTTTTCCTTTCCCACTTTTCTATTATCAGGACTTTGGATTTCGCCACATTCATGCACATTTCTTTCACTTTGCACCTCTTATACAATTTATTTATCAAACTCAGCAATCCATCTTCACTCTACGCTAACACCACCATGTCACCAGTATACTGCAATCCCCACAAACCCCCATTCGACATTTGTATCTCCCCTATTGACCTCTGTAGCTGAATAATGTTCACAGGTGTAAATTTACTAAATGTTATAGAACAAACAAATAACATTTAACAAATAGGACCGATCATTGCAAATCTTTCAACTTATTTCCGAACAGAAATAAACAACATTTGCACAACACACGTGGATGCGTCATAAATCTGCAGGATTAAAAATGGATTCTATATTGTTATATCAGAATCGGGATTAAATAGTGGTAATGAAAAATACGTATTTTATTCAGGTGAATTGTTAACAATTAATTATATTAAATAAATCATGAAGATAATTTGCAGGATAAAACATCAGAATTACATCGTTCCTCTCTTGCGCAAATCTAACTGAAGAATTAGAGCCTTATGGACCTTTAATATGTAATTTTTTGTTGAAAAATGTACCTTTATCTATTTTCAATGAAGAGTTTAAGAGCATACAATAAATATAATTAGAGAACACGTTCAGGCGCTGATGTAGATGCCAGACGTGATTTATTTTTCTCCATTGGAATTTTTTAAGTAAATTCGGATTGATAAGATTTTGGGCAATTTGGGTATTCTTAAAGCTGAGTACAATGTTGCATTATTATATATTATATTTAATGTTTATTTTTTATTATTTCTAGTTAATAATAGTATATTTATTTTGTTATTTTATTGCAACAGCTATATTGTGTAATCTTTAATTAATTGATAATCTTTATTTAAGATTAACGTTTGTTTAATTGAGTAAAATTTCAATTAAATCGACTCGCGTTGTTGTAAAATATCATATTGAATCTAAACCAGATAGTACATTATTCATTAAAAAAAACTAGAATTTGTGATATCATCTCAGTTAACATTTTGTATGCCTCAAAGTATCGGAGAGTGTGTGGCGTGTGCAGTTTTAGGAAGCACTTTATAAAAACGTTTTTCTGGAAGTCTCATCAACATTTATGGTTGAATATGAATAATATACACATATATTACACTACACCTTAAACCGAATGTGTTACTTTTACATATCGGAAGATCTACAAGAGTTTCTTCGTAGTTCGTCTTCCTTTGGTAAATTTTATGCGTTTTTCTTAACAAATATGTTTTTATAAACATACGCAAAAGCGAGGAAGCTCCTAATCTAATGGCCACAGCCACCATCTATCTGTCTTTACACTTTACTTATTTTTTAGATATTTTCAATACGTCAATTATAATTGGTTCGAATTCATTGTGCCCTTGGGAGAGTCTGCTCTCCAAACGGTGCTATATAAATTATCCTTTTCTTATAAATATAACATTATTTTAGTTTTAGAAAATAAAACCCATGTATTGTCACGTTTCAGTTATCTCTAATAGTAACTAGTATTGTCCCGTTTCAGTTATCTCTAATAGTAACTAGTATTGTCACGTTTCAGTTATTTCTTATAGTAACCAGTATTGTCACGTTTCAGTTATCTCTAATAGTAACTAGTATTGTCACTTTTCAGTTATCTCTAATAGTAACTAGTATTGTCACGTTTCAGTTATCTCTAATAGTAACTAGTATTGTCACGTTTCAGTTATCTCTAATAGTAACTAGTATTGTCCCGTTTCAGTTATCTCTAATAGTAACTAGTATTGTCACGTTTCAGTTATTTCTTATAGTAACCAGTATTGTCACGTTTCAGTTATCTCTAATAGTAACTAGTATTGTCACTTTTCAGTTATCTCTAATAGTAACTAGTATTGTCACGTTTCAGTTATCTCTAATAGACACTAGTATTGTCACGTTTCAGTTATCTCTAATAGTAACTAGTATTGTCACGTTTCAGTTATCTCTAATAGTAACTAGTATTGTCACGTTTCAGTTATCTCTAATAGTAACTAGTATTGTCACGTTTCAGTTATCTCTAATAGTAACTAGTATTGTCACGTTTCAGTTATCTCTAATAGTAACTAGTATTGTCACGTTTCAGTTATCTCTAATAGTAACTAGTATTGTCACGTTTCAGTTATCTCTAATAGTAACTAGTATTGTCACTTTTCAGTTATCTCTAATAGTAACTAGTATTGTCACGTTTCAGTTATCTCTAATAGACACTAGTATTGTCACGTTTCAGTTATCTCTAATAGTAACTAGTATTGTCACGTTTCAGTTATCTCTAATAGTAACTAGTATTGTCACGTTTCAGTTATCTCTAATAGTAACTAGTATTGTCACGTTTCAGTTATCTCTAATAGTAACTAGTATTGTCACGTTTCAGTTATCTCTAATAGTAACTAGTATTGTCACGTTTCAGTTATCTCTAATAGTAACTAGTATTGTCACGTTTCAGTTATCTCTAATAGTAACTAGTATTCCCGAAAATATTTAGTATTTATAACCTCAAGTAGCTGACCTGTACAGCGTTACATTACTAAACTTATTGATAAGAAAGTTGATTAACCTTTGAGTCATTTCAATTGATAACAAACAATGCATAAAAACACAAAACACTATCATCAAATTGCAATAAATTATAACTGCTTACAAACATAACATTAAGCCATCTCCCTATTAGAATAGGCAGGGAGGACTTCATAACACACGTCTTTCGCCTCCTCTATTTATTTATTTATTTTCTCAATACAGGCTTATTCTATTTCGACAAATCTTCTCAGACAGATCCTACATTTTCCATGACTTTTTAAATTTCTATCTTTGAAATATACATACATGCATACTATTACACAACGTCCATTTTAGAGTAGGCAAATATAATAGATCTCCAACACAGCTCTCACCTTGTCCACTTCTGAACACTTCGTCATACATGCTCTCCAGTTTCTCATACGTATACCTTTCCCTTAGTCAAAATTTCTTCAACTATCTCCTTCCAATTTTTAATTGGTCTAACTCTTCCTCGCTCTCTATTCATTGCAGACTTAAGTTTGTTGCATATGTCTTTTGTAACTTTCTATAAATTTAATCATGCATTAAATCCAAAAGTTGTGTTGTATTAATTAATGAAACCATATTACCATCGATATATTTTTAAATCATTTGACCACGAGGTAGTATTTGGATATCTATGTGATTTTTTTTAAAATAAAAATAACTTCGTCCTCTGACGTTTCATGATTGGTTTCTCAATAAATAAACATCGAAGCGATCGATGTAAAATGATTGCATATAATAATTTAAACTAAAAATGCAAAGTTGTATTGAAACGACAGCCATCCATAGTAACAACGATCAGAAGGTTGAAGAAATTATTTATAAGTATCTGAAAAATAATGGTTTTTGATCGTTGGTTCACGAAAATTTCTACAATATAACATACTTTTATTAAAAAAATGTGTGGAGATTTCCAAAATAACTTTTCACAGTCAGGATAAATTTGATTGATGAAATAATTTCGTTTGTTGACAGCAAAACAAATCATGAACAAATATTTACCAATTAAGGATTTAGACGATTCACATCACACAATCTAAAGCAGATGACATCAAAAGGTCTGGGTTCATTTTGTGTCCCTTTAGAATCTTGGGAGTATCATATATGATCTTTTCTTGCAAGATTGAATATGTGGGACTGCTAAGAAACGGAGAAAAAAAATCGTAGTTCCTGAATCCCCTTGAACCTGCTACTGCACATGATCTAAGCCATAGGATTATTCTTAGTACATGAAACAATTAGGAAATAATATATTTGAACACAGTAGTCTTAGAAAAACGGAACCTCTCTGAGTGGCTTCACAGCGTAGACAACATCTTCTTGATGAGGATGCTTGATAAATTATGGGGGTTAGTATTTCACTAAAATATGGTATCAAAATCCTTGATGTCTTTCTTGATAGTCAACTATCTTTCAAAAAGGTTATATGGATTCTTTGGGCTTCAATAATATTAGAGAGTATAAATTTGTACGTCGATGCAATTGATAACAACAAAAATAAGAGTCCTTATTAATTTTTATGTATCGCGTTTGCATTATTGTGATTCTGTTTATTGTGGTCTGACTGATTCGCAAATTTCTAGACTGTACTGTTTTCAATGCAGCTGCTGAGCTGATAAGTCATAACCTTACCTTACCTAACCTAACCTACCTAACCTAACCTACCTAACCTAGCTTAATGCATTATCCTATTAGCCCGCTACTAAAAGGCTGACATGGGCTCAAGTGTCACGAACGAATTTATATCTAACTTTGTCTCTTTATATTCAAGTCCATTAATGGATGTCTCCATTGCATATTTTGAATCTGTGCCTGGAAGATGTGCTTTCAAAGAAGAGTAATGCTTTTAGGTCGATTTCGTCTACATCGAAATCATTGATTGTTCTGAATCGATTCAATAGAACGGAATATTATGACAGGGTTTTTGGCGTTGCTGGCTCTGTGGCATGAAATGGTCTGCCTCTTAATATGAAATATGGATGGCGTGTGCATTATTAGGAAGTTATAAAGGCATCCTTGTTTTAAAAGATCTTATCAACATTAATGATGATTTATGAACACTTCACACATACACTATGCTCAACCCAAAGTTAAATTTGTTACCATCACATATCGAACGATTTACAAAGGTTTCATTGTAGTTCGTCTTATGATAGGTTTTCTTACCAAATTCGTTTTTCTAAATATATGCAAATGCGGAAAAGT
Organism: Odontocerum albicorne; assembly: GCA_949825065.1. NCBI lineage: Eukaryota > Metazoa > Arthropoda > Insecta > Trichoptera > Odontoceridae > Odontocerum > Odontocerum albicorne. The sequence continues at coordinate 12,325,489 of OX463849.1, read as the reverse complement.
ACCTAATTTAATGACTATAGTGACCAAATACCTCCCCCACTCCGATTGGAATTAGAAAAGGTGATAGTTTGAGCCCGTTCCTCTTCAATCTAATAATGGACAAACTAATTGAGGAAGCTGCAGATATAGACATAGGACACAGACTGGGGGACAAAAAAGTCAGCATTGTATGCTACGCAAACGATGCAGTACTCACCGCAAAATCCGAAGATGACCTCCAAAGGATGTTATATAGACTCCATCATACCTCACTAAAATATAACATGTTGATAACCACTGACAAAACGAAGAGCCTCACAATATTTAAGACCTCGGTGAGATGCAAAAAAGCAGTGAATAACAAAATAATAGAACAAGTGATGGAGTTTAGGTATCTTGGAGTGAACACCAGTAGCAATGGAAATCTGTATGATGAAACCTTGAGACAGGTCAATAACGCGGCTGCAATATCGGGATACCTAAGAACACCGGTGTGGAATAATAAACACATGAGAATAGAAAGTAAAGTGAGAATATACAAGACATGTGTGAGACCGATAGCCACCTACGGAATAGAGACCAGAGCAGACACGTCTACAGCAAAATCTCTTCTGTGAACCTCGGAAATAAAAACACTGAGATGTATAACCGGAAACACACTAAGATATAGAATCAGAAACACCGAAAGAAGGAGAAAGTGTAGTACGGAAGACATCGTCAGGTGGGGAAGACAACGAAGGCGATGCTGAAACGAACATGTAAACATAATGCAAGACGACAGACTTCCACATGTCGCCCTTCAAGGGAACCCAGCCGGAAAAAGATTACCGGGAAGACTTCCGAAGAGATGGCGGGACAGCTGGCAATCCACGTCACAAGAAGGGGAACAAGCGGAACAAACAAATCATGATCTATAGGAAGAAAAAGAAGAAGAAGAAGATGAGACCAACTAACTATTCTTACAGTCAACTTACGTATATCTATTTCGTAATATTTTCAATCTACGAGTATAAGTAACAATGGTTCAAATCCCGCAGAAGAGCGCCTTAGAGGAAAGTCTGCTCTCTAAACGGCGCTGTATAAATTGTCCTTTTATTATTATTATCATTGATATTATATATTTATGTTGCTACATAAATTCTCCTTTTTTGGTTTTAAAAACTTATAAATACATAAATAACTTTGGTCCTGCGATAATTTATTGGTCTTACTTTTAGACCGAAAAAAATTATACTTGATATTAATGAAAAATATTTCAGTTTATAATAAATAATAAAATCAAAAAGATAATGTTTATGAAAATAAGTCATTATGAAGCAGCCACCTTTTTGCTCTATAATTGCAATGATCTCAAGTATTCTCGTTAGTAATGACGTTGAACTTGAAACGAATATTCAATTGAATCATTTTATCAATTAGTACATTATAAAAAAATAACAAGCATCATAACAATGAACAATGTTTTTTTTGTTTAAGAATAAAAATAAGTAATTTTCAAGTGTTAAACAAATGTGTTTAAAAAATAATTAACCGATGTCAAGAATTTCACGCATGTACGAAAAAATTAAACATAGCGCATCACCGTGCGAAGAATTTCGCATAATGTTAAAATAATTGGTTTTAATTTGAAACATTGCCTAGGATAGTTAAAAATCAAAGTCGTGATATATGGATATATTAAGGTCACGTGAATTACCAGCACTAGACGACGTGTAACGTATAAGTTACGAAACTATATCGAACTCGATTCGGTACAAAGTTGATGGTTACGGAGAGAGGCGTAACTTCAAATCAAGGGCTCTTGAACCAATGTAATAAAAGTTATAATCATTAAAATAAAGTCATTTAAGAGATAACGAGATACTCACGGCCCTTACATTTATTATTCAATGTGCATCTTATATAGAATAATAACCAACTTACGTTTAATAGTAACCATCTTACATTGAATAATAATAATTGTTATGGGCCGTTCCACTCACATTTCAAACAAATCTTCGGATTGTGAGCTTTGAGCGTGTCATCAGATTTTAAAATTCTTTTTCATAGATAGTTTGTTGTAGAAATTGTCTTATATTAATAATATTATATTTAATTTCCGTGCCCTGAAACATGAGTACTCTAACCAGACAGTATCAAAATCTCCCAAAATGATAGTCCACCAATAGTATTTAAATATCAATTTTGATGTATGGGAGTGAAACGTAGACGTAGAAAAATATTAAGGATGACTGAGAACTTAAGGTGTTTAGTAAGATGAAAAAGATCACTCAGAGATGGTTTGGGTATGTGGAACAAATGAACGAAGAAATAGTAACAAAACAAATACACAGTGGAATTGTTAGTTGAAGACTTGATTGAGAATACCCACGGAAATTATGGTAGAATCAAGTGTGATATTTTAAAAGAAGGAAACGTATAAAGTCAGAGAAACTGTAGAAGTTGTATGGATGTGGTAGAGGTAATTTATGTGTGTGTCCATCAATTATGCTACGTGTTTCCTATGGGAGGTAACATAAATCGTCCTATAATTCGTATCAATCAGGTCCTGACCAGAGCATGCAGTTCTGATGTTTTGATAAAATATCACATGTTGTGAGTTCTGTATATTCCTTCAATCATATTTAGTGTTACTTTCATTCAAGAACTTCCATCTTAGCATGTTCGCCTTGCATCTAGTCACCCCCTACTTGGAGTCTATTCAGTGATCTCCAAGTACATCAAGGCAGTTGACAATACTGTAAGAATTATATATCACTAGTTTGCAACAGTTGTCACATCAAGAGGTCCAAGAATTAATCAGCGGCTGTTAAACAATAAAAAATAGGTATCCAAGTGAAACGTTTTCGGGACTTGCCAGGAAACGAACCTTTCCTAAAATTAATATAAATTAATGGGCTTACTCCCATCTGACAATCTCTTCTAACTAATCAGAAAACATGTTCAAGAAAGTGAAAACCAGACAAGAATATTTAAAAAATCTGAGTTCCCAAGTTGGACGACAAACGTGTTACCAACTAGATCACGGAGGTAGTTAACTATGCCAGTTGGACAACAAACGTGCTACCAACTAGATCACGTAGGTAGTTAACTATGCCAGTTGGATGACAAACGTGTTACCAACTAGATCACGGAGGTAGTTAACTATGCTAGTTGGACGACAAACGTGCTGCCAACTAGATCACGGAAGTAGTTAACTATGCCAGTTGGACGACAAACGTGTTACCAACTATATCACGGAGGTAGTTAACTATGCCAGTTGGACGACAAACATGTTACCAACTAGATCACGGAGGTAGTTAACTATGCCAGTTGGATGACAAACGTGTTAACAACTAGATCACGGAGGTAGTTAACTATGCCAGTTGGACGACAAACGTGTTACCAACTAGATCACGGAGGTAGTTAACTATGCCAGTTGGATGACAAACGTGTTACCAACTAGATCACGGAGGTAGTTAACTATGCCAGTTGGATGACAAACGTGTTACCAACTAGATCACGGAGGTAGTTAACTATGCCAGTTGGATGACAAACGTGTTACCAACTAGATCACGGAGGTAGTTAACTATGCCAGTTGGATGACAAACGTGCTACCAACTAGATCACGGAGGTAGTTAACTATGCCAGTTGGACGACAAACGTGTTATCAACTAGATCACGGAGGTAGTTAACTATGCCACGAAGATGTTTGCCGGTTATAAGGCCACATCACTGATCATATGTTTTTTAAATCTCGATAATGTTGGGTACTTTATTTTTAACGTAATCTAAATGAGATAACACATTTAAAAAAAAACCCGATACATAAAAAAAATACGAGTACGTCGATATTAAGGTGTATGGTTTAATTTCAAAAAGCAGAATGTAAAAATTACTAGAAATTGTGAATTAGAAAATAGATTATATTTATATCATTTGATTGGTGTAAAAAATTAAACCCTAACTAAAAAATGATTTAGTAGTTATTTTCTCCATAAGATTTAAAAAAAAGGATTCCAGTGTTATTTCCATTTCAGGTTTGTTTAACACCTTTATGGTCTGGTAATAAGCCCACTAGGTTGTACTGTGTACAGCAAAATAGTAACACAATAAATTTTTTTTTTAATTTAAGCATTTCAATTGATGAGACTATCAATTAATAAATATTTTAGTTACGCCAATGGCGAAGGAGATCGACGATGATAAAGGTCGTCTGCGGAGTCTCCTGCCTCGAAGCTGTTGGTTTACGCTGCCTTTGTGAAAATTGGTGTAATTGTTTTTATCACTTAACTATACAATAATTGCAGCATGATACACGCTCATCATGCTCGTTTCCATCAAATCCGTTCATCCTGTGATAAATTGCTTCTTAACATCTTAAAACGTTGAGTGATTGATTAGTTCGCCTGTTGCATCCAATCAACGTAGCCTTTGATGAAATTCATTATCCTTATTTTCAACACTTAAACAGCCTTTTAAAAGAACATTTAGATTGATGAATGTGTGATGTTCACCGTGCGTCGGTAATGTTTTCTAGAAAATTATGGTCATTTTCTAAGAATCTATACTTATAAATTTGTTGCCATTATTTACTTAACTTTTAATTGAAGCACTTATACTACTAGTATTTAGAATGGCATCTACGATGTAGTTTGAATACTAAAGAGTTTTATTTTCAAAGGAGGTAATGTATTTTAAACAATTCATCAAAGGTTTCATCCTTTATTTTGTGGAGCTCCAAATAAGAATATTTAATAATAATTTACTTTGCCCAATTACATTAATTACATTAATCCCCACTACGCGTATTTCTACCTCCTATCCATAAGCTCTCAGAAGAGAGCCTCAGGATAGGAGGAAATAATATGTGTAGCAGTGGTCAACGTAATTAGTGGAATAACAAAGTAATTTATTGATAAATATTCTATTTTAAATAAGTTCAAACACATAACTCATATTGTAATTTATTTTTAACAAACACTGTTTATTCCATTTTTTTGTGACGGTATAACCCTGCCGGTTTCAAGGCTTTCACCTCATCTTCAGGGGAGCGCAAACAAGACTAAATGCTGTTCGAACTGATACCGATATAGACGCTTCAACGGTTGGAGGCTGGGGGGTGAGGAAGGCTAGGGATAATTTCGGCCAAGAGCGGGGAGATTTTAGGGAAATAACTGTTCAACAGATGTTCCGATCGGCCTTGAAACCGGTAGGGTTATACCGTCACAAAAAAGTGGAATAAACAGTGTTTGTTAAAAATAAATTACAATGTCTTTAAACCTCCACAACGTTAATGCCTTAACTATAAACAACACATAACTCATACATTCTTGTCAAGAAGGCTCCATTATACAATAATTTACATCCTTAATATTTTTTTATCGATCTGTCAACATGGACACAAGTTATAAAAGAGTGCCTTTTTCGTTGTAGCTAAATAAATGATAAGTAATAATGGAAAACAATTAAAAAAGAAGTATGGTTCCAAGATACACACATTTTTGTTGTTCACTCCGCTCGACTTGGAATTATTTTCCTGGCCTAATCATTCATCCAGTTGATATTAAAGAAAAAAACTAGAGAAGTGCTATTTATCTTTTAATTTTATTTGCCCTTAACATCCATTTAATCCCCTTTCTAATTCCTACTTTCTTTAACATATATATATATATATATATATATATATATATATATATATATATATATATATATATATATATATATATATATATATATATATATATATATATATATATATATATATATATATATATATATATATATATATATATATATATATATATATATATATATTTTTTTTTTTTTTTTTTTTTTTTCCTCAAACATTGTTTTCTATTAAGTTTAAGACAGGATCGTGGATATCGAAAATAATTATCAAACAGAAACTGCTGTATTAGAAAAAAATACTTTATTGTGATACAAAACCGAGATCCGCAAGACCCGAGATCCTCAAGATCCGCATAACCGAGATCCTCAAGATCCGCATAATCGAGATCCTCAAGATCCGCATAACCGGGATCCTCAAGAAGATCCGCAAGACGTATTTATAAGAAAGTGTTTAATAAATAAATACTATTTATTAAGAAAATGTCTTCATTTAGTAATAAAATTGTACAAAATGAAATCTATCAAAGGTATATAACATTTTAACTCATTCAAATTGGTGGTTCAGATATATTGAAGAGCGAGCATCCTTTAATCAAACCTTTATGTTTAGAACCACTTAAGTAGGTACAGTACTTGAGGTCATCATCACACGTGTTAGCAATACTACCCTGTACTTGAAAGAGCAACAACACTTGTACATGTCTAGCGCATGTAAGTATTTGTACTTGAAAGAGCAACAACACTTGTACATGTCTAGCGCATGTAAGTATTTGTACTTGAAAGAGCAACAACACTTGCACATGTCTAGCGCATGTAAGTATTTGTACTTGAAAGAGCAACAACGCTTGTACATGTAAGTATTTTTACTAAACGAAATATTTTACCAGGCTGGAACTATTTTTTTCCGAAGTCGCCGTGTGGTAATCAAGCGTTTACCAGGAAAAATTAGGTCACGAAGGTTGACACAAAATAAATTAATGTGAGGTATATAATACCCCATTTCATATATTTTTTTTGGTTGGTTGTTAGAGATTGCCACCAGTTAATAAACTCGCTAGGTTATACTAAGTACAATTGCATTATATAATAAAATAACACAAAACAATACATTTCATATTATCTCTGAGCGTTAAAGTAATTATATCCCATAATCAATTTTTTTGTCTCACAATTTTCTTTCTAAAAGGATCTTTTAAATATAAATAAATATAGGTTTATTGAAATCAACATAGCATGTACATATATAAATATATTAAAAAAAACACATATATCTCGAGATAAAAAGCAGAAAATAAATTTAAAAGAAAATCTATCAAAAGGTTTGGCCTCGTCTCATAACATCCCCCCGGCCGAGATAGACCCTACTAATGTAAGGCGAGCCCGGCCGCGATGACATCAGATGTTTTTCAGCTTACACCCTGTCTGGTTTTCACATAAAGCCTTTTCAATATATTTCAGGTTGGTTGGAAATTTTTGTCACATGACAATTTATCCACCAGGTTATGCAACAAAAGTTTTACATAATGAAATACAATCGAAAAAGGTGTTTTAATAATAAAATGGCGTAACATGGAAGTCGATTGGAGACGTAAAAATATATATTTTTTCGTATCATCAAAAAACCGTAGATATAGTACATAAAGGGGTTTTCTGTTTAGGTAAAATATACCTCAAAACCATAATTTTTTTAACCAACCAAGTTATTCCTAATGATTCTTTATAGTTTAACAAGAATATAGAAAACAATATTTTTGACTGCTACTAGACAGAAATAATGATAATGAGATTGCTTTCGACATGGTGTTGTTTAGATACATTATCATAATGTTTTTGATACGAGGTGCTAAAACGAAATAAATTAATGTGTAGTTTTTTCTAACAAAAAGTTAAGTGTGAACCAAGGTTCCGTTATAATGGTAACAATCACCATAAAATCACGAACTCCATAATTCATTTTGCATAAAGTAAGTAAAAATTAAGAAATATATATAAGCATGTGAATTTTCATCGAAGCCTGAGTTGACGCCGTTAGATGCACTGGAGATTGCTTCGGCGTCCACATCCGTTTTGGCGTTGGCGTCGGAGTATGCGTCTTTATCTGGGTCAACATCTGATAACAATGTCTTTGTCCAGGTCAACGTCATTGTTTGGGTTAGCGTCTGATATCGACGTGTTTCTCTAGGTAAGCGTTTGGTGACGACGTCTTTGTTTGGGTCAACGTTTGGTAACGACGTCTTTGTCTGGGGCAACGTTTGTTGTCAATGTCATTATTTGAATCATCGTTTGGTGTCGACTTCAGTGTTTGGGTTAGCGTTTGGCGTCAATGTCTCTGTCTGGGTCAGCGTTTGGTGTCAACGTCTTTGTTTGGGTCAGTGTTTAGTTTCGACATATTTTTTTGGGTCAGCGTCTGGTATCGATGTGTTTGTCTAGGTAAATGTTTGGTAACGACTTTTTTGTTTGGAACAGTGTTTGTTATCGACGTTATTGTTTGGATCAACGTTTGGTGTTGACTTCTTTGTCTGAGTCAGCGTTTGGTGTTGACGTCTTTATCAGAGTCAGCGTTTGGTTTCGACTTCATTGTTTGGGTCGGCGTTTGGTGTCGGCGTTTGGTATCGACGTCTTTGTCTGAGTCAGTGTTTAGTGTTGACATCTTTGTCAGCGTCTATGATTGTGTCACAATCGACATTTAGGGTTGGCTTCTTTGTCAGCGTTGATATTTTAGATGTCATCTGCGTCAGCATCGGTAAAAATGCCAGAGTCAGTCCTTGTCATTGTTGGCATCTGTATCTACGAGTATGTCATCCAGGTGTGGGTTATTTGCCAAGTCGCACTGAAAATAATAAAAAAAAAAGTTCAATCTAACATATTCCAACTGAAAGGTGAGGTAAATACACTTTTATACAACAATCTATGATAACGTTTCTTCATTAATTCAACCCTTCAATACATCTGCATTAGGGATTCGGACATATTGACGAGTGAGGCTAGAAAACACAATTGTTTCCGACTCCATTCAACCAGCTGTCGGGCTTAGAACCTCATGAGTAAGGACGGAACTTGCGGTTCGTCGTCGCACATGTTGTCAATACTACCCCACATGTGAACATGCAACAAAAAAGTACAATATTAATATTAATCTATTGGGAGTATTGTTGCTAAATAAAGACTTTCAGCCAACTGGGACGCTTTTTTATTTTTTTTCCGTGCCCCATCGGAAATCGAACTCAAAACTCTTGAGTGGAAGTCAGCGTGAAAATAGTTATTATCAAAGCTAAGCGAGTATCGTAAAAGGTGTTGTAAGAAAGCATTATGAAAGCCACCTGATCAATTTGTCTAGCTTCTTGTGTGAACTCTGTTATCTGTCGCAGCCCGATGGAGGAAGTACTGTTAGCGGTCATAACATAATTCACATAGCTAATTACATCTACTCCGATCCGGAATTGGGCGTTGTAGCACGAAAACGACGCACAAATGCGTCACTCAAAGGGGACAAGAAGCAAAAACTCATTTTTTAAATTTTTAATAATTTATTTTACACATGACAAGAATTATACATAATTTGTGAAAAAAAAACAACAGGTAATTAATTTGGACACACAATATTAATGGATCTGGGTTTGTTGCCTTTCATTTGTCGTGTCCCCAGTACGAGTAAACTAGACTTTTGCCTGTATCTCACTGAGGATTTTTGGTGTTATAAAACCCCGTTGCACATTCTCATCAACATGACAAACAGTGACACTCAATTACACATGTATTCATCACGCGAAATCAAACTCCTCAGACTTCAGACATACCAAAAACATTCACCCCACAATGTACCGCACATAATCATAAAAATAAAAAAAAAACACAAATATAAAACAATAAAAAATATAAAACAATAAAAAATTAAAAGATAATTAAATTACCATAAATGAGTTTAATGATTGTTGTTGATGATTAGAAATTACCAAACTATATTACGTATCGTAACCAAAAGGCTCTTATGTTTGTCAACTTTTTAAAAATAAACACAAATTATTCATTAAAAAATATAAAATTTTAGAATTTCGGGATTTTAACATATATGGTTATGACTTAGATTCATCTTCTTCATGATCAGTAGTTAATGACGAAAGTTATCAACAGGACCTGAAGTGTGAATACATAAAAATACAGAAATAAGAAGAATGTGTAAAACCAAATATTTGGAAGGCAGAGAGTAGTTATTGTCGGGGTCACATTCAAACAACAGATGATGTTCGAATTTCACTTGTAGTTTCTCATGGTTATTACAAGCAGACCCCCAAAGAGATGGGGGAATAGACGACAATCAACTTTCCAAGAATCTATGCCGAAAAAAGTTTATCAAGAAACTATTTTAAAACGAAATTGGAATGAATACAGAGAGAATGAGTTGTGAACAGCAAATAAAAAAACATGGAATTGAATAACACATATATCATACAAAAGACAAAAAAAATAATTTGTCAAGATAATAAGTGAAATTTTGTTGGAAAAAATGTGCAATGCTAGAAAGTTAAAAGCTGTATTTATGTAAAGAAGGCAAAAGCAGTATGATTTGATATCCAAGTAAAGAAATCCCTTCATTTTATCGTCGATAAAGCAATAAAAAAAACAGGTGTCTTTAAGTTACTATAAATTCCAAGTAGCACGCAACTCAAGCTTCTAAGAAATACCAAATTAACAACACTACTTTAAAGCTATATTATTAGAAAACTAAGATGTCTGTCTATAATATTTAACACCAAATTACGTCTCGTGAAAACTTCATACTCGTAGCAATGTGAGGAGTGGAAACATGACGGTAAAGAAATAGGATAGATATATGCCAGATGATTTCGAAATGTAGTGCAGGTACCGAATGCTCTGTATCTTATTGACTGCAAAACGCACCAATGTGCTCATCCTCCAGGATCTACATGTCAAAGAAAGCCTGTCAACTATTTTAGGAAGTACCTTTAACATGCCCCCAGAAGAGATGAGGACAGTTTAGAGAAACTGATAGTGATTGGAAGTATTGAGGTGCTGTGAGTAAGAGGATGGTATCTAGTAAGGTGAATAGACCAAACAAAAAGATCACTAGTTCCACATTGAATGTATCACTCATCTTGGCTCAGGATTAGAAGAAGTTTTTGCGAACCTTCCACTCTTTTCCACATTCTTAGGGAATCACGATGGTCACTCATTAGTTACACGACTAAGAATACATTATGAATGAAAACTTCAAACTGCAGACCCCAATTACTGAGTTGGACTCTGATATGTTGTCGAAAGTGATGATCCTTACAACCTTATCAGATAGAATAAACATGTTTAACCTCACAACATTGTTTAAGATAATCTGCTCGTATTTCAAGAGTATGGAACTAATTCAGCTGTTGTGTTACACGTTCCTTGTAGGCCCACTTCGCAAAATGTTTTATTCTTTGGTTAAGTGGCTGCAACTAATTATTCGTACAACTCGTACATTATAAAACTGCTCAGATTGGGTATCCATTATTGGCATTGTACGGATTTTCATGACACTTTGTCTATTTGTTCTTGCCGCGATGAATTGATTGAATTATATGCATTTACTTTGTTGTGTTGTTCGATTGGTACGGTTTTTTCCTATTGTATAACACTACTTACATTTCAATACTAAATTATATGTACTGTTGTTTTTTTAATATGTATGTCAAAAAGGTCATTTGACCGTTGAAATAAATAAATAAAACTAGGACACAGTGCGCTTCTTGTGGAAAACGTCCAAAAATATTATTGAAATAAAAACTGGGATTGTCATTATGTAATTTAACTTCACGGGGTATCATATCAAAATATAAAATAACGTACTGCCTTAATACAGGTCTGTAGACGTGAATTATTTAAATTTGAATAGCTGGATTGTTAGCACACGATAGGTGGGATTGTGGGAAATTATTGTACCAACAGAATGAATGCAAGGCCGTATGTTGATCAAAAAATTTAAAAAAGCTTTTATGGTTTCTACAGTGTCGTGATTAAATAAAAACTATTTGCGATTTAATGTGTGGAAAAAATAATAATATTTCATGACACTAATATGGACATAGTTAATTAGTTTTCTATAAAAAATGGTAAAATAGTCACGGAGATGATTGAATTTTGTAAAACTAATAACTAGACATTTTTCAAGTTATTGCAGTACTACCCCGCATGTGAAGAGGCAACAACACTGACACACGTCTAGTACTTGTGCATATTTTTACCAGACGAATTATTGTATTAAACTTGAATCTTTTTTTCAGGTGCCATCAGAAATCGAACCCGAAACCCGTGAGTGGAAGTCAAACGTCTTATCAACTAGGCTAAAGAGGTCGCTTAGTAATAATACTTAGTACTGCCAAGGCTTTTTGGTTAGAATTCATGTAAATCAACGGGTGGATATTCCCGAGTTCAATGCCTGGCGGATTAGTTTTTAGCAGATTATTTAGAATATATTTAATTTGTTTTTTTTTGTAATTTATTTGTTACTTTGTAAACATGTTTAAAGATCTAAAAGTTTTGAAACGAATAGACTTGGATCTTATCCATCGATATGGATTGTAATCTTATTTTTGGAACTCCGAGCTGGATATGGCAAGATTGTGTGCAGGGTGCACTGCAACATCTTTTATGCATTAAAACAATGCAGGCACAAGTGTCATCCATGGATGGCATACAATCTTCATTGATTAAGAGATAATACTGTTTATAACAGTCTTATATGTATTCATTTATAAGTAAATGGTACAATGTACCTTATAACAAAAATAACAAGCAATATAAAAGAGTCAGCAGTGAGTGCTCAACACATTAAGTTTGATATGATGTACAATTTTTTAAAAAATATTTTAAAATATGTATCAAATCGTAAAATGACATGTTATCAACACAATACGGGCCCGCCATAAGCACACAGCCCGCACTGCCCAAAAAATGTAATCACAATAGAGAAATCATTGAAAAACAAAGCAAAACAAAATACAAATTGTAAACAAAATACAAAAAACGTAATCCCACAGGTACAATTTCACAAATCCTCAAAAAGCAGGAGGAAAAATATCACAAAAATACTAAAAAAAATACAATACTTAAGAGATAATACTGTTTATTACTGTTTTTTATTTATTTATAACTAAACGGTACAATGTACGTCATAACAAAAATAACAAAAAATATTAAAGTGTTAGGAGTGAGTGCTTAACACATTAAGTTTCATATATGTTAATACACAAATTAAAAAAAAAATAGAAACAGGTATCAAATCGTAAAACCAAATATTACCAACACAATACCGGCCCCCCATAGACGCACAGCCCGCACTGTCCAAAACATATAATCACAATAGATAAATCATTGAAAAAAAAATCAAAAACAAAACACAAATTGAAAACAAAGTCTAAAAAATCGAATCAAATAGTTGTACCTGTTTCACAAATCCTCAAAAAAGTTTTTAGATAGCAAATTCTCCTCAAGGGTGCTCTTACTCAGGATTCGACCCATATATTATTGACAGATTAAAAATATTAAAAAAAACTTGAGTTCAAGGATAGAAAGGTGGTGGCTATGGCCATTAGATTATGAACTTTTCCGCATGTTTAGAAAAACAGATGTGATGAGATAATCGCAGAAAACTTACCAAGGGAAGACGAACTACAAAAAAACTTTGTAGATCTTCTGATATTGTGATAGTGACACATTTGGCTTCAGGTACAATAGATCGTAGTGTTCGTATACAATCATAAATTTTGATAATAATTCCCAAAAAAGGGATGTCTTTAAGTCATATGCCAATCTCATCATTGACATAACCAACCACAAAAGGGGCTAAATAAGACCCTAGTGAAAATCTATCGCGATAAAATTTCGTTAACATAGTATATATTATATAGGATGTCAAAAATAATTTTCCAATGGCCAAGAATGGTGGTAATATAAGTTTTTATTAAAACAAAAAAAATACCATTCTTTTTAACTATGCGACTTATAACGCAAAAAATTTTTGTAAATAAAATTTTCTCAACATTTATTCAAATATACTCGTAGTTATCATTTTTCCTATAATTTCCGTTGAAAATCTTTTATTATACAAAATAACTCATGTTCCGTCACAATTCGTAACATCACCGAAACAGAGATACGACTTCGAGCTGAACTCCATTACGGAACGATCATTCAAATTAAGAGAAGTTAAGAGATATACTTGAAAAGAGATAAAAAATAGCACTACGTAGACCACATCCTTTCACTCAGGCATGCATACTTGTATAAGATATAATATGTATGCATATGAGGTAGAATTTTTCGAGAAAGAGACATGTTCTATCTTTTTCAATGCTATCTCTTTACTTCTATGGATTTGTGGGATGGTATCGTAGTAGATGTCAATGCGAGTTTTGATATTGTAATTCTGGCCAAATATAAAAAGGCATTAATAAGACTTTGAAATTATGATTTTCACCGATTTGTGGTGAAATATATATTTATAGAAAGAAAAAGGTTAGGATTTCTTACGCTGTTTTGTTATATGTTATTCCAAGAACCGATCAATCCTGGATATTAAGACAATTTTTTCAGAGGATACTAGTAGTTATAAGGCTCTTAGACTGTCCATGAATCAGGAAGGAAGATAACGTGAGGAATCAAGCACTGCGTCTTATTGCTCCTCATTGGCGCATCTATACTCATGATAGGGGGGGTGCATGGAGTCAAGAAGTAAGCTCTAGATTTCGATGGTTTGTATTTCCATAGCATGAGGTGGGTAGATAGGCACACCAATTTAAAGACAGTTTTGGCTCTCAATAAGTCAAGATAATTTATTTTTTTAAAGGCTGTATTTGGAAACTTAAATGGTTTAATTACTGTGACCGAAGCGAACATTGTCTCCCTGCAACGCTATCCAATATGTTTGAATCACCAATTCAGCTATACTGAAATGTACCACATGAAAATATATTTTTTCTGTGTATTTTATATCTGAGGCGTTATGGCACAAGCTGATATGTTCATTTTTTGTCATATTGGGTTTATTCTCCCAATTTATAGAAAATATTTCTCAGCATGTTGTGGCAAAACTTGGTGTTTCAGTCATTATCCAAACAAAATATATATCGTTTGGAAAAACCTGATATGTCAATTTATTAAAACGAATGAGGAGCCAAAAAATGTTATGTTACATATCGTTGTTTTGCATTACACAAATACAAAATCAGTGTGCCTATCATGTGGTGGCAATACTTGATATGTACGAGTATACTTATCAACGTCTGGTAACTCACACGTTTTGCAAAAAAAAATTAAACGGTGTGAAAATCGTACAGTTGTCAACGAAGCTGTTGTCACCGGCATATTTATTCTCCTATAAACTAAGATAAAACTGACATATCAGTTTGTGCCATACCGCCACAGATATAATAATACATTATAATTCTCCAATCATTAATATACTTTAACATCAAATTTAATTTATTTTCCTTTCATAAAACTGTTTTTACTTAAGATGCACGTAACGTGGAAATGCCTTAATAATCGAGTAGTTAAAGTACGAACAAGATTAACATGTGCAACAGTTAAATCGTACATACGTTAAGTAGTAAAGTATTTTGTAAGAAGCATTTGAAATGTAATATTTTCCTAAACCTTTGACATGTCGTTCAGGAGAACAAAACCAGTGAAAGTAGATGCATTAAAAGTGATTAATTACGCTTTGGCAGATCTTCAGAGATAAGGGGACGTATTCAGATATCAAACGCGCCTTATGCAGTGGTAAACAATCTTTAATTATTTGAAACCGTTGGTTTCTCATATCATTAGACCTGAATCGTAAAAGTTTTTGTTTTATTAAAAACATGTGATTCATAGTTTTTTGAATATATAGTAACTTATGTTACCTTATCTCCAATGACTATGAGTTTCAAAAAAAAATCTCCACGAAGATGTTTTACTCCCATCGACTTGACTAGTTTCCTTGAATTTGCATCGTCTATAAGTTCATCAATGCATTATCTACCAGTCTTTTTGATCAGTTGACAAAACGTTGCCATGCGTTCTTGATGCTTTCCAGGTTGTATGGTCTAGCTCGTATGCCGTACGCCAGTAATGACCCAAGGTTTTTGAGAAGAAAAAAACAGAGTTGTCGTCCCTTGTAATGCCTTCTGAAATTAGCTCATAATTGCCTGTTTCACCCGATCCCTCTATTCGATAGATGTCTAATCTCTGTTTCTTATGCAACACATACTTTCTACCAAAATCGACAAGTCAAGGATACCGTTCTTCTCTTGAAGTCTTCCTTCATCCATTCTTACGACTTGGCCAAGCCTGCAAAGTGTTTTTAATTTGAGGGTCGCCATTATACTAAAAACATCTGCATTATTGAAAACTTCTTAATTTATTTTATCCTGTCATATAACACCCAATATTCTGGGCAAATATCGCGTGCGAAAGTTGTTGAGTCTTCTTTCATGTTGATTATAGGAAGTTTACGTTTCACTCCCATATAGTATTACATTATGGATACATGCCTGATAAACTAACATTTGAGTTTTGATGATAGGTTTATTGTTTTCCCATACTGTGTCAATGTACTCAAAGAAATAGCACTCTTTCCAATATCATAGTATAAATAGGACAAAGCCCGTACGACGGTTGTCGCCAAAGAAAGAATACGAGAATTGAATTTTGAATACAAGAGTGCGAGAGAGGAAACTTCGAAATTTGAATCTCGGTGGATCCGTGATACTGAACGAATTTTAAATACCTAGCTAACAGTTTTTGAACCGGTGTAAAAGGGGACGATGTATAAATGCTATATACTCGTATATATAAACAAATTTTACATTTATGAATATATATTTTCATAAATGTAGAATTTGTTTTACTTCCGTGCATACTCATTTCTTTATATATACCAATATCATCCGTAACTATTTAGCCCAGGGAACAAAATTTGTTCACTATGTGTAGCTAACTAACATATTCCTATCACAATGAAAGCTTTGGTAGTGCTAATCCTTATTGATAGGTGACAGGTCCTAGAGAATTTATGAATTATTTTGTGCAAGTCAATTTCGGAAGCGTCATAAATACAGTGTCATCTTCCTCTGGAATAAAAACAATTATCTCACAAGAATTAACTTCCATTGTTCTTAGTTTGAAGTCTTTGTAAGAAAAAGTGTCCACCATTGATACGTACTCGTATATGCAAGAAAATTAAAAAGAGTTTTAGTACCGATACACATCCCTGTCGCACTCCTCATCAAACATCAAAATCTTAAGTAAATAATGTTACTATTACATCGCTGACGAACGATGTTAATTTGTTATTTTTATAATTGAAAATGAAAGGTTTAAAAGACAATATTTCACGACCTCTGCTTCAGATCTATAGTATTGTATCAGCTTACAGATCACGGCAACGAGTCCACAACGCTGCGATAGTATTTGTTGTGATATATTGCACTTCCTTGCACATCTCATTGACATCACGATACGAATACTTTTCATTCTCTTACAATTTCATTAGAGATTTCACAATCGGATCTTTTTAGAAAGTGTCTACTTAGTTAACAAGATTATTTTTGAGATATTTCCCATATGTTTGAGGAATCTTTTGAGAAATTTTTAATGCATAAAATTGATAGCAATTGCATTTAATTTTATGCATAAGTAGTAAGGAATTTATTAAAATGGTAGCCATATTTTGCAGATATCTTCCTGCAATAAGTTTTATATTTTTTTCGTTTATTGAAATAATTTTATAATGTCTGAGGATCACGTCTCAACAATTTATAAAATTAATTAGAAAGTCAATTATTACCTATAACATATATTCACTCGACACAATATTGTTGGGATGCATTAAGGAGCGACTGAAAAAACTCAATTTCTAGTCAGTAATATGACGTGTTTCATTACCTTTTTTTAAATCCTCTCCAACATCCCTTCTTTTTCCTTTGAATGATGATATCGCACTTTATATGAAAATGAATGCTCGGGTGATTGTGGGTTTTGTGGGCGTATGCTCACGTATGTGTTCATAGATTTCGTAAGAATGGATAGTCATTTGAATGTTTTTTGCGACCGTGTAACTTGCTTAGTTTTGTCTGGTTGGTTGGAAGAGATTGCCGCCTGGCGGTCGCCTGGAGAAAACGGTAAAATAAATAAAATAAACAAATATTATTTGGATTTATAAAATGTTTAAGGCGAAATTACTCTCGGCTTTCTTTTTTTCACGGAGAGCGAGGATGAAAAATAATTCAAAGTCATAAAAGGATTTATACAGTAAGACATATTTTGACCGACAGAAATAATTCAAAGTCATAAAAGGATTTATACAGTAAGACATATTTTGACCGACAGAAATCTGAGAACTATGAGAAATATAAGCCTTCGTATAACGAGATCTAAGAATATTGATGAAGTAAAACCGTATGCGTAAATATTTTTAACAGTTCATTATTTTATGTTTTTTAGTGGTTTAAAAAAAATTATCAAACTGTTTAACAGATTTAAAGCAAACTTACTTAAAAATTTACTTTAAACAAAATATGATTATTTTATGTAAAAGTATAAATAAAAACTTAAAAAAAAAAACAAAGTTAAAATAGAAAATCCAAATATAATGAATAATCATGTAAATATTAAAAATTCAGAAATTTGATAATCACATAGAGAGTTATACTATATATAGTTTTTAATTTTTTTTCTGAACTGAACAACTTAACTTTGCTCATTCTAAGACGTTAAAGAGTGTCATTTTACTTAAATATTTTATCCAAAACAAAGTTCTATTTAAAAGTGTAGTGTAGTCATCTTGCCCTTCTGTTAAACAAAAATGATCTGGGCGTTATTGATACATTAAGTCATAATTTTAATTATCACATTGGGGGATGGAGACATGCTTTTTGTTACAAGTATATTTTTAATGAAAATGAACACAAACAACTGTACTTAATTTTTAGCCGTTTTGATATTTTTATCAGAGAGTGATTTAAAAGTAGGAATGGATCAAATAATCAATTTTTTTAGAAAAAAGACATTTTTTAGAAAAAAAAATACATTTCAAATTAAAAAACGATTTACAATGAAATACATAAGAATAACACAGTTTTATAAATAACTTCTGGCATTTGACCTTTGTAAATGTGCAAACCATTCGCATTCACTGTTAGCAAATCTCAATTTTTCTTTATGGACACATCTTATTCAAAATATATTTCACTGAATTATATCTTAAATCTAGTATGGTGCTCATTGCTAAAAACGTGAGAACAAAACGGACGATTAAGAGAATACACTCGATATGTATGCACAAAAATATTCAGATGAACCGAAATAGAATATCGCAAGACAAAGTGGAGTTTTGCATCACGACAACTTTCTTTGTTCCCCGTTTAGAGATCATGAGATCTGTAATATGACTTATTCTGGCTGCAATCCGTGGCTGTAGAAATATGGAAGGACTAACATGGTATTAAAAAGTTTTTAACTATTCATAATACTGGGTAAGCCTACTCATTGAAGATTTTGTAACGTTTAATTACACGCTGTAGTAAATTAACATATATGAATAAATGGTGCAGAAATGAGCGAACTGATAAGAATATTGAACCAATTGAATGACACTGTTGATATATTATCGGTACCGTCTAGCAGTATGAGAAGAAGAATCCTGTCTTATATTCCTAACGAATAAGCTAACGCTAGAATCAGACCCTCTTTGTGTAACAGGAGAAATCCGTGCAGAGTGGATAAAAAAAAAGAATACATGGCATGATAATATATGACAGAACAAGGAATAAAATGATTAGAAAAGTGAAAAGGTAAGTAAAATGCACGGAAAAGAAAGACCAAGAAGTTTATGGTTGGATCCAGTGAATTATATTTTAAAGGAGTGAAATGTAAAATATTAGAGAAATTGAAGGATTTGTATCAGAACGTGTATGGATGTAGAAGTGGCGAAATATGTGTATTGCGATAGAAAAATCTGGCGTTCTTTTCTTATTGCCTACCACGATAGAGATAGTGTGATAGTTTTGATGAACATATAAAATATAGATGACACATCATCAATGTTTACTTAAATAAATTGAATATTTTCTAACGTCACCAGTCGTACAAAATCCTTTACAATTTATGTAAATTATATGTGATATATCCGAATCGTAACATAAAATATTTGTGATATATCCCAATCAGTCTTATTCAGAAGAGATCGAACCCTTCCAATTGGCATAGTGGTTAGGACACCCGTTCTTGCGTGTGTAATTGAGAACAGTACCTGCAGGCGCAGTCTATTATAATTGATAAGAATCTTTTAAGTAGTATTGGACAACTCACAACTACACGAACGAGCTGCTACGTATTTCAGGAGTCAAAGATTTCTGAAATACTAAGTAAAATCTGAGCAGGATAAATCATGGATAGCACCGAATTCACTCAGATATATATCGCAGATATTTATTCTGTGTCCACTATCTGGAAAACAGAATATGTTTTAATCCCAGAAACTTCTTTTGTACGGTGACTAAGATATCAATTTCCCCTTGGGGCTGATTGGTATTTGATTTTCTTTATCGAAATTTAGAAATGTATTTTCTCTAAAACGGGTTGAATTAAAAAATATAATACAGTTATGAAAAACTATTTGAGCTTGTTTGAGGAACCAAAATATTAAGTTGAATTTGTAAAACAGTAAATTTAAATTACAAGTGTGGCAAATTAAAATTTACAAATATGGCCTCCTTGGTTATTTGGTTTCCAGCCCAGAGGTTACGGATTAAATTTTAGTTGGTTTTAATTTTTTTTTAAAAAGGTCCTTGTCCGTTCCTGACATTTTTAACAAATTTGTGGTTTATTGGAAAATATATCACGTGGCATTACATCCATTAGGCAGTATTAAATAGAACGAAAGTTATAAAATATAATATTTATTTTTTCGCAAAAGTGATTTTATACTAAATTTTTAAATCTGTGTTTTACATAAGCACACAATCTTAAAAGTTTTCAAATGTCGACAAAGTTTGTTAATGACCTAAAAAAGATTTAAAAAATCAACAATTTTAATACAATAATAGTGCAACGTCCGTAA
This sequence comes from Odontocerum albicorne, assembly GCA_949825065.1. Classification (NCBI taxonomy): domain Eukaryota; kingdom Metazoa; phylum Arthropoda; class Insecta; order Trichoptera; family Odontoceridae; genus Odontocerum; species Odontocerum albicorne. The sequence continues at coordinate 12,304,803 of OX463849.1, read as the reverse complement.
AATTTGCATAAAATCTAAAAAATGCTATAAGTTGCACATAATAAACAAATCGTTTTCTTATAAAAACAATCTCATTAAAATGTTTCGAAAAATGATTGTTTCTTCTAAAAAACTTCACGTGTAATAAATATGGTTGCAAATATAGTGTTGAAAATTTTATAAGCCGTTTTTGAAACCAAATTTATTATTCATTACACACTGAACAACCAATATTTTAGATGTTATTATCTTCACAGCGTCTGTTTACTAAGATCAATCTATTAAACGGAAAACAATAAATTAAAAGCAGTTATTTAACTTTTTGTAGTATTTATATTGAATTTTTTTTCTTATAATTATTTTTCTTAGCCCATTTTTTTTTTCAATAGAGCCGAAGATAATTTTATCTTACAGCTACGTCCACCAATATGTTTGCATCGTTAATTCGAATATATGTGTAATGAGGGAAACATACAAATAAATCAATAAAAGTTGGCAAAAATTTTGAAAATGTGTCAAATTTATCCTGTAAAATGGTTCGAAATGTTCCGGCTTCTATCTTTTTCAAAACTTAAATACCTCAGAACATCGAAAATTACTACGGCATTATAAATATGCCAAGCACAAAAAATGTCGAAAATGACTTGAAATGACAAAACAAAATGTTTCAAACATGGAAACGTTTTAATATAATACGAGTATATTGATAAAAAGTTAAAGATACTCTAAAGTGATAGTTAAATGTTACTAACACCGATATGTTAGCAAAATTCAAAACTGTTACGTGTCGGTTTATTCTAAACCATTGCAATGGTAACAATATATGGGACGAACTTGTTTTGTGTTATGCATTCGTTATTTTAATTACCAGTCGATCCGTTCCTCTTCGTGATCAATTGATTCTGTTCTCTTCTGTAGTGTTCTGGTACAATGTGGAAATTGATAATGAGAACATCAGGGAAAGTAACGAGCTCAAATGCCTGCCTACGTTATATATTTAAATTTAGTTGGCACATCTTGCTTATCCAGGTAAAGGACCTAGAAATTAAAGCTGAAAGTACAAAATATTCATTCAGGTTATTGTCATAAACTATTTTTGTAAATAAAACATATTTCTAATTTAAAGTTAAGGGATTAACAGTGTGGAGGTTTAAAGAAATTGTAATTTGTTCTGTTAAACACTGTTTGTTCAATGTGCAAATGGATAATGAAAACATCAGTTGGCATATTTGCTAATCCAGGAACCTATAAATTAAAGCTTAAAATACTGAATATTCTTTAGGTAATACTCAAAAACTGTTTTTGTATAGAAAATATATTTGTTATTTATAGTTAAGGCATTAACACTGTGAAGGTTTAAATATATTGTTATTCGTTTAGTCAAACACTGTTTATTCCACTTTATATAACAGCATAATTCTGCCGGTTTCAAGGTTTTCACCTCATCATCAGGGGAGAACAAACAAGTATTGTTAAATTGTAATATACTACGAAGATGTGGGCAGGGAAATAACGTTATGACTTAGATGATAAATATTTTAAATAGATAAATATAGGGGGATAGATAAATATATGTTATATTTGTGCTCTTGGCACAATTTGACGTCTATCTTTGCGGATTGTGGGACAAGAGGTGGTACGAAGAATTGGTTTCGGTCTGGGGTGAACAAAGTTAATATTCGTGACGTAGTCTGTAAGTGAACTAATTAGGGGGTTTGGGTGGCTTGGTAGTGAACTATAGAACCTGTCGGCCAGAGAGATCACGAATTCTCGGACAGTGGAGAGTCTGTGTTTTCGTGAAGCCGTTCATTGCTAACAAAGTACGGCGTATCCATAATGATGCGCATAGCTGGACTTTGCGCATGTGGGTTTCGTCCGAGTGATCCGAGTCCGGAATGGCGTACGTCATCTGAGGACGTACATATGATGAGCTTGTACAAGTTCAACTGACATCTTACTGTTTGTGCCCAAATTCGCAGAGCTAGTCGTTGCAAATGGAACCAGGATACACGGAGCATTAGCACTCAACAAAGAATATTTATCATTTACTGATATCAGTTTCCGCCAATTCCATATTGTCAATATTTGTTTTTAATGTATTATTAAAATTTTATAATAACCGCGGTGCCTGCCATATGGCGATATTACGAATGTTATAAGAGGGCCTTTGAGAAAATTTCAAATAGTCTCAACATAAAACGACTATGAATTATATCATTCATGGAGTGAAATAAAATAAAACCATACAACTGTTTTAGCCTGAAGCTCATTTTGAAATCATTACATGAATTAACAGGTGGACATAATTAAATTACAGTCTCAATTTGGTGAGATTATCCAGCAATTTACGCCACATGACCACGATCTATAATACATATTTCTTTTATTCTCTACCGTATGCCCCATTTCTGAGCCGCAATTTGATTTGGCATTTAAACAGTGTAAAATTTTCGCCTAAGTAAATTGAGGATGTTAGCAGCTGTGCGAGTGGTTATCAACCAATTTATTTTGAGTAAAATTAAATGAAAAGTGTATAAATACATAGAAACCGTCATGAACTTCCTTACTGGGTTTGGGAGAGAAGATATAGTGCCAGACTTTCTTATCTCGGCACACATAATACGCCTCTCCCACATCCATGCAACTCCGTCTTAACATATATACTTTGTTTTCTATTTGTATTTTGTTTTTAATTTGTTTTGTATTTTTTGAGCAGTGCGGGCAGTGCGCCTGTGGACGCCCCCATATTGTGTAGGTAATATATGATTTTGTAAGATTTAATACCTGTTTCTTTCTGATTGTTTTTGTTGTAATTGTGTAAAATATTTTTTTAATATTCTATCCACTATTGGTTCCTTTATTTTTGTTATAAGGTACATTTTACCATTTATTTGTATAAATAAATAAATATATAAATTCCAACAATTTCTTTTACTTCTTACATTTCCTTCTTTCAAAATGTAATTCTCTAGATCCAACCATACAGTCTCCTTGATCTTTCTCTACCCCGCCTTCCACCCACATTTGCACTGCACATTTGTTTTGTTAGTCTTTCTCCACTCATTCGATCCATGTACCCAAACCATCTCAGGGTGTTCTGCTTTATCTTAATCAGCACATCAACCTTAAGTTCACATTCTTCCCTAATATTTCATTCCTTATTTTGTCGTACATTGTCACCCTATGTATAACTTTAAACTGATGCACTTCAGCAAATACGTTTTTCACGAGAAGATTCAACTCGGATTGTCAGGTTGAAATCTGCAATACAGCCTGTCGTAAGGTAGATTTTTATATAACTTGGGATTCGAACCCGCTATTATTGACAGATATTACAAATCACTTCTGGCAGTTATAGCAACGCCCGAGAAAATATAAGCTACATAACATAAAATAAATCAGATATTAGTGTAAAACCAGATACATCTTCAGACTAAACTTCAATATCTTTATGTATCTCAACAGCAATTATACAGTATGGTAAACGCCTGACTTTGAATATGCTATACGAAAAATTAAAATATTTTAAAGGACTTAATTTCTTTCTGATTTGTTTTCCAATTCATAATAAATACTATATATTGTTTATAGTTAAGCCATAAACATTGTGGAGGTTTAAAGACATTGTAAGTTGTTTTATCAAACATTGTTTATTCCACTTTTTGTAACGGTGTAACTCTACCAGTTTCAAGGCTTTCACCTCATCATCAGGTGAACACGTCTTGTTTGTGCTCCCCTGATGATGATGGGAAAGTCTTGAAACCGGTAGGGTGATACCATAACAAAAAACTGGAATAAACAATGTTTGATAAAACAAACTACAATGTCATAATAAATTACTCTAATTTTTGTTTTTTCTTCCGACTCAATTCAAATCTACATATATACACACCAACACACCATTTCCCTATTGGGGTAGGTAGAGAGAACAAAGCATCAGACTTTCATTTATCGATACACATTTTGAGCCTTTTCTACATCCATACACCTTTTCATATAACTTCTACGATCTGAGATTCTACGTTTTAGATAATGTGCAAAATAATTGTATTGATTAATAATCTAAACTTCGCAACTTATTTAGTCAAACACTGTTTATTCCACGGTTACTATAATTTGGGGAGCACAAACAAGAGTCTTGTTTGTGTGTTCCCCTGATGATGAGATGAAAATCTTGAAACCGATAGGGCTATACCGTTATATTAAGTGGAATAAACAGTGTTTTATTATACAAATTACAATTTTTTAACTATAAATAATTCGTGTTTAATCTAAACATCTATATTTTTATAAGATATTACTGTTTTTTTATTGATTTACCTATTTCAAAAAATAAAAAGAATTTTGTAATTATTGCAACAATTTAAACTTTAATCTCATATGGTAAATAATAGATAAAAACCTTGAAACCGATAGGGCTATACCGTTATATTAAGTGGAACGAACAGTGTTTTATTATACAAACTAGCTGTACCCGGCCACGCGTTGCTGTGGCTCAGTCTGGTTAAATGGAAAAGAAAGAAAAGAGAAAGCACACGTTTCTAATATGTTTTATTTCCCAATACTTGTGGGTATACAATATTTTTGACGTCTTTGAGCCACTCTCAGCCTGTCGCGTTCATTCTGTTGAGAACGAAGCATATCTGAAGCTGCAGTTTGAAAAACTGTCAAGTTTAGTTCGTCTGTGTCACTGCAGGAGGTGCAAACGTTATTTTTTCTGATTTATAAACTTTTTTATATACACTTGTATATAAATAAAAATATACAAACAGTCTCGTATATAAATGCAACCTTTTGTCAACATTTCAAAGCGATCGGTGAAGAACTTTCGGAGATTAGAGATTTTTAATATACGAACATTTACATTTTTATTTATATAGATTACAATGGTTTTAACTATAAAGATTTATATTTTTGAAAGATATTTCTGTTTTTTTTATTGATTTACCTATTTTATAAAATAAAAAGAATTTTGTAATTATTGCAGCAATTTAAACTTTAATTTCATGTAGTAAATAATAGATATATAAATTTAAACGGACAATGCGGGTGTGTCGGACTCACCAATAAATCACCATAATATTTTTCCGCTCCGCCATTAATAAAGGTTGGCGACCTCTCGGCCTCCCGCCTCCCTCCTGCCGTAAGATGCCCATGATAATAAGGCATATACTGTGATTAGTGTAAACCAACATGATTTGATTCTTGATTTTCGGTGTGATTTATTTGTCCTACATTCGTAGGACGAATAAATCACGCTCTCATCATCACAGTTCAAAAATATGAATATTTTACGAATGATTTATTTAGCGATTGAGGTGTATTTGGTCAAATAGGCAAACTTTGATATTAAACACCTCTTTTAAAAACATTTAATAAATATAAGTTTATTGATAGTAATAAAATAAACAATTTAGACAGTCGATCGGAGCGTGGTTGTTATTGCTACAGGAGTTTGAGTACTTGGGCTTGCAAGAGGAATGACTTGTGGAAAAGGTTTGTGTGGAAAAGGTTTGAATTATTTTTTCATGCTATACGTGAGAGATACAGGCAAAAACCTAGTTTACTGGGCACATGACAAATGAAAGGCAACAAGCCCAGATCCATTAAAAGTGTGTGTCCAAATTAAATTACCTATTGTTTTTTCACAAATGATGTACATTTCTTGTCATGTGTAAAATAAATAAGTAAAATATATATTTCAAGATAATGGAAAAGAAAATATATTTAAGAGGGAAGCAATGAAAATGTCTGATTTCATCTTATAACATCCCCCCATTCGAGATGCACCCCTACCAAAAGTGAGCGAGCCGGCCGCGAGGACATTCGATGTTTTCAGTCTATACCCGTGTACATATAAATTATAAAAAAAATGAATGATAATAAATAACCAGCCGATACAACTAATACAGTAAATGCAATAATAAGCTCACAGATAAAAAAATATAGTATGCAAATATATGTGATATACCCCACAATCCCACACATACTAAGGGAAATGAAAATAAAATACATTTGAGAGGGAAGTTATCAAAAAGTCTGAGCTCATCCCACAATACCCTTCCAGTCGAGACACACCCCCACCATTAGGAGGGCGAATCTCGTTTCTTGTGATAATAATTGTGTCAAGATAGGAAAGTCTGGCGCTCTGTCCTCTCTGCCAAACCCAACAGAGAAATGGTGTGATGGTGTATATGATTCACAAGAAACAATTTAAATCAGATACTATCAAAAGGCTCATCTAGCACGTCCTCCTGCCGCCCCTCCCACCCGTTATTTTCAGCAGGATTGAAAATGTGTGACATGATCGCTCTAGTGGATCTGAAAGATGCGGCGGAAAAAAAGTTAGTGGGGTATTTCCTGGTTCCGAATGGGAACCCGTCTCAGATCCATAGTGAAGTGTAGGAAGGACAATGGATTTGAAGAAAGCAGTAGACTGGAAGAGATCTTTACTAACACTCTGTCCAACGATACATATTAATTGTTCGAATTTTATTTTTGTTTAGTACATAAACATTAAGCTCGTAGGAAAAATGTTGAAATAAAATAGGAAAGCATCCGAAACACTAAACTTAGAAAGTGGCACAAAGTGTACACATCAACAATTAGCATGTATGAAAAACACACAAGGTGCCGATGATAAGTATGCGAGCGCATGATTGATGTGGGTTCGACTTGGGTTTAAGGCTTTTATCCGATGCCATCATACGATGCGTATACCAGGGGTATAAAGCTTTAAACACGATGGATCGATTATGAAAATATTACATACACTGTTCCAGGGGATTTGAACTAGCTTTTTCGATATTCGGTAAATTTTTACAAAAACTTAATTTGTATCTCTTTTTTATTACCGAATATTGTAACCATCCTGGTATCTCTAACATCCCAGCCTTTTTCAATTGATTAATTTTGCTAACATATAGTTTATTTTATTTAATTTTGTATGGTTAGTTGAAAGAGATTGCTTCACGTGTTTAATTAATGAAGAAATAGAAGTGTAATATAATGTGATACAATAATTGTCACCACTATGCGTGAATCGGTAGTGTTATCATTTAAAAGGGCAAATAGCTTTAATTAACAAAACCATAAAAATTTAATATTTTTTTATAAATTTACGAATAAAAACGCAAATTATTCTCTATTGCACATTTGCATAAATATAAGCGAAAAGGAAATAAAAATATAAATGAGTATCCTTTCATATATCAAACAATACTTTTACAATAAGTTTCCCGTTATGTGTATTGGCACGCAGTAAAATAATTTACAATAAGTTTCCCGTTATGTGTATTGGCGCGCAGTAAAATAATTTACAATAAGTTTCCCGTTATGTGTATTGGCGCGCAGTAAAATAATTTACAATAAGTTTCCCGTTATGTGTATTGGCGCGCAGTAAAATAATTTACAATAAGTTTCCCGTTATGTGTATTGGCGCGCAGTAAAATAATTTACAATAAGTTTCCCGTTATGTGTATTGGCACGCAGTAAAATAATTTACAATAAGTTTCCCGTTATGTGTATTGGCACGCAGTAAAATAATTTACAATAAGTTTCCCGTTATGTGTATTGGCACGCAGTAAAATAATTTACAATAAGTTTCCCGTTATGTGTATTGGCGCGCAGTAAAATAATTTACAATAAGTTTCCCGTTATGTGTATTGGCGCGCAGTAAAATAATTTACAATAAGTTTCCCGTTATGTGTATTGGCGCGCAGTAAAATAATTTACAATAAGTTTCCCGTTATGTGTATTGGCACGCAGTAAAATAATTTACAATAAGTTTCCCGTTATGTGTATTGGCGCGCAGTAAAATAATTTACAATAAGTTTCCCGTTATGTGTATTGGCAGGCAGTAAAATAATTTCTTCGTTTATTTTTTATTTTAACACTTTTATGCAAATACGTCTGGCGAATTTATTTCATTTAAAAAGCTTTTTTTTTAACTTTTTCATTGTTACGCATGGCTGTATTTTAAGAACTTAATAAATACCTTTATACTATACATGAGATAGTTATATTTGAGTTATTTTTTAGATGAAAATTAAAAAAAAATAATTATAGATGAATCTCAATGGAAATAAAAATAAGGATATGGAATTATTTAGGAATTATGGACAAGGATGTTTTGATATAATTATATTTATTAAACTAGATAAGGATGAAACACGTCTGATTGAGCCAGAAATTTTAAAACATATTAATAAAATTTGTCTTTCTAAAAACTGATTTTATTAACATAAATTTATTATCTCTGACATTTAAACAAATATTATACTGACAGGAGAAAAAACACGTTTTACGATGTACAGCCTATGTTTTAAATAAAGGTTTCATGATTATATAATGTTACATAAATAATTACTTGCCAGTTAGAAAAATGTAACGAACAAAACAAACGTACGAGTACAATTAACATGAAGATAAATATGTTATATTGAATAAAAGTGAAACGTATTTTGTCTATTATCTCTAATAACTTAGTTAAATAAATTATGTATGACATTTAATTAACAGTGAATAAAAAAATAGAATCGATTTGATTTTGAGGATTCGAACATATTAAAGACCGTGACCGGAAGACAATATTAACTTTGGGACTAGCAATCGAGGTTTCGGGTTAAAAAATACTGAAATGTGCACGTAACTCGCGGTCTTCCATTGTATGTGTTAGTAACACTTTCACTTGTATAGTGAAAACACTCTTATGCTCTTAGCGCGCTCGATTTTTTACCTGGCGAACTCTTTTACCGCATTGTGATCCGTTTTTAATTGTTTTTGTACTTATGATGGTCTGCTCAATATGTCCGAATTGATGATTCGGACATATAGAAGATCGTGGCCGAGAGACAACATTGTCTTCGTCCCTTGTGATTGCGCCTTCGGGTTAAGAACCAATAAAATATACACGTGACTAGTGGTTTGTCGTTGCACATATTGGGAACACTTTCGTACGTCAAGGAACTATCCTCATACGTACTCAGTGTGCGTGATATTGTTACCTGGTGAATTATTTTAGCACATTAGGACCGATTTTATATATATTTTTTTGGGTAACATCGAACCTGAAACATTCGGGCAAAATCAAGCGTTTAACCAACTAGGCCACATGGTCATGAATAATACTTTAAATTGCTCTAAAAAATATATATGAGCAAAGTCATGGGTATATTTATACCCCCGAATACTAGACGGAAAAAATGCTTGTCGTTCGAGAAGAAAACACAGCGCGGGATTCGAATCATCAATCTTCTACAAGGAAGTCCAGCGCGTTACTGGGTGGCAATCCCCCTCAATTCGAAAATAATGTTATCATTTGACTGTATAATACTGATAAGAGTATTACAACAGATGCCGTATTATTGTAACGGTAAGAAATTCACGACTTAATCATTCGAACCATATGAAGAAATCGTACAGACCATGATAATATGTAATATCCGGATAGCGATCACAGCATCCGAATTACACGTTAAGTGTACCATCACGAGTAAACCGTAACAGTATATTTGTTCTGCGCTTTCATCTGTGTAACGTTCTGTGTAGGCGGGACGGGATTTCACAGAACACTACTTACTACATTGTGCACTGATATACGACGAGGTAGGTAATTTGTGGTTTGTCTTGTTTCAGTTCTCAACAATTAATCAAAATCTGCATTAATCAATTGAAGAAATGTGGTTTAATCGTTGATGAAGAAACAATGATTTGGAATAATTTTCTACAATATATTGATCAAGCTTATGCGGATATTTTAATAACTGAATATACACACGTTTAAACATTCTATCACGCCGTTTCCCTGCTGGGTAGGCAGAGATGACAATACGTTAGACTTTCTTATCTTGACATAGATCTTTCGCCTCTTCTTCATCCATATATGTACCTCCTCATTTGTAATATTATATAAGAAAAAATATCTCATATTTATTCAAGTTTATTAGTATAAAAGGAATAAATTAAATTATATATATTTTTCGAATGTTCCAATCATTAGCGCACAAAAGAAAAGTAATAATATTATTTAAATAAATGTCTATCTATTTTTTAAGTTCCTACAACATACATGGAATAAACGTACATCAAGACATCTCGTTTGTTTAATCACATTTTATAATAAACATACATACATTCCTTCACGCCGTCTCCTTATCGGAATAGGCAAGGTGAAAGCACCAGACTTTCCTATCTTGACATCCATCTTTTGCTTATTCTACGTTCACACACCTTTTAATATAACTTCTACGACTCATTTGACTTTCTACGTTTCATTATTTCAAAATATAATTAACTTGATCCTAGTTTTCTTAGTCTTCCTATCTCACGCCATCCACTCACATTTGCTTTATAGATATATTTGTTTTGTTAGTCTATTTTTATTTATTCGTTCTACATGCTCAAATTATCTCAGAGTGCCCTTCTTCATTTAACTCAGTACAACAGCCTAAAGGTCACATTCATCCCTAATTACTTCATTCCATATTCTGTCATACATTATTTTCAAAGTAAGCATTGACCCCTTAATATTGTTTAATTAAAAGAAAATTCACTTAAATTATTTTGCCGTTCTTCTTTGGTGTAAATGAAAAAGAAAAAACCAGAAAACTATTTCAAATAAAAAAACACATTTTAAAAATTATGTATGATATATACTATAATACTTCGTCAACTGCATATCTTTAGTTAAAAAAGATGACATAATTAATTTAAATACTAAATAATTGTTATCAAACACACACAAGCCCTCATTTTAATGATTGTGAGCTCCTATTTTCGTGCAAGATTATTTCATCGCATTTTCAATACACGTGTACATACATACACATACGAGTATATTGCATTGTTGAAAGTTTCCCATACAAAATGATTACATTTTGAGTTAGAAATTTGCATAGACGTTTTCGTTCAAAATTCGTCAATCTTTTCCAGCCAAGCAGAAAGATGTTAAAGAAACCTCAAATAAAATAGGGTCTCAACCGTTATCCCTGTCTTCCAAAATAGGTCATAAAGGCTATTTAGTTATTCAGACGCAAGTCTTCCAACCAATTTAAGCAATAGTGAATTTCAAATCATCCCTTTCTCAACCGAGTGGGTTTAAGTTATCACCAACAAATATTATAAACTGTAGAGAAAAATCGAATGAGAATTTCACATAAAAAAAATATGTTTAATGCGATAAACAATATATTCTTATTTTCTTTCACAAATATGCTGATGTCCCACCAAAATTGAAGAAAGCCTGCTGCCAAGAGGACATTTTAACTACCAACTACTAAAATACCTGTGTCGTAGAAGAAAGACAAAATTTGAAACTAGGTTTTTTAATGTTTTTTTTTTCAATTAATAAAAAAGTTGTAATTTAAACTGTTAACGAAGCATACCGGCGCCGCGATCCATGTTGAAAATTACATGCTTTCACAGTTTTTCGCAACTTTTGTATGTGGCACGTGATGTCTTCTGATGGCACGATAGTCCATCTGATTCCTGTGATTAATCCTATGATTTATCTTAATTTTAATCTGCCCATACTTCTACTGGATCGCTGTGCAGAAGTTTTTTCATAGTCTTCAGTATGATTAAGATGCTGTAGCTAGCGTAAATATACGAGTAATTCGAGTGGCAGTAAATTTTGTGAAAGGTTTAGACTTTAGCTTTATGAAATTTCATGTTTGAATATTAAACATGAAAAAATATTTGATATAATAAATATAAACGGGGATTAATGAAATATCAGTAATTATCTTAATCCCCGCTTCATCTGTTTTATCTCTTATTTTGAGGCTCTCCTCCTCAGGCGGGCCCGCCTGAAGTTAGTCTTTGTTAAAAACAGTAAAGTTATTTATTCTTTTTGGAACTGTCATTAATTTTAACGCCATTGAAATCTACATTCATAATCTGCATATTAAAGACTTGCTCTTAACGTTAGACAAAAACTAGTTAGTAAAAGAACGAATATTTTTATTTAAAGTACATGACTTTGTCAAATTCAACAGCTTTTAAAAATGCAATACAATAAAATTACCATATACTTGTATATGAAAGCGGACGATAAAGGACCTTTGAGAGTAGTTGATAAAGTATACATGTCAATCAAATAGCAAATTAATACTTACTTTTTTAAGCTCCATGGAGAATGGAATCGAGGTTTTTATCATCATCGTCGAAGGTCAAAAAACAGACTGGCTTCAAATAACTGGGTTATCCTACAATCCTTTTCTTAATAAAATAAACTCCTTTCTTAAGTCATCTTGATTCTTTTCTCCAAATTTTATTGGTTCTTGAATTTCACAGGTCAAATTATCCCGAATATGTAAGTAAGTTTGAGCTTTACATTGTGGTATTAAAAAAATAAGAAAATTTTCATGCTAGAAATATTGTAAATGAGAAATGTTTTCTTCACAAAAGCGCTTATTTCTTAAGACTTAAAAGGTTTTGTGACAAATTTGGAATGTTTTTTGAAATAATACTGATTAAGATAAAGAGCATTCTGAAATGGTTAGAGCATGTATGATAGAACGAATGAATAGAAAAAATTTTACAAAACAAATATATAGCGCAAATTTGAGTGCAATGTGTTAAAGACGTAGACCATGAAAAGTATGGTTGAATCAAGTGAATTATATTTTGAAAGAAGGAAACGTAGAAAGCCACAGAAATCACAGGAAAGTCTTGCGCTCTGTCCTTTTTGTTAACTCCGATATGAAAATGACGTGATGGTTTAGTTGGTAAGGCATCTTCCAGCCTCGGGGTAGCGGGTGTGACCCCAGAATAAACAGAGTTTTAAAAAAAAAGTTTTTCAATCTTATTTCCCTTCCTGGTTTGTTGGAAGAAATTGCCACATAGCAATACACTCGCTAGGTTATACCACTAAATACAATGTAATAAATATTAAGGATACCAAACTTTTTATCATTGGTCGAAGTAATACATAAGGATATTGAGTATTTAAATACTTTTAGTTAATGATTTTTTTTCATTATGATCTAAGCATGATTTGACGATTGATACATGGATTTGTTTGATTTTTCTTGTTTAAGTTTCTAAATTTGCCAGATTTAAAATGTTAAGTGTATAACTCTTAACATTATTATGTATCTTTATTACATCTTTATTATGTACGTGCTGGTGTTTTAATTTTTCTAAATAGTTTATTGATATTTAATTTTTGACATATTTCATTATTTGATTCATATTTCCGTGAGGTTTATTGTGTTCTTCTATTTATTGAGAGGATGAATTATGCGAGTGAATTTTATTTGTTTTTTCTCAGCGGATTTTTTTTGTGTGTATGCTGTTTTTGGACAGTTCTTCCAAGCGTAGGATATAGCCCTAATTCTCGGCCTGCTATGTGCTTGTCTATATGTGCTTCTTTTGATTATAGTTTTATATACATCTTGTTAATGTTTATACTTTGTAACATCTTGTGTTTTGTATTGAGGCACACTATATATTTTTTTAATATTTAATATATTATTTTAATGGTTGAAATAGACCATACATTGTAAAAACATAAAAATAAAATAAGACGCGAGGGATTGATGAGAAAGATAAAATCCATTGTTGGGGATGACCCCTTTCTATTGGAGAGACAGAACAGTATCCTGTTGTATGGCTCACGACCGCGTGTGACTGCAGTATCTGGTTTCACTGTTGGTTTCCTCGCATAACGGACGTCCTCCGCGGGCATTTCTCTCGCACGACTCGCTCAGTACTAACTTCTGCTAATACTCGTAGTAATACTAGAAATCACTATTTCTCAACTCAAAATATATCTCAAGTCTGGCAAATAATAAATGGACGCTTTCAAAATGCATTCATTTCTTGATGAACTCACTTCAGCGTTTAACAGTTTAGCACCAAAAAGTTTACAGAATACTTTCTGTGATAAATACTAATTCAAAAAGCTTTTGTACATAAAATGTAGAATTATATTCCGATACTTAGATTCCATTGAAAAATCTCATACCGAATCAATAAAAAATCTAACTTAGCATGTCAATGTGTAGCAAATATGCCTAAGATTACAACATGCATTAAAAATGTGTGAGTGTGTATTTTTATACTTCCCAAACCTTCCCAGTTTCAATTCTCATTCAAAATAGTGTTGTATTATTTCCACAAGTTCCACATAAAATATTACGTGTGATTCCATACCTTAAAATTATGTATAAATAATTATTTGTAATTTATTTTTATCAAACACTGTTTATTCCACTTTTTTGTTGTCTTTAAACCTCCACAACGTTAATGCCTTAACTATAAACAACATATAAATAATTAATTACCATTTATACCTAAGTCCTTATTAATTGATTTTGTATTTATATTGTAGAACTCCATTTTAAACACAATTATTTAACAATTGAATGTGAACAAATCTTCACAATAAACTTTAATTTAAGTGACATACTTATTTCGCTTTACAAAATAATCGTACAGTTTGACAATGATTTTAAGTTGATTATGTAGATTTTTTTCACATTTATGTGTTGAATCATTTTGTTTAAATCATAATATCAAATGTGTGCCTTTGCGTGTGTAAATGGGAAAGAAGGGGGAGATTGTGAAGGCGTGCGCAAGGGTGCATTGTTTTAAGCTTTCGTTGTATACATAACGATATGGAGGGTTCATTGCTATTTGAAAATCTCTTCCAACCAACAAAAAAGATGTTAAAGAGACCTTAGAAAAAAACTAGACTGAAGCCCTATTAAACAAATTGGGTACCAACGGAAATCGAACCCATAGGCCATTGTGCATGTGTAATGCTTCCCGTATTAATAAATGGTTCAAAACCAAACCATGCTTAGACATATTAGTGGATATAGAAAACAAAGTGGAAGGGACGGATTTTCCAAAAAAAATACTCCTAATTCGTGAAAGCAAATGAGTGCAAGATTGGAGAAAGTACGAGGCATATCCAGAAAGTAAGTGTACTGAATTTTTGTAGGTTACATTTTTTTTTATTTAAACAAAAAAAATACGTGGTTACCGTAGTACATATGTAAGCTATTTTTCGATATAGTCGCCATTCCTCTCAATGCAGGTGGTGAAGCGGGGTATCAACTTTTTGATGCCTTCCTCGAAGTAGTTTCCCGCCAACCCCTCCGTCCACTTCTCCACCTCCTCCTTTACCTCCTCGTTGGTTAAAAACCTTTTTTCACCCATGTGCAGCTTCAGGGAGGTAGAGATAGTAATCTGAAGGTGCTAGGTCAGAGGAATGCGCGGGATGGTTCAGGACATCCCATTTAAGCGAGGCGAGCATTTCCTTCGTGGCGTTGGCCGTGTATGGTCTGGCATTGTCGTGCAGCAGGCAGACTCCTTTTGTCAGCATGCCTCTCCTCTTGTTCTGAATTGCCCTCCGCAATTTTTTTAGGGTCTCACAGTATCTTGCAGAGTTGATGGTCTCCCCTTGAGGCATATATTCAATTAAAATTATGCCTTGACAGTCCCAAAACACGGATGTCATGATTTTCTTGGCTGAAATTGTGGTTTTGAACTTTTTGGCGGAGGGTGAAGAGGTTTGACGCCACTGTTTTTGAGACTGCCTTTTGGTTTCAGGCGTGTAGTGTGCAACCCAAGTTTCATCTCCAGTAACGATGGAGCGGAGAAATTCATCTCCATGGAGTTTGCAGCGCCTCAAAAACTCTTGCCCGGCATTATTTATTTCGCACTTGGCGGGAGATTGGATTGACATTTTTCACGAAACGTGTTGTCGCGTCGACACTTCTCAACGTACTGACCTCGAACCGGTCTCGTTGTGGAGGGGAAGGGTCAGGCTACACGGAAGTGTAGCCAACATGTCGAAAATAAAATCCATCCGGTCGTGAGAGCCTCAGTACACTTACTTTCTGGATACGCCTAGTACATTTAGATAAGTAACGTATAAAGTGCACGCTCAAAAATTATCTTCAAATAAGGGAGGTTGGGTCTTGTTTCAGAACTATGACAAGTCCAAAGGGTTTCTTTCAGCTAAGTATGGCTTTCAGGTCAAGTGGTCGAAGGCTCCATTGTAATATTATACATAAAGGATGAAATTTGAGTCAGAATAGCTGGTAAATGTTACGAATCAGGATAAAAACGAATATCAGTTGAGTTATAGTTATACATTTTTTAATACAAATCTAAGTTGTACACACACTCCTAAACAACCAAGAATAAGACTTGTTTCTGTAAATGAAAAAGAGGACCTTAAATAAATCAATAAAAAGGAGATATACAGAGGAATAAATATTTTTACTGTTAGTTGATTTTTAATAAAAAGAATAATGTGGTATTTTTTAATAAAAATAATAATTTAAAAAACAAATATATTTGAGAAACCTTTATGTGTGTACATATACAAATTTTGCTTTCCAGTATTATTGACGTTATTAATTTCACACATTTCATTTTACATTTTTAATAAAATGTTATCAATATCTTACGGAATTCCTACTGCAATTTTGTGAATATATGAAAAATCTGCTCAATTTTTAAACTCCACATGTTCATGTTAAATATTAAATTTTACACACTTTATATTAAAAACTATGTTTAACCATTATAAATAATCATATTAAGGTTCTAAAATCCAATTAAATGAACATATTTTAAGATTAGATCAAAATATTATATATAAATCAATCCAACGATCTGTCCCTTTGGAACCATATTTTAATATAATAAGAATGAACAAGATGGAAGTGTCTGTCACGTGTCTTTTGTGGAAGGGCCACTGCCTGTAGGCAAGTCACCTTTACATAATAAGTATTGTGGAGAATCCTGACTGCTAGTATGATTTGGATGATGAATCTATGTATTTTTCGGTTGTCCTTTGCGAGACAGATTCGATTTACTAGAAGCCAAATCTTTACTGCGTCCAATGAATATTGCGTTTATTCTTTCTTCGTGGAATTTTTTCACTTATAGATCGATTGTAATTTTTTAAGGTTAATTAGTTAAAACTAAAAATTGGTAGGATTTTTTTTTTAAATGTTCATTATATTGACTCATATAATTACACGATGACTTGATTTTGATGGTACTAATCATCCTAGTTTGGGTGGATTGCCTATTAAAAAAAATCACAAGGTTTACACGTACTTAACTACGTTAAGCACAAAAACCGATAACGTAACATCGCGATTACTCATTACTCTACAATGTTGCATTTGCTGTTAATTTAAACGTGTTAAAATATGATACGGTTAAACCAGTTAATCAATATTTTTAAACTAAATTAGAATACTGAAATTTATCGGAATATCTTACTAACGGTTATAAATCATGGAGATAATTTAAAAAATACCAATTAATACATACTGTTTTCCTCTTAGGATAGGCAGAATGGATTGACCACCAAACTTGCGTATCATAATTAACATTTTTGCTCTTTCCACATCTATGTATCTTCTTTTCGGTTCCTAGACCGAAACACTTTTTAATTTCAAAACGACTTTTATTTCAAGAAAAATATGAAAATAATATTTCAAAATTTTTTGTTTGGTGGTTAGAATAAACTCCAGTATCGTTGAAATAAAAAACAAATGTTACTGGAAGGATTCGTGTATAAAATGATAAATAGATAGAATATTGGACACAAGTGATTTATATTCATTAATTAGAATATTGGACACAAGTGATTTATATTCATTAGTTAGAATATTGGACACAAGTGATTTATAATACTATAAAATTTTGTATATCACATATTAAATAAACAATTATTTACTATTTCTAATATTTTTGGTAGAATCAATTGACAAAAATATAACGAGTGTTAAGACTGTTACAGTTAACTAGTTGCAACCCGTGAAATATTCACGGAAGTAAAACAAATTCTACATTTATGAAAATATATATTCATAAATGTAAAATTTGTTTATATAATATATCATTTATACATTGTCCCCTTTAACACCGGTTTAAAAATTGTTAGCTAGGTATTTAATATTAGTTCAGTATCACGGACCCACCAAGATTCAAATTTCGAATTACTTTCGGAGAGAATCCAAGTATTCCTCTCTCGCTCTCTTGTATTCAGAATTCAATTATCGTATTCTTTCTTCGACGACAACCATCGTATGGGTTTTGGCCTATTTATACTATGATATCATATTTTGCGCCTAGTATCCATAAACAATAAATTTACACAATGATAAATCATGAGTCAAAATAATTATCTTTTATACAGCAAAAAAATTGCCATAGTCAAAATTAAAAAAAAGTTTTTTTAAAGTGTTAGACAATTATTTGAGTTTTGTTTATGACAATCATTATTATCAAATAGAAATGTGACTTTATAAGGAAGATGACTACAGGGGATTTCGCATACATTTCTGATGATTCTTGCTATCTTACACAATTTGTAAATAAAAAAAAAACGTTTCGTGTTCGAGACAAAACATTTTGAAAATTATGCACCTTGTGTCAGTCTTCCTCAGCCTCTTTCGCAAGTCCATGGCTCCACTGTCATATCAGTCTCTACCGCGTCAGGGATTGTGTGAATACTGTCGGAACAGGTGAATATGTTACAAATCATGTTTTGTGAAATGTTTGCAAAACACTTGAAGATTTCTTACATTCATGTCCTTAATTTGTATTAGTTATTCGTATAATTTTCAAAGCATGAATACAAACAAAATTACCCATAACATATATTTAAATTGTTTTGCTGTAAATTTGTAAAGAACTAGTTAACTTTGTAAGTTTTTGTTTTAGTTTCATGAAGTATGAGATATTCAGGATTTTGTTTTGAAAGAGCTATAAATCTGCATAAAATTTACCACGAAAGGTAAAATGAACAAACGATATTGTGTTGATTAGATGTTGTTTCCTTATGGTGTTCCAAGTTTGCTTTATAGATACTGAAGTTTGATTTACATTGTACCATTTAGTGAGGTAATTCGAGAATTAAATAGGAACCCAATATTTTATTGATAAAATCTCCAGATTAATCATGTTCTCGTGCTCCTTCATCGTTCACATCTACATATGTAACAAAATATGTAACACACTTTTCTTAACCTAAACACCAAATAAATATCTGCAACACTAAAATAATTTTATTTGGAGAGACTTGTATGAAGTCGAGGTAGATTGTGAGACTGTGGGGAAAATCAGAACTGGAATGGCGAAGAATGCGACATCAAAGTGGAAAATATATGCAAGAGCAGAACCATCGACATCACGACAAAAATACGTTTAGTTTAGTATTTTGACTTCGCAACATTTATGTATAACGCGGAGAGATATGTAGAATATATGTATTTGAAATGTGGTACAAGAGGAGGATGTTACGAATTCCACGGAAGACAACTAATGTCTCCGTTTTCGAAGAACAGAAAGTCACCGTTAGATAGTCGACAATATGAAAAAGATATAAAATAGCAAAACCATAGCCATTAAGACAGAAATGCGTCTAGTTAAGGGCGCCCGCGCACTAGGCAGCCTAGCTATGGAAGCCAGGCTGCGGCAGCCAATCCGACCTATGGCGGCTCATTGGAGCGCGCGCACTAGGCAGTCAAGAATTCCTGGCTGCGGCAGCCATTATAACGTGTACGCTTGCGCGCAGCCAGAGCGAGACAAGTCAAATGTACGAGTATGTGGCTGCTTCAAGTGTCCATGCAGTGAGACTCTGGAATCAGTTACAAACCAATATAAGACTCGCTCCGTCCTTGGCATGCTTTAAGAAGCGACTGAAAAAACTCTTAATTTCTAGTCAGTAAAATAACGTGTTTCATTCCTGATTTTTCTTTTCCTTTCCTCTCCACCATCCTTTCCTTTCCTTTTGATTGATGATATCTCACTTTATATGAAAAATAGTGTTCGGGTGATCGTCCGTCTTTGTGGGGTTTGTGGGCATGTTCTCACGTATATGTTTATGGATTTCGTGGGGATGGATAGTCATTTGAATGATTTATGCGACCACGTAACTTGCTTCATTTACTTTTGTCTGGTTGGTTGGAAGAGATTGCCGCCTGGCAATAAGCCCGCCAGATTGTGTTGCAATAAAAGTGTTAAATAAATAAATAAAAAACATCTCAAAGTAATCACCAATTTTTTTTTCTGGAGTTATACAAGCTCGCATACGACTATTAGTACCCATAATTGATTTTTTTATATTTTCCAATAGGTTATCAAATTATTGCACTGACATTCTTGTATAGTTAAAAAAATGATCCGAGTAGTTTCGAAGATCCTTAAAATAATGTTGAAATAAACCCTTTGAGTGCCACTCCAGAAGTAAAGGATGAATCCAATTCCTTATTTTTACTTTACGTTTCTTACGAGAGAAAAGGTAAACAATTAATAACATCTTCCACGTCCATCTCGCTCGACTCAACGATCGACCGTCGGCTGCCTGCTTATAACTAGCTGCTCAAAATTTCGGCCGCCGTAGCCTGGCTGCCGCATCCAGGCTGTCTAGTGCGCGGGTGGCCAAAGTGTTTTGTCTTCGTAATATTGGCGCGCAGACGTGGACTCGATCGTATACGTGGAATATGGCGCACTGACGTAGATGCATTTGAAATGTGGTGCTGAAGAAGGATGTTACGAATTCAAGGCGAACTTATGTCTCCATTCTTGAAGAACTGAGAGTCACAGATATATGACGAGTCCTCCGATCCGAAGAAGGCAGTGTGTAGAAGTTTGTATCAGTGGAATTATGCAAGGACGACGCACAAGAGAAACAACCTCAACACGTTTTACTGACTAATTGAGAGACGCAACAGGACTATCTTTAACAACTGTTCTTCGAACTGCTGAATGCAAGGATATGTGTAGAGAAGTCGTAAAGAGCTATCGTGGGAGTCACGATGTTCAGGCATGAACAAGTTATACGACAAGATGATATTTGAAAACTGTTGACGAAAAAAAATCTAAACAGGACATATGATACGATTTCTTGAAACCTGACCTTTACCAAAAGAAATAAAAAAAAAGAGTTTTTTAGAGAATGTGTACATTTAAGACCAATTATGCATATATTTATAATGCAACGCCAATTATATTTCTGAGTTCTTAATTTAATCATAATATGGCTAGAGGCTTCAAATAATATATTGGTACAAAACATAATACGCAGATCAGAAGATATTCAATAAATACTTTACGGAAGAAGCTAGAAATGGATTGCGAAGTACGATGCAATAATGAGGGCTTTTACTTTTACCTGAGGTCAAACATTTTTTTCTCTCGTGTCAAGGCTGGTTCAAGGTATTTCAAAACCCCAGGCAGGTTGCACGAAAAGGAAGATTACGAGAGGGGAAAGAGGAAACGCATGATTTTAAAATTATTCTCCGCCAATTATACTCGTCGATTTGTGGAAAGGTATAATTTATCAGTCGTAGATGATGGTTAGGATGTAGTAATTATTATCGTTTCACCAACTTCACTATGTGTTGATTTGACTATTTTTGGTTGGTTTATTGGCAGATGATATTGAGACTAACAATACTCAATAATTAGACCTTTTTTCTACTAAGGTCTTTTTTTTTGGTTTTAAGGTTACAAAGTTTTTATGCCTCTACTTAAATAGGTTAGTAACTACACTAAAACAGGTTAGTAAATACACTAAAACAGGTTAGTAACTTCACTAAAAAAGGAACTTTAATTTTGGGGGAAATTATTTTGAAATTTGGTTAGGTTAGAATTGTTATTATTGTTTCACCAACTTCAATAAATGTTAATTTGACTACTTTTTGTTGGTTTATTGGCAGATAATAATGAGGCTAACCATAGCCAATAATAAGATATTTTTCTGCTAAGGCTTTCTTTTGTTTTAAGGTTACAAAGTTTTTATGCCTCTACTAAAATAGGTTAGTAACTACACTAAAACAGGTTAGTAAATACACTAAAACAGGTTAGTAACTTCACTAAAAAAAGAACTATAATTTTGGGAGAAATTATTTTGAAATTTGGTTAGGTAAGAATTGTTATTATTGTTTCACCAACTTCAATAAATGTTAATTTGACTATTTTTTGTTAGTTTATTGGCAGATAATAATGAGGCTAACCATATCCAATAATTAAATCTTTTTTCTGCTAAGGCTTTCTTTTGTTTTAAGGTTACAAAGTTTTGGTTCCTCTACTAAAACGGGTTAGAAACTATACTAAAAAAGGACCAAATAATACTAATATTCGTGGATTACTTTTAAATATCAAATTTAATATATACACATAACAAATAATGAAAATAATCATCATAATCGTGACCTGACACAATTTCCGTGACAGTTGACCAGATGCCGGTTTTCAAAACCGAAGTCGAGAGTTCGATTCCTGTTAGCATCCAGATTTTTGAAATATTTTTAATTTAAAATTTGTTTTACTCCTTTTTGGTTGGACGGAGGAGATTGCCACATGGTAATCAAACACCAGTCTGTACGGTATAAAACAAATAATAAGAATAAATAGACAATTTATATAGCGCCCATTTAGAGAGCAGGGTGCTCTAGTTTGGGATTCGAGCCCACTGTTGACAGATTGAAAATATATAAAAAAAATAAAACAACTTGAGTTAAATAAAAGAAAGGTGGTGACTGCACACATTAGATAAGGAACTTTTCCGTATCTGTATATGTTAAGAAAAACATTTTTGGTAAGAAGACAGTCAAACTACAAAGAAGCAAAGACAAACTACAAATAAATCTTTGTAGATCTACCGATATGTGATAGTATGTTAAAACAAAAGTTTTCTATAATATAAAATTATAAAATCTGGTATCACGATTCTTTGAGGGATTTAACCAGGTAAACTAATTCCCCACAGGTGCTATTCCCTATAAGCTCACTGCATTGGATGACATCAAAGGTTTTTAAGTTCCTAATCACAGCTGTCTCCCCATCGAAGCCTCGGTCGTTTAATAAGTCTCGAGGATTCCTTTGTTTTACTGTTTTCTTTATTGGCATATTTTTTAAAACTTTTATAAAAATCAATAGGGGTTGGGAAAAATAAATTAATGAAGAACTTTTGGAACGATGATTATTACTCGTTATAGTTCTTTAATTTATTTATATGGTGCCGCACAAAATACTGGATACGAATATACTTGTCCAGGAGAAACCATTGTCTTCGGCAATTGAATCGTCGGGTTTAGAACCACTGGAGTGTGCAGGGAACTTACAGTTCGTCATCGCACGTGTCGGAAACACTGCCGCAGGTGAAGAGGTTACAAGATTCGCACACGTCTAGCGCTCACGAGTATTGTTATCAGACGAACTGAGTAATCAGACTGGACCCCTTTTTTTTTAAATTTTTTAAATCGGAAAATCGAACCCGAAATCTCTTGGTCAAGTCAAGCGTCTTACAAATTGGAACACGGAGGTATTCCAATAAACACGGAGCTTTAGATATATCACATCGCTTTGAAATCTAAAATAGAACGATTTCCCAAATGAAAAGGAGTTTAGAGCTATAAAAAAAAGAGATAGAATTACTTTTAAATAATTACTTTGAAATAATTCAAAGAAATATAACATATTGATTCTACTTCTTTCCGTACAGACGTAGCCCGTTATTTTCCTTAAATTTATAGATTACGAATTGTGTTTATTTATTTCAATCTTCTCTTCTTATTTTGAAGGACCGCTCCGTGAGGAATTTTTAAACTAAATTACCTGCGCGAGACCCTTTTTTAAACTAATTATTGGGTACCATCGGGAATCGACCTGAAACCACGGGGTGGAAGTCAGGTATCCCACTAACTGGGTCACGGAGGCTGTCAATTCGTGACAGTTACACCAGCAAAATATTTATATTTAAAAAAAAAAGAATATTTCATATTTTATCGCATAGATTGATACATTATTGAAAATAAATAATCTATATTGATACTCGTACTATATATTATAGAAAATAAACCATTCATAACAATCTGACACTCGATAAATCGATCAAATATTGTATTTAAATCAAACATCAAAGGAAAGATGGGATTAATTTAACTGTAATAAAACTTCCTCGGCGATGGCCGTGACATTTCTTAAAGTGTATTTCTACTCTCGACATGGAAATTGTCAAATTTATTTTCCCATTATATTTTTCTCCCAACTGTAACATTTGTTTAATTAATAACAAATTATAATATTATCAAATGGACGTTGAATGTCATGTGTGACAATCGAGTGGTTACAGGAAATACAATTAAAATCGTTTGAGAAAATGTTACTAAAAGCGCTGTTTCTCAAATTTAATGGTCATTTAAAATTTCATATTAAAAAATATTATGCCGAATTCAGTAGGTTAGTTGGTAAGACGCCTGCCTGCCTTCAAATTCACAGCTTGCGGGCTGGTATCCAATATTAAAAAAAAAGGTTCGAGTCTCATTTTCACTTAAGGCCTCTTTAAACATCTTTATGACTGTTTGGAAGGGATGCCAAACGGAAATAATCCTTCCAGGTTGTACTGTATACAATGAAAACATAATACGCGCATAATACATTAATACAAATTTGTTTTGGAGATGGGATATTTGTTTATACAAATAACCTATGCATAATTGTACGAATAATGAAATTTGAACAATCAAAATAATGATAAAATAGTTAACATTCAAATTGTTTGCCTCGAATTAGATTCAAAAGCTGTTAAAGTATATCCTTATCACATAGATCAAATATCTTGTTTCCAAATTTAGATTTAATCAATTGCAGATATCTGCCAGAACACTACTTAAATAGCAGATTTGTCGTAAATTACTGGTGTTTCATTGTCATATTAAACCCCATTCGATCGGAATTTATTGAGCATTACTTTTATAAAATGAAGCATTCTTAAGGGGAAATTTTACTATAAAGAGACACATAAGAAAATAATTTAGTAATTATTTATATTAATAAATAACAATAATACACGAAATGTATCAAGAATTTTATTTAATTCGAGTAAAAAACTTAACTTAAAATTTTCAGTAATCACGATGACGAAAAAAGAGTTGGAGAACAAAATTGTTAAAAGTATGATACATTTTTTATTAGGATAACCAGACAAGGATGCTAAGTAATAAATCGCTTCGTGAACTGAAGTAGTCTAATTATGTCAGACGGGTAATATTTTAAAATAAATATACGAAATCAATTGCAAATAATATTCAGGAAACCAATATTTCAAATACATAGATGTATTCAATCGGTAACTGATGTATAACGTTATTTTCGACATTAAATATATATTATGATCGACTGTTTTTGATAAATATTTTACTCATTATAAACGACGTGTTTTAGGTTTAATGTCGTTTACTTTTTTTATTATTATTTTTAATTTGTTGATGGAGTCAACTATTTATTTATGAGCCAGTAGAGTTTTCTAATGAAACTCTGATAGTGTTTTTAATTAATTGTGATGAAAAGCTCTTTCCATATTAAGAATACGAAAGTTATCTAAATATACGCTCTCATTTAAAAGCTTGAAAGGTGTGAAGCATATATCTGAAAATTGATTGGGATGGCAAAATCAGCTGTGACAAATCTGACGAAGGGAAAACCGGTCTTTACTCAAAAGAACCGAAACTCCTCTTGTGAAATCTCGAGTATTTTCTCAAAATATTGTATAGAATGGTAACATAAACCATGATAAAGAATTTATAAAATATGTAAGATGCTTTCAAGATGTGGTGTTAGAGGTGGATTCTCCTTATTCCTTGGACCATAAAATGCATGAACGTCTCCATCATCTAAAAATTAGTGGTGACAGAAAGACTAAAAAATTACAGGAAAATATTCTACTTTGTACTGAGAGCATGTTGGCAAAAAGAACAACGATAATTTTAACAGCTGCTTTAGATCACGAGTGCACAGTTGAGAGAAAACGAACAAAATGAAAGTATTTTACAAAGTGAATGGACCAAAGAAAGGAGTTGATATGATCCTCTAAAAACGCTGTACTCAAAATGATCAAGGATCGGAAAGGATGGAGATAAATAGAACGCCAATTCCAGACATATCGGAGAGCCATGATGCTCAACATTGAACCCACGATGTAGAAGAACTGAGAGATGTCTGAGTGACGAGTCCACCGGAAGGAGCTCGATTTTTCGAGCTATATTTTATTTCCCAGCACTCGTCTTTTTAAGATCTTCTTCTTCTTCTTCCTCTTCCTATAGATCATGATCTGTTTGTTCCGCTTGTTCCCCTTCTTGTGACGTGGACTGCCAGCTGTCACGCCATATCTTCGGAGGTCTTCCCGGCAATCCGGCTGGGTTCCCTTGAAGGGCAACACGTGGAAGTCTGTCGTCTTGCATTCTGTTTACATGTTCGTTCCAGTATCGCCTTCGTTGTCTTCCCCACCTGACGATGTCTTCCGTACTACACTTTCTCCTTATTTCGGTGTTTCTGATTCTATCTCTTAGTGTGTTTCCGGTTATACATCTCAGTGTTTTCATTTCCGAGGTTCTCAGGAGAGATTTTGTTCTAGATGTGTCCTCTCTGGTCTCTATTCCGTAGGTGGCTATCGGTCTCACACATGCCTTGTATATTCTGACTTTACTTTCTATTCCACACCGGTGTTCTTAGGTATCCCGATATTGCAGCCGCCTTATTGACCTGTCTCAAGGTTTCATCCTACAGGTTTCCATTGCTACCGATGGTCACTCCAAGATACCTAAACTCCATCACTTTTTCTATTATTTTGTTATTCACTGCTAGTTTGCATCTCACCGGGGTCTTAGATATTATGAGGCTCTTCGTTTTGTCCGTGGATATCAACATGCTATATTTTAGTGAGGTTTGATGGAGTCTATATAACATCTTTTGGAGGTCATCTTCGGATTCTGCGGTGAGTACTGCATCGTCTGCGTAGCATACAATGCTGACTTTTTTGTCTCCCAGTTTGTATCCTATGTCCATGTCTGCAACTTCCTCAATTAGTTTGTCCATTATTAGATTGAAGAGGAACGGGCTTAAGCTATCACCTTGTCTAACTCCAATCGGAATAGGGACGGTATTTGTCAGGTCATTCTCTATTTTAATCCTGGTGTAGCTATTGGTATTTAATCCTTGTATGATTTTTATTAAGTTCAAGGGGACATTCTTCTCACCTTCTTTTTAAGATATTTACATTCATAATTGAGACCAGATTTTGCAAATGTATCGATAAATAAAGCTCGTATTAAAAAAAACATAATTTAAACAACGCTGTTGAAACTTGAAGTGAATAGTACAATAAAATTTGTAAAAAAATTGCTAAAAGTTTCTAAAAATATTTAATTGAGAATATGATTCTGAGAAATAAATGTTTACGGAATAATACAAGGTTATTCACGAAAATTATTCTTATATAGGTAGGATATTTAAACACTAACACTAAATATACTGAATATTTTTACTGTCATAATAAAAGACCTACAGTACTATGGACTAACTTTTAAGGATCTGTCTGTCTGGGTACAGAGCTTTAAAAAACATGAAGAAGCTCAAATTATAATAAATTAGCATTGAAATACCCGGTCTTCAAGCATTTACATAATAAAAGTGTCGCAAAATCTTTGATAAAATAAAAATTTACGAAAATATAATAATATTATTGAATAAAATACTTTCAGTAAGAAAAGGGTTTCCATATCCATGCAAAAAGATCGTGTAATTTCTAAGTATAAAACTTGACTCAATAATCATGATTGATATTTGAAAATAAGTATATTAATCGTGCAGATTTGCCAGTAAACTTGTTCAATGAAATCAACATTTCTATTGGAGTTCTTCATATGACATGATATCCGGAATGGTATCCTTGAAATTAATTTTCAAATTAGTAAATTAATATTAAAAGGTATCATCCGCACGCGAAAATAAAGCATTTGAAACATAAAAAATGTCTGATAACCATACAACACCCTTTAACAAGGTGTTCAAAATTATAAATATGAACTAAATTAGAATTTATTAACTAAAACAGGATCTTGTTGACTCCTTTATTTGATCCGTCCATTTCATAGAATACCTTCTTCTTGTTCGTTTTCTCCAATTGTCCTCGTAATCACCAATTTCTCCAGACAGTTTATCATGCTACGTGTTTCCTGTAAGATGCAACGGAGACCGTTCTATCATTTCCATTAATCAGGTCTTCCCCAGAAAATGTAGTCCAGATGTTTGCACATGTGTTTTGAGGCCACAACATACATTCAGTGACTTTCGTTCATGAAATCCCAACTTTCCTTGTTCACTTTGCATTTAGTCACCCCTTTTCGGAGTCTATTTAGGGGTTTCCAAGTAGGCCAAGGAAGTTAGTTTCTTGATGCCATATTTTGTTAGATATTCTTCTTTTCTACTTAAAATAATTCACTTTATCCAAGTGTATTGCCAGTTTTTGCGCTCTCTTCATGTAAAAACCATATTAACAAAATACATATTTACATACTTTGTAATTTATTTTATTAAACACTGTTTATTCCACTTTTTTGTAACGGTATAACCCTACCGGTTTCAATGCTTTCGCCTCATCTTCAGAGGAGCACAAACAAGACTAAATTCTGTTCGAACTGGTACCGATATACACGCTTCAACGGTTGGGGTTATTCGGGTTGGGGACTGAGGGCTGAGGGAGGCATGGGACGATTTCGGCCAGCAGCGGAGAGATTTTTGGGATATATGTGTTTACCAGAGACCCTCAGCCCTCAGTCCCCAACCCGAATGTCCCAAACCGTTGAAGCGTGTATATCGGTACCAGTTCGAACATAATTTAGTCTTGTTTGTGCTCCCCTGAAATTGAGGTGAAAGCCTTGAAACCCGTAGGGTTATTCCGTTACAAAAAAGTGGAATAAACAGTGTTGGATAAAATAAATTACAATGTCTTTAAACCTCCACAACGTTAATGCCTTAACTATAAACAAAATATTTACATACTATCATGCCATTTTTACATCCTTCGCGTCTTCTACTTTCGTACACCTCATCACACAACTCTTACGATTTCTATGCTCTTCTACGTTTCTTTCTTTAAAACTATTATTCACTTGATCCAAACATACTTTCCTTGATCTTCCACTCACATTTGTACCATAAATTTGTTTTGTAAGCTTTGCTTCATTCATTCCCAAACTATCTAAGAGTGCTTCTCTTCGTCTAATTTAACACATCAAGTTTAAGTTCACATTCATCCCTTAATCACTTCATTCCGTATTCTGTCATACATTGATTCTTCTCAGTGCACGCATTTCTACAGCATTTATTCGGCTCCTTTCAGTATTTTTCTACATCCACGTTTCACTCCTATACATCAAAGTTGGTACTAAAATACTGTTGTGAACTCATCTTAGCTGATTTTAACACTGTCCTGTTCAAGTTGATACGTTTTAGTGGCCCATTGAATTGGATTTCTATCGCTACACATCGTTTGATATCCCTCTTTACATTTCCAGCATCGGCAAAAACACTACCCAAATAGCAGAATCCGTCAACATTTCATTGTTCACATATATATCATATTTACTTTTCATTACATCAACACATTTCTATCATTATAACTTTGGATTTCGCAACCATTTTTATTTGTTCGACAGCGGGGCAGGAACAATGTCATTGATAGTTTTATAATATTTTGACAAATTAGGTTTGACGTAAGTATGCCAAACTTTAGGGTATTTTAATGAAATTCTCGAACCATATATTTTTGCTGAGAGTTGTCAACTCTAACGAGCGGCTGAAGCTCGGATTTTTTGGGATTGTTTGTGTGTGAATTTCGCAGGTGTAAGTCAGCTGTCTCAGAATAGACAATGAGCCAAATAAGACAGCTAATATAGGTCTTTGCCTTATGAAGAAATATGTAAATATTTGAATAAATAAATAATTTGTATAGATCGGTTAGAGTCTAACCGTTAGACTAATGTTTGATTCAAGTTACGGAAGAATATTTTATGTTCCTTTCTAGTTATTTTCTTTGATAT
This sequence comes from Odontocerum albicorne, assembly GCA_949825065.1. NCBI lineage: Eukaryota > Metazoa > Arthropoda > Insecta > Trichoptera > Odontoceridae > Odontocerum > Odontocerum albicorne. The sequence continues at coordinate 12,274,960 of OX463849.1, read as the reverse complement.
GCATCAGTCTGTTATGTTGCAGCTTACTAAATTTAAATTGATTCACATTACTGTCATCTTGTACAATGTTTCGTCATCAGCAAGAAGCAAAGTTGTGCTGACATTTAAGCAGTGACCCGAGAGATCTTTTTAATTCGCTTAAATTCAAAGAACAGACGCTCTATAAATTCTCGAAAATTCTAGAGCACTTTGTACTGAGGTTTTGTAACTGGTTCAAATGTACTATTATAGAGTTACTGACGATGTTTTTTTTTATATAAAAAAGGCATGCGGCCAATTCAAACAAACTACAAGGTTAAACGACAGTTTAAGTAGGTTATTAATAAAATAGACGATTTGTTGCCAGAATAATGTGATTATTCTTTTCACGAGTTTGAACTTGGATTAAAAGTGGGCAATCGAAATTTGTACAGATCAAAACAGTTTTTAAAATATCAACTTTGAAATGTCCAAAAGTATCATGTAAATAATGTTTGAGTTCCATTTATATTATTTCTGCTTGATTTTGGTATGTTGGTCACATAAAGAATTTTTTTTACTAGTTATGCCATCATAGAGACAAGTCTATATTTTAATCAATCTTTTGAGATACGCTATTCCTTTGTTGGGGTTGGCAGAGTGGACACAGTGGCAGACTTTCCTATCATGACTGACATATTTAATTTCCTCTGCATCCATACGCCTTCTCATACAATTTCTCTGACTTATATTACTTTCTTTCAAAATATGCTTACTACACCTTCCACTTATATTTATTTTTGTTTTTTTCGTATTTATTAATTCATTCGTTGTATTTGCCCAAACCATATCGGAGTGCATGGTTCATTTAATCTTATACATCAGTTTAAGTTCACATTTATCCATGATAACTTCATATCGTATTCTATCATACGTTTTCATCTCTTCTGTCATCTCTCACATCGTAGTTTCTGTCCTGTCTTCTGTTATGTCTTCTGTCATATCTTCTATCATGTCTTCTGTCATATTTTCTGTCATGTCTTCCGTCTTGTCTTCTGTCTTATCTTCTGCCCTATCTTCGGCCTTATCTTCTGTCATGTTTTATGTCATGTCTTCTATTATGTCTTCTGTCATGTCTTCGCTCATGTATTCTGTCATGTCTCCCATCGTGTCTTCTGTCATGTCTTCTTTCATATCTTTTGTCATGTTTTCTATCATATTTTCTGAGGCTTCATTATTCATTTGGATAAATAATAATATATATAATTTTGAGTAACTAAAGACAATAGTTTCAGTAAATGTTTTGATTTCTTGGTTAGAATGCTGCTAAGGTTTTTCCAAAATCTTCATGAGAATACTAAGTTGTAAAGTAAAATAACGATCATTGTTTCAGATAAATGAAAGGTATTGATTATGTCTGTCATAATGCCCAAGAATGGTGACCACTCCTGAATTTAATTATAAATGACGCCATCTGTGAGGCTGCTCGCTTGTGCCCGTGACTTTGTTCCCTCGACAATACCAGCTTTCCCTGACTCTCCGGTTGCCACTTGCATATAACAAAGAAGCTGTATTCACTGAATTTATTATTTGATCGTCATAATATTGATCTGTTCAAACATCAGTAACAAGATGAACAGTATTAGAACTGTTGGAGAGGAGAAGTCAACATTGACGTTTTGGATTTAAAATTTTATTTTGAGACTAGACTCCAACTGAAATAATTAAGTGGCTCTTTTGTACTACATTAAATGATACTCAATTGCGAAACAGTTATGCATGTCATTATTTTATTATTTATTTATATAGCGCTCTTCGATATATTCAAACTGGATATTCAAACATATTGATGAGCGTGACCAGGAGACATCATTGTTTTCGATTTAGAATCCCTGTCCACTGTCAGTTTAGAAAGACTTCCCGAAAATAGTTGTCTCGAAGTATTTCCTAAAGCTGCACACGCCACTCGTATATATAACACAGAGTTAGACCATTTGGTGCTATGGGATCGACAACGATTAAAGTCCCGTCACAATGCCTCGTCCTATTGAATTGATTTGGAACAATCAATTGATCACAAAGTTTTGTTCCTCTTTGAAGCAACATTTTTCAAATATAGATTCGAAATATACAAATATACATCCCATTAATGAACTTTAATAAAAAAAGACAAAGTTCGAAATCAGTTCGTTGGTGACACTTAAGGTAATGTAGAATTTTATGATCACCATAGTATGTAATTAAAAATGTTATCATTATTTAAAATGATCATGTGAAGAGTGATGTTGAAGTGGCACGTTCCGAAGATGCCTCCGTCCTCCTGGTACAGCGGCAGAGTGCAGGCAGTATCCGATATCATCGTGAGGCTGCGGTGACAGGTCTGCTCACGAATTTCGGGCTATATAGTGGAATACGTACGATTAATTATACTCTAGATGTTGGTATTATACGTGATGCGCTGCAGACAGCCGACGTTCAATACCGTTTCCCACGTTGGTGGCATACCATGATCTCAGCGCTGCGAGGTGAAGACGAAATTTACACTAAGAAGAGAAATAAGGATTTTTGTTAAAATGACAGCATATAATATATATATATACAGAGTAATTTAAAATATTTTGATGGATAGATTGATATTGATGCGCCTTTTCCTCTTTTTGGAACTCGGTGCACAATCAGTCTCCATACTTCCCGGTCCTGGACCATGTTGAATACAGTATTTGAAGATAATTCTATTTACTCCTTTATTAGGTTCTACCATCTTATTGGAAACCTTCCTCATATTCGCTTTTCTCAACTATCCCTTTGATCACTAGCTCCTCCAGATTTTCGTTTTTTTTTCTGGTAATATACCCAAAGACGATACTCCTGGTAATCTCTTATTCTTAGATTATGGAGCCCATGTGATACTTTTTATGTATATCTGGGACATACAACAAGACTGGATAAGGATAATCAAGATACTGAAATTGAGAGAAAACTTGGCCAAGCCTGGGCTGCATTCGGAAAGCTGTCCTTTATTCTAAAATCTCCAAAATACGCAAGACATCTTAAAAAATCTGTATTCGACTCCTGTGTCCTTCCTGTGCTAACATATGGGCTGGAAACATTAGTGCTGAATATACAAATTATGAACAAGCTCATGGTGACGCAGAGGGCCATGGAGAGAAGAATGTTAAATATCTCTCTGAGGGATAGGAGAACCAATGAATGGAAAAGGCAGCAGACCAAAGTATGTCCGATGTCGCCGAAAGAGTCGCCCTTCAGAAGTGGAACTGGGCGGGACACATTGCCAGATGCACAGATGATAGATGGACCCAGAGAGTGCTGGAATGGCGCCCAAGACGGGGAAGAATAAGTGTGGGCCGTCCTCAAACACGGTGGTCAGACTGCATTAGAAGAGTGGCCGAGAGCAACTGGAAACGATGTGCCCAGGAAAGAGAGGAATGGAGGAGGAGAGGGGAGGCCTATGTTCAACTTTGGACGGAAACAGGCTGATGATGATGATGATGTGATACGCATCCGCCTCCAATGGAGTATTCGCCTCCAACATCACATCTCGAAAGCATATATCATGTTTGATTCCTTCTTTTCCACCCATGCGTCCACTCCATAGAGTTCGTTCGTTCGCTGCTGGGCCTCGTCTCATTTCAAAGTCAATTCCATTTAAAAGCAAAGCTGTGCCGTGAAGTTCATTTTTTTTAAGGGAGTGAGTCATTGTACACCAGCAAACTTACTGGCCACACCACTGTACTGGATCTGATGGCATACCAAAGTGAGACGATCGAAATAAACCAGAATGTTTTCTTTTTGAAAGAATAGATTCGACAGAAGTCATAGGTATCCTTATATCACAAATACTCAGTGGAAAAAATGCCTGTGTCATTCGAGGGGAGTAAATCTTTCGCACGGAAGTCCAGTGCTTTACCGTGCTGCTATGCACTTCAAACTCCATAGAGTAAAGAATAAGAGATATTTAACTAGACGGATTTTCAATGATTACAAAGTATTTTGTATTTAAGGTGTTAGATTTTTAAGTATGAAGGTATATAAGTATAATTAGTTTTTATTGTTAAATCACTGTTTAGGTGCACACATTATTTATGATTCTGAAAGGGTTTGAATATGATTTAAATTGTATGGAGGGAATTTAACAGATTAAAAAGATATTTTAGTACACTTAAAGTTGAAACCTTAATGACATTATGCAATATGTATAGCAAAACATCTGCTAATAATTTAATAAATAAGGCGGTGGAACTTTGTAAACCATTTAATTTTCCTAGAAAAAAAGTTTTATGGAATAAAAAACAATTAGTATTGAAAGCCTGAAAAAGATGTTCATGTGAAACATGTTGGATTTGAAACATGCAGTTGTGTTTCTCATTCTTTTTAAAATAAATAATAGAAATAAGGCTGTTTTAAACATGCATATCGAGAACTTTTAAAAATAAATGGTGATGTTTTTGGGTTTTGAATAAGTTGATTATTGAGTTTTATTTTTTAAGTGAACCCATAGTATTGTTTATTGAATTTAAGTACAATTTATAGTAAAAAAACTAACTGAAATAAGTTTAGTTATTTAACTGTGAAAAGTACTCGAATAACGTCTACATTACAAGTTAAAAAATTCAATGTAAATGTCATTGAAATAAAACTATTGATCTAAGGCTATCGAACAAGTCACGTGTAATTAATTGCCTTGTCTGATGGATCGTGAACGCATAATGTCTAATTAGATATATCATAACTAATTATCAATAATTAAATTGTATATGTGTATCAATCTAATGACTGTATTTTATTAAGTAAAAAAAATCAGCAAAAATAACGGGCATGACGGATAATTTAAATTAAGCAATATATCAAATGGTCAGTGTTATTGCATGGAGTAGAATCATGGACCCTCAAAGTTGGTAGTATGAACCGACTGGAAGCATTCGAAATGTGGATGCTACGGATACCCTGAACGGATATGATCAGCAACACAAGGGTTCTTCAAAGAGCCAAAGTTGATAGAGAGTTGCTGACTTATATTAAAATCCGAAAGGTGTCCTACTTGGGTCATGTACTTAGAGGAACAAAGTACAAATTACTGCACCTGATCATCCAAGGCAAAATAGAAGGCCGAAGAGATGTCGCCGGGAGGCAAATCTCCTGGCTCCGCAATATACGTGATTGGACTGGCATAAGGGGCGTTGGGGATCTTTTTCGGGCTGCCGGGGACAAATATGTCTACTCTCAGGTGATATTCAACGTTGGGGGGACCTGACATGACACTGGGAAGAAGAAGATCAAATGGTAAATACAGATTTTCATTAAAATTTTGCCCTCGATTTTGAAAACAAGTTCTGTATGTCTACCCCGACAGTAAACTGGAGTCTAAGTATGCATGTCATCACCATCATCATCATTGTCAACCTGGGTTGATCAACTGCTGGATGAAGGTCTCCCGTTGACTCCAAATAATTCGGTTTTTTGCTCGTTGGCGCTACGTGATGCTGCCATGTTTCCTGATTTCATCCATCCAGGGTACCTTCGGTCTTCTTCTGGGCTTCTTTATGCCTCTTGGGTACCATTTGATTATTTCTGATATCCATTGGGAATCTGACATTCTGACTACGTGTCATGACTATTGCCACTTCATATTCTTGCACACCTTTATTACGTCTTCTACTTTTGTTTTGTTGCGAATCCAGGTGTCTCATTTGTGGTCTCTTTTACTATATCCCAACATACATCTCTCCATGCTCCACAGTATGTATATAATAGGTTAGTCAAAAAGTTTTGAAAGCGACATCTATGGAGCAGTACAAAAACCAAAATTTCTACGCCATTTTAATATTTCATCTTTCATAAGAACGTACTCAAAATTTCATTTCGATCTGTCAATTCATTCTTTGTTTACAAGCCATTTGAAGTTGACGTGTCAGTGTATTTTTTAACAGTGGAAAAATCCGAATATCGTGCAGTGATTAAATTCTTTGTTTTGGAAGGTTTATCGGCTACTGAAATCCATGCAAAGATGGTGAAAGTATTAAAGGAGTCTTCTCCTTCGTTTCCAACCGTTCACCGATGGGTTTTGGAGTTTAAGCGTGGCCGTACAAGCGTTGAAGACGATCCACGCTCAGGACGTCCAAAAAGTGCATCAACACCAGAAATCATAGCGAAAATACAGGATATGGTTTTGAAAGATCATCGATCGACTATGAATGTGACAGCTGACACCATAGGCATCTCACATGGAACAACATGGCATATTTTGGCTGAAGTTTTGGGTTTCAAAAAACTGTGTGCACAATGGGTGCCGCATTTGCTAACAATGCAACAAAAACACGTTCGAATGCAACTTTCTGAGCAACATTTGGAGCAATTTCGAAAGGATAAAAAGGATTTTCTGCGTCGATTCATCACTATGGATGAGACTTGGGTCTACCACCATGATCCTGAATCAAAACAAGAGGCTAAGGAGTGGTGTGAACCAGGCACTTTGGCTCCGAAGCGAGTTCGTGTCCAGAAATTGGCCAAGAAGGTGTTAGCGTCAGTTTTTTGGGATGCAAAAGGAATTTTATTGATAGATTATCTCCAAACTGGTAAGACAATCAATTCTGATTATTATTGTGACCTTTTGGACCAGTTGGATGAAAAAAATTGTGAAAAAAAACCCGGTTTGCAGAAGAAAAAAATCATTTTTCATCAAGACAATGCTCCTGCTCACACAGCTCAAAAATTCATCGCGAAAATCAGTGAATTGGGGTACGAATTGTTGCAGCATCCACCCTGTTCGCCAGATTTAGCTCCCTCTGACTTCTGGCTGTTCTCACACCTTAAAAAATTCCTTCGTGGAAAGCATTTTTCATCAAACGAAAAGGTTATAGCCGTCGTAGAGGAGTATTTTGCAGGCCTTCTAGAAAGTCACTTCCGTGATGGGACAACAAAGTTGGAAGATCGTTGGACCAAGTGTATTGATCTTATGGGAGACTATACTGAGCAATAAAAGTGATTTCCCCCCAAAAAAAATGTATTTTCATTTCCGCTTTCAAAACGTTTTGACTAACCTAGTATGTACTTATAAATAAGGTTGTTGGCCATGGTGTCACGGTTCACGTTAAGCAAGCGAGCACCACAGATTCGAACCCTGGCGGAGTCATTTCCGGATCGGTTTTATTCTTGAATCATTTTGATCGGTTTTATTTTTGCACCATTTTACACTAAAACTTATGTTTTTCTGTTACATATATGTTGCTTATTAGTCATTCTTGCACTATGTATCAACTTAAAAATAGAGCTATAAAATTAATAAAATGCTGTGGCAGATTAAAATGGCGATCGTCATGGAACTTGGAATTCCTTGTTATTGGAACTTTGGGTTTGGTTTGTCGACATTGTGTGCTTGCTTTTGTGCAACAGTTTACAAACAGTAAACCAAAACTTGCACAAACGTAGTCCGTCCGCTGGATGGCTGACTATCATATTTGATCATGAAGGATTGTCTATTTATTTAATTAACATTAATCTAGTAAAAATCATTTTGCTTATAAACAGTTTTGGTTGATAAAATAATATTAAATATTAAAATTTCTTTTGGCTCATGTTTGCATGTGTATAAAATTCAGGGAAAGAAGCTATCAAAAACGATACATGCATACGCGTTCGGGTCAAATATTATATTTTATTGTGGTCATACTGCAAGCTTGCTTGCGGGAAACTCACAGCGATCATCACAGCGAAAACTGCAGGCATGCAACCTAATAACCTAATTTGATAGACTGACTAAAAAAATTTAAACTCCTCTCGTACAGCGTGCATGCTATAGTCATCTAACGGTTGACCCACAGGCAGCTCGTGAGATATTACTACAGTGAAGTGAGAATCCAACGTGTGTGTTGTGAAGAATATTTTTTTTCACAAATTTGGGGAATGGCGTGATATTTTATCAATATAATGTGTGCATGTATGCAAATACGTTATATGCTGAAAACTATTGTTCAAAAATGAATATTTCTTTTGAATAAATCATAATTCCTTTATAGAATCACGTTAATTACTTAATCAAAAGAAATCAATTAACTTTTTATTATAATATCTGCCGATTCAATGAGTTTTCTCAGGAAGATACTTGAAATTTATTACACGAGTACCGGTTTCATTTGGGCATTGTGATTTTTTTTCTTTTTGAGGAATTTTTCCACAGAGAAACTAATTGGAATATTTCTGTCAATCATTCAAATATCCAATTTAATTTTAACTCAATGGCTACAAATTATCATCTGCGTAATATAATTATAATAAATCAATCGAATTATATCCAAAATTTATTGCCAAATTTTATTAAATTACTAATTAATAAAAAAACTACCAGATTTTTGTGGAATAAGGATGTATAATATTAGAGTATATTCAATCAAAATAAAAATATTTATCAAATGTTCCTATTTTGTGAATTGTTATTTCATTTATCAAATGATACCGATACATCTTAGGTTTCGCCTTATTTTGTTTATTTATTTATCTAGTTTAAAAAGTAATTATTAAGTATTTTTAATCTGATAATCTTAAATCTATAATTTTAAGCCCGAGACCTTAGATTTACGTTTTCCCCCCTTTTAATTATAAGTTCAATCTATCTTTATCATATGAAATGCGTAGGTAACGAAATGTCCGGATTGTCACAGCTTCTTTAATACTTTTTGCCATTTTGTTAAACCTTTGTTATATTAGGTCCTTACATATGAAATTGGCGTTTTGCCGTACTGGCAACTTTGATCTCAAATATCTTCTCTTTGGTTAGGAATATCAAATTCAAATTTATACAGCTATTTACTCAAGTATTTGTGTTTCGAAAATTATAATTCATTTGTTTTTTCCTCAATTGTTTTTTTTCTTTGCGTCACTCAGTTTACAAAATGGAAAACTTGAAATATCGCGTTATTTACGAGTACGAGTTCCACCGTGGCACCAGTGCTGCAGAAACGGCTCGAAGGATTAATGATGTGTATGGCGACGGTGCCGCAAAAGAAAACACAGTGCGTTTTTGGTTCCAACGTTTTCGTTCTGGAAATTTCGACCTGCAGAAAAAGCCCCGTGGATGGCCGGAGACCAAAGTTGATAATGAAGAATTGAAGGCTATTGTGGAAGCGGATCCATCGCAAACCACGTCTGAGTTAGCTGCAGGCTGCGGTGCTAGTGATAAAACTGTTTTAATCCACTTGAAGCAAATTGGGAAGGTGAAAAAGCTTGAAAGGTGGGTACCTCACGAATTGAGTGAAGCAAATCAACAAACGCGCGTTGACTGCTGCGTTGCATTACTCAACCGGCACAATAATGAAGGGGTTTTGAATCGAATCATTACCTGTGATGAAAAGTGGATCCTGTATGATAATCGGAAGCGCTCATCGCAATGGCTGAACCCTGCCGAACCAGCCAAACCATGCCCCAAGCGAAAATTGACTCCAAAAAAGTTACTTGTGAGCGTTTGGTGGACTAGTGCTGGTGTCGTTCACTACAGCTTTCTTAAATCTGGCCAGACGATTACGGCAGATGTCTATTGTCAGCAACTGCAAACCATGATGGAAAAGCTAGCTGCTAAACAACCGAGGCTGGTTAATCGCTCTAGGCCACTGCTGCTTCATGATAACGCTAGACCACACACTGCACAACAGACGGCTACCAAATTAGAAGAGCTTCAATTGGAATGTCTAAGACATCCACCGTACTCTCCGGACCTTGCCCCAACAGATTACTATTTTTTTCGAAATTTGGATAACTTCTTCCAAGGGAAAAAATTCAACTCCGATGGGGCAGTCCAAACCGACTTCAAAGATTTTATTGATTCCCGTCCAAATGGTTTTTTTAGTAAAGGGATCGATGAACTACCTATGAGATGGCAAAAGTGCATAGATAGCAATGGTACATATTTTGATTAAATAAATATATTATATTAAAAAAAAATCAACTTTATGTTCCTCCCAAACAAAACGCCAATTTCATATGTAAGGACCTAATATTAGTTATTTAGTCTTCGCGTCGTTTTGATATTTGACAATCGAAATTCATCGCGCCTTTTTTTTAAACGCAATCCACCCAAACTAGGATGATTTATGTCCCCAAATTAAAGTCACTGCAATTAAAGTCACTATGTCTTCAGTGACATACAGGCAAAAGTCTAGTTTACTAGGGACACAACAAATGAAGGGCAACAAACCCAGATCCGTTAAAACTGTGTATCCAGATTAAATTACCTGTAGTTTTTTCGCTTATTATGTACATTTCTTGTCTTTCAAAATAAACTTAAAAAAAATATACAAGTCAATACACTAAAACTTATTGAAAAAAAATGCCAATTACTAACAATTTAAAATTTCAACTGATTAAGTGGAAAAGTTTCACGAAAAAAGAAAAACGCAACATTTATTGGACACGGCATAGATAAAGTATTTAGTAAATCAAATCTGTCTCGCCAAGGACAACCGAAAAAATACTTGATCTGTACTTTCTTTATACAGACCACTAGCAACCTGCATTATCTACAATACCTATTCTGTAAAGGTGACTAGCCAACACGCAGTGGCCCGTCCGCAAATGACACATGACTGAGACTTTCATCTTGTTAATTCTTATTTCATTAAACCATGATTTCAAAGAGATAGATTGTCTTATGTATATCTAGAGCCCTTATTTACACTAATTATATCTCAATCCAACGCCCATCGCTGTCAAGAATCACGTTTAAATGTATTTAAAAGATCAGTTATTGGCTGTGAAAATCAAATAAAGCCCAACCGGTTGAACATGCTTTTTTGTCAAGGAATCAATATACTCATTAGCAATGATACCAATGTATAAAATAATCCAAATTAGAGAAACACCTATATTTTTTGACGCTTATGGAATAAACAGCTTAGCTTTGATTAAGCAAATAATATATTTGTATCAGTTACTCAAATAAGTTATCGCACCTTATTGAGGGTTAATTGTGGACGTCTTTATTGTATAAAACATCACACATTTTCGGATACATGTTCTCTGGTTCCACAGAAGTTTTCTTTCTTTAAATAATTTGAATAACTTTTTCGTCAAAGAAATGATTTTTTAAGATAAAAATAAGTCGTCGAATATTTTAATCATGGACTACTTTAACAGTATCTAATGAAAGGCTACAGTCGATCGTCATGGAACTTGAATTTCCTTGTAACCGAAAATTTGGGTTTGATCTGTTACGACTGTGTGCCTCCTGAAGTGCAACGGCTTACACACAATAAAACAATACACGCACAGGCGTCATGAATCTACAAAATGCTGATAATCATATTCCATAACAAGGGATTTCTTATTATAATAGACTACATTGCACTGTATTAAATTTCTTGCAAACAGTACACTCGATTGTGATTGCTACCATATGGAATTTTTTTCCACGTATGTCAACTTTGTCTAGGATGTAGTCGAAATGTTTCATACGGAAAATTATACAAGTATCTTTTCTATTATACTTTGTTTCCATCGGAAATGAAACCCGAAATTCCAATGTAAACGTCAAGCATTCTATCAACTAGATCATGGATGTCGCCAACTGCTTACCATTATTTCTCATTTTCCAGTTTAGTTTGATTTTTTCCCCTTGAATTTGGCATCTCTATTTTAATATAAAATTGAATATTCTATTGTTGATACTTCAAACAGCGTACTTTGATTGTTTATTTATTTGTTATCAATAAACTTCACTTAAGTGTCCTTAATATAACACTGTAAAACGTAGAAATCAAAAGATAATGTATCAATATCCTTCAGAAAAAACCAACAATCTTTTATATAATCTATGCACATCTTTCGAGATATGATATTTAAATATAGTAATGCATAAATATTCAATATTTATTAACAATAAACTTCACTTAAGTGCCCTTAACATAACACTGTTAAACTTAAAAATCAAAAGATAATGTATCAATTTCCTCCAAAAAATCCAACAATATAATGCTTAAAAGTACTAACGTAAAACAAATATTATCAATAATTCAATACATACAATAAATGATTAAAAAAAATAATTAAATAACAGAAAATAGAATCTCTCTCTAGGGGATATTATGTGACAAATTAGATATTAAAAATATACTTAGGTTAAAAAACAATACATTAAATATCTTGCAATCACGATTTTATATTTTAAAAATGTTGGGTACCCTCCTGAACTCAACAACACCTATCTTATTAATATTCACCACACCAAACATGGAGTAACTCAATTATTGTGTTCTTGGGATTGATGAATTAAAGTATATGGTCTCCTATTTCTATATTGGCTTTAAATTGTTTATGTTTTCAGAAAATAAAACATGCCAAATTAATGGCTAAGCCTAAATCTCAGCCCATTTTTACAATAACAAAAAGCTTACACATTCCGAGATTTTTATTTATTTCAGTAAAAAAATGATATTCATTATATGTGAATTAAATATGGTATATCATATGAGAGTGAAATACAGACTTAGCAGAAGAATGATTGAGAAATATTGTTGATGCTGTTTGAAAAAAAAATCTAAAGTGTAAAGAAAGAAAAAAAAATCTAAAGCAAGAAGATTGTTTGGTAATGTAGTGCTAATGAATGATGAACTTATTATTAACACATTATTAATTGTGTGGAACAGGTTGATCGAGGACGCAACTAAATCAAGAATACTAGATTTTGAATTAACGTTAAATAAGTACTCAGGTTAAAAGACAAACAAACGTATTTATATGTGTCTGAGGTACATCTTTAACCTAAGAAAGTGCGATCATATATCACATCACATTAGATAGAAAATAATAGGATGTATGTGAGTTGGATGCTTAATTCACAAGTTGTCATTATTGTATAATATCATTAATTGTCCCGCCATCCAATTCTTATCTCGTTCCCCTATCTTATATTCAGCATTTTTCCAATCATGGACTTGCATTACGTTCAAGCAGATATTATTTATTAGTTTTTCGATTCACGGACCTTCTTTTTTTACGTCGTCCTTTATTATTCAAGCTGTTCAACTCTGGAATCCGTTACCGTTACCAATTAATATTAGATTTGCTACACCATACTTGAAAAAACTCCTAATTTCAAGTCAGTAATGTTATGTGTGTCACACCTCTCAAATATCCCGTCCTTTTTCCTTTGATTGATAACATGTCATTTTTATTCTTTTATTTAAAACATATCGTTTTTGAATTTTACACAAAGTAAATAATAATTTGAATATTTAAATAACCATGTCTTCGACCACTGCATTTATTTAATTTTGTCTGGATAGTTGAATGAGATTGACACTTGGCAATACGCCCGATAGATTGTTTTATAATGAAGTGTAAATAAATAAATAATATTATACATGACGAGATGGACAAATTAATAAGAAGCGAAAGCACTATAACTGAATAGAAACGTTTGTAGATCTGTTCTTTCTGATTTACCCTGCGAGGTACACGGCGTTACGATAAATAAAGTTTGATACATGAATCTAAAGAAGACAAAGTGAAGGTGAAACATCTTTCCTTTTTTTAACAAAAATCCAAAGAAACCTTTTCAATTAATTGAGTTACAAGAACGTTTAGAAATTTCGAAAGGTTTTCTAAAAGCACGTGCCTGACAGCACCGTTCCTCGCACGATTGCAGACCTCAGCCCTTATAATGGCATCATGCGTTTCGTTTATAACATTACACACAATAAACTGTTACGTCTGCCTAATCGTTTTCTCAGTACGCTTGCCCTTTGGCATAATGTGGAGTAAGCTGGAGAAACGCCTCTATTACACACTTGGTCCAGCTTGCCTCAAAATGTAGTTCGTGTTTCAAAACGAAGTTTAGTTCCAAAATGTATGTACATAATTATTTCATTAATGTACTTTTTACATTTTAGATGTAGGGTCAAGCAACATTTCTTTTCGCAGTTGATTTTGATATGTCATTTTCTGCATTATTCCTGGGATATGAACTACCAGCCATCTCTCCATCTCCTTGGCTTCCTAGGGGTTAGCCATGAGAAATAACGGTGAATCCGAGTCGCATCCATTCTTTGAACGTGACCACACGAATAACGTTTTCTCTACTTTCCCCATCTTATGATATCTTCGGTTTCACATTTTTTCTCAGTTATGTATTTCTTATTCTATATCTGACAGTATTACCAGTTACACATCGCAAAACATGTTCTAAGGAGTGTATTCGTTTGTCTTATATTGATTCTGGTTTCAATAGTATATGCCATTACAGATTACTTTTTAGTGTCATGTACTAATGTATCTTTTAGCATCTTTGTTATGCCATTTTTTTATTACTTTATCTATCTATACATTTTTTTGACGCCGTTTAATCGCCTGAGCAAATTTAGGTTCCTTTTTATTTATTTTAGCCTTCCTCAAAAATTGCCATCTTAGGAAGCTTTTTAGGGGCTCCATTTTTATCAGTCCTCTGACATTTCAAATGAATCCTATACCATGCAATAGGGACAGCCGTTACGAAAATAATATTTAGATAACCAAGCCTTTTTCTTGGTTCATCGAAAAAAAACGGTTTACGCCTGACATCAAGATAATTCGGGAGGGCACACCCTTAAAAAACACATATAATTCAGTCATATTGTACAGCGTTGTACTAGAAATCGTTCGCCTTTGCTCCCCATTCTGCGAGAATTTATTTGGAGCGCCATGCTAGCACTGAAATCAATGCAAATTTAAGCTAACAAAAGTTTTCATAACGTTTGCCTACAGTAGTTGTAAAACTAAGTATTTTGTATGAAATTTCTTGAATGGCTTTTTTGTGCCGAATACCTGGCTATGACTCAATATAATCGTGGTTATAAAAACACCAGGATTTTCGTCTCTTCAAACAGGTAAAGATATATGGTACATCAAAAAACGATTGCAATAGCTTTAAATTTTAAGTCAGTTATATTCTGTGTTTCATTTCTGATTTTTCTCTCCTCTCTATTCCTTCCTTCTTTCATCCCAGAAGGTTTAGGTTTCACTCTAAAATCAATTTATTCTGAATGCTGCTAAAATAACATTTATTTAAAAAAATAAGCGGTTTGTCGAAATTAACACGAACACAAGGTTGAGTACAACTTACTTAAAGTAGGTTTAGTGTACTTAATGTACAATTGATGGACCCAATTATTCAAATTTATATTTGTTTTCACACGACTACATGCGATGAAATCAATAGCTGCTAGCTTCAGACCATGTAAATAACTTATTAACTAACAGTAATAAACTTATACAGATAATTCCTACTATATCAATTTTAAGAGAAGAAATATTACTTTTAACAAAATAAAAATTGCAAAAGGTAATTAAAAAAATATGATCTTAAAAATATTTATAAAAAATGTTTAAGTAAGAGGTACCCATGACAGCAGCTCCGATCTTGGTGAAACTGAAAGAGCTAGACTTCGGTGGTATTGGCACGTACAAATAAAACCATGGGAATGAAAGTCTCTAGAGGAAGGGGGTGTCGAACGAAGTGAGGGAAAGATAACGTCAATCAATACATAAGTGATCTAAAACTGACTCAAGATACGTTCATGGACATATCACAATAGAGAGATGCGACTCGTCATGCAGACAATTATGTAAATATTTATAAAAAAACTATTTACTCATTTCACTTGATCACCGCAAAATGTGTTTGTCCTATTCAGAAGCTTTCATCAGGTAGAATGATTTTGGTTTTATGAGAGCCTAGGTCTAAGTATTTATCTATTTTTCATCAGAAACATATGTGATCTATATATCCAAACGACATATTTTAATGAGAGTTAATTATTTAGAGATGTGTCTATCAGATGATCTGTGTTAGACATAAATATTGAAATGGTAAAAAAATGAGATCATTCAGCCAGAAGATAGCCTCGGGGTAGGAGGAAGAAACACGTGTCACGATCATAAAGTGTAATAAGTACAAAAATTTAAATAATTTCATGCAATTTTTTTAATATTAAGCTCCACAATAGTTAAGTCACAGTTTGATAAACATTCTAAGCTCATGTTAAATGGCCAGTAGAAAGAATATATATTAATTTTGCCATTTAACAATCTTCTTCTTTAGAATAGCAATTTATTGGAATATTAGGCTTCTCCGTTACAGATCCAGATACTTCTACCGATCACAAACTTAGTAGAGATGGTAATATCCAAGATCTTCTCTGTTAAAAGATATTCAATTAGAAAAAATTGTAAACTTATGTCTGCGGATTTTTCATTGCTACATATTCTCCTAACTTTTCAATGATATTAAAACATGTACAGCTAACTCAGACCACTATAAAATATCTAGAAGCATTAATATGGCTGCTGCCGAAAATTCTGAGTCTCATGAGTTGAAAAAGTCTATAATGATGACTTCTTGAAACTTGAAACGCGTTAATAAAGATAGAAAAGCATTTTATCCTTAGTCAAAAAGAGAAAGGTGTCTTCATTTTGGACATGTAATACGAGATGAAAAATGTAAGACGAAGGTAAAACGAAAAATAAAAGACGAAGGTTAAACGAAAAATAAAATACGTAGGTAAAACGAAAAATAAAAGACATAGGTAAAACGAAAAATAAAAGACGAAGGTAAAACGAAAAATGAAAGACGAAGGTAAAACGAAAAATAAAAGACGGAGGTAAAACGAAAAATAAAAGACGAAGGTAAAACGAAAAATGAAAGACGAATGTAAAACGAAAAATAAAAGACATAGGTAAAACGAAAATTAAAAGATGAAGGTAAAACGAAAAATGAAAGACGAAGGCAAAACGAAAAATAAAAGACGAAGGATATGGTAATCTATCCTGAAAAGTTTCAAACCTGTATTTTGTGAATAGTGCAAATTTTATGGAATTCGGTGTCAATAAAGAGGCATTCATAATAGTTTAACATATGCGGTATTGGTTTGGAGTCTTGGCAGTTCATTTGAACACCTGTTTTTCAGGACTCAGCTTTTTACATATGGTATACATGTCAAGTTTGCTTTCAGCCTTGCAGATAGTTTTCAGATGTCTTTGGTCTTATAAAAAAATAAGGTTGTATATAAACATTATATCGGAATAATAACCTACATCACACTATACACAAAACCAAATGTATTACTATCACATATCAAAAGATCTACACAATTTTCTTCGTAGTTCGTCTTCCCCTTGGTAAGTTCTAAGTGGTTTCCTTAAAAAAAAATCTAAACCTGTATACATAGGAGTAGATGAGGATAAGTACATAATCTAATGGCCGCAGCCACTACCTTTCTATCTTTATATTTAACTAATATATATTTATATTTATATCAATAATAGTGAGTTTGAGCACCATTGAGGAGAGTCTACTCTCTAAACGGCGCTATATAAATTATTCTTTTATTATTTTGTAAATTCAGAATTACACCATGTTTCGTAATTTATAGTTTTTTTATTTATTTAGGCACAATAATTTTTGACAATTTAATGGATGCGTTATAAATTTATTCAACTTGAATCATCATAATTTTATTTTTACATGGTAAAATTATCGATTTGGGAAATCCTTGTTTTCGCATATCCTTATTCATAATATTATTCTTAAAAACGTACTAGGTATTGTGATGAATCATAATTAAAAAACATCCCAGGTGACTTAAATCTATAAGTATGTTCAGATTAACATGCTGTTTTACTTTCATTTCTTTACATATTTCATGATTTAACATTGAAAACGAGGAATGATTTGAATTTAAATAACATAATTTACACATTTAATAATCGAGTCCTACTTCGTGAAAAACCAAGTGCTATTTTAACAAAGAATTCGTCAATTTAAGCAGAGCCGCTGCATCCTGATGACAGCAGAATAATCTGATTCTCAAGTAAATTACGACTAATATAATGGAATGTATTCTTCGGTATTAAGACCGTTAACAATTTTTCAAAGTAAAGTTAAATGGTTCTTCATTTATTTATCTAGCACTTTGTAGTATAACTATAGAGTCTTTCAAATTGAGTACATTTTTTAATTAATTTTTTTTAAATTTCTGAATAAAACACACAATTTGCTTTGATTTCAAAAAACTTTTTATTGGTTACTAAAGTATAATGTATGACATTTAAACACAATATCCAAATGTCCACCTCTTGCAACTCCACAGATGTCCACTCTTTTGTCAATATTTTAGACGACATTTTGACATAATTGCGGTTTTAATTCACCAATAACGCGAATACTATAATTTCATCCCTTAGCTCAGGAATTGATTGGGGGTCATTCTTATAGACCTGGCTTTTTATGTTACCCCAGAGAAAATAGTCCAACGGTGTCAGATCACATGATCTTGGTGGTCAATTAACATCACCGTTTCCGGAGATTACAATACATAAAATAATTCAACAATTTGAACGCATTGTTGTATTGTATACGACTCCATTTTTATAAATGTCATACATCACACTTCTCAAATATCACAATACCCAGGCAAGTTCGCGACACCATCTGTGTTTTATCCAAGAATAAAAAAACCCGCCAAATTTGAAAGACCTTTTATATGTCGTGTGTATTTCTAGGTGATTATTTCTTTCAACCTACTAGACAAAAGTCAATGATAGAAGTTACACGTGATAATTTTTTTCAACCGACTAGACAAAAGTTAATAATATAAGTTACACGTGATTATTTCTTTCAATCAACTAGACAAAAATTAATAATAGAAGTTACACGGTCACAAAAATAATTCAAATTGTTATTAAATTGTACAAAATTCCCGATTCATATAAATAATAACAAAAAATGTCAGATACACATTTATATGAAAATGAAAGGGATGTTGGTAAGGAGAGGAAAATCGGTAATGAAACATGTAATATTACTGACAAATTTAAGAGTTTTTCTATCGCTTTTCAATGTATGTCATTGACCGAGCGATATTAACATTAGTTGGTAACCGAGCCCAGAGTCTCATTCCATGGACATTAATTGATCTCAATAATCTGCCGAATGATTTGCATCTTCTAGACTGCAAGATTCACCAATGTGTCTATCCTCTAAGACTTAAATGTTAAAGAAATGTTGTAATTGACACGCAGAAAAAAAATGTCATATTTCGGACATGTCGTTAGAAGAAATGAAAACAGTCTAGATAAGATTGTAATTACTGAAAGTGATTAGTCGATGGTTCTCCAATATTATGTATAGAACAAATTAAGGAGATGTCGCAGAGTAGTGGAGCGGTATCATTCGCCCAGTTCTTAACCACCAGACAATCACAATCTTCAGTCTTTAGCAATACGACTAAAACGATCTATCGAACATTGTAGTTCGCATTGTCAACGGTCCATTGCCAACGGCGGTGGATTATTATCCTTTATTCACAGTTCTGTGTTATTCTTACATTCAAACTTCTTTCTATAATCATTTATTAGTTTCATTTAAAGTATTTTGTAGATCAAAAAACAAAGTAATATTTTTTCAAAACATCTACCATATTTAAAAACATCCACTTATTATTTCGTTGTTCAATATTAAAACAACTAAAAACCGAATGACAATCCCAATATTTATAGTAAAGAAAAAAAATGTTTGGCAAAAGGGGATATATTTGTACTATTTTTTTTAATTCATTATAATTTCAAAGATATTTTGAATTGTACATTAAAAAATTACATGCTAGAAATTATCATGAAATACGGGAAGCACGGGAACTTTGTAGGGGAAAATGGTATCAATACAGATACTTCCATCTAACGTATTAATATAAGTTATTATTATATTGACAAATAGTATCATACTTCAGGGTTGTGTACAGTAGCTCATTATTTGTTTAGATAACGCCTATACAAGTATATTTAGACTTAAGGTGTGTATGGTTATTCTCTAGACCAAAGGTGTGTATTGTAATGCATTTATATATACACGGCCCAACCTGGTGGATTAATTGTAAAGTGTTCTTTAACCTTTTTGGGCAGAAACGTTGTGGAAATTCATGTAAATATATTATACAATTTAAATCATCGTTATTTACCTATTTACAGTTTATTTAAATCGCCTAATTTGTTTCGGGATTGCTCTAATTATTAAAGGCATTTAAAAACTAAAACAAGAACGGTATATTAACATTCGAATGCACTGACTACAATAAATTTCATAAATATGTAATTCTTTTAAAACAACATTTAAGGAACATCATTCAGCTTCTTCTCCCCTGGACATTTTTCAGAAATAATCCATCATTGCTTTTATTTAATTATTCATTAGTCTGCACACCGAATATATATATTAAAATATATACATTTGAAAATCACTGAAATTTGTACGCACGTTAATTAAATGGAAAATAATTTGTTACTATTCTAGCATCATGTTTCATTTACAGACATCCCTATAACGTAGGTAATGTTAAATGTGGGATATTTTGGCGTTGCATATTTCACCGCAAAGCATGCCCTTTGGTAATCAACCATCATCCATTCTATGTAGATGTCCAAGCCACCGCAAAAAAAAATAAGGAGCATTTCAGCTGATGATATGCCTGTGAAATTAAGGAAGTTCTCTTTGATAAACTTGTCTTTCTAAGTTACGCCAAGTATTTGACGCAAATAACGCGTGTGGAAGGCATTCACTTTCTTCTCCTAGTATCTTTATCTTAGCCACGTTTCAACGTTATAAAAAAGAGCGCTAAGTACATAGGCTTGATGTCTCTGAACTTTGTTTTTACTGTGCCATACTCTTTACTTCAGTCTATCAAAGGTTGTCATAGATTTGCCAATGCATGTATTTATTTCCTGGTCTGATGATAAGTCCCTTGATGAGTCGACTTCAAGCAACCGAAGTTAGATCACACATTTAAAGCTTTCCTATCGATGATAATTTTTGGTAATATGGAGACATTCTGTCCCAGGACCATCGTTTTATTACGGCTTATCTTCATGGAAAAGAGTATACACGGACAATTTTGGATAAACTCTTTATTTATCTTTATTTTCACATTTCTTGGTTCATATTCTCTTTGATTATTCATAAGTGTCCTTGACAATGAATTAAATTCAAATGCTTGTTGGGTAATAATAAAATAGTAAATGGGGGAATCCATGTTTCAATAGTTATCGTATTCAATATAAATGGTGGATTTACATTTGTAGAACTACTCCTAGCCCTGGTTAAAGGTGAATATGGTAATGGCATCTGCATATTTTGATATAACAAAGAGAACGACATCATTAGACGATACATCTTTATTCAGCACGTTTATCAAATAAAACGTTGCTCGTTAAATTCAAAACTGCTAAAGATCTATAATTATAACCACTTATGATCGGTCTACCTATTTGCACTCCAAACAATGGATAACTACCCGATTCTCGCGTGTGTCAGGAGGATTCTTTGAATCATTAAAATATGCTTCGATCTGTAAAGATGATTTTATGAACACGATATAAATGGAATCGTGGGTTTTGATTGACATGGAACTATACTATGGTATTATTTTGTTATATGAGAATATATCAAAGGAGGAAATGAAGACGTAAATTTAATAACCGATACGAATGGAGAACTTATGTTGAAGGGCTCTTGGACGTGATTTTGATGTGGTTGTTAAGATTATCATGCGGTTGAAATTATATAATATAGCTTTGAATTTGACCATGTACAAGGCCGTGAGTATAAAGTGTATATTTTTCAGCTGAGTGTTTCAGTATTCAGGATAACTATAAAAAAATGTTGATTAAGGAATAAAAACACTTCATCGCCCACGTTGCTTAGTCAAGTGGTCTTTTATATAAACAAAATGGTTTTTTTGTTTTGTACTCGTATTTGCATTGCCGCCTTTTCATCAAAACGTAATAAATCGAAAATATTATATTGTTATCATAAAAATAATGTTCTTAAACATAGTGTCAAACTGTATGGTACACATATCTAGAGTAGGGTTGCAGCGACATAGGGGTGTGACGAGTTTAAACACACTTTGGCTGAGATAGTGGCATTTTGTGAAACTGTGAGACGCGATCGTGAAAAGGAAAAGCATATAAAGGAAAAAGAGTGCCTAGCTCCGAATCGTCAAATGCCACCTGAAAGAGTGTGCCTATACTGAACGAGGGTGATCATCATATTCGTCTGGTTGGGATTGACAGAGTTATGTTAGAGATACATTTATTAAGTATTGAAGGTAGGCATAAAGCAACAGGCTTTTGATTTATAATTTAAATGCAATTAATTTAAACAATTAACCAAATAATTTGAAAGTCCAGTTTAAATATAACACTTTAAATTACACTTATCATAATGTCACATGTTACATCAGGAATGCCATAAATTACCTCTATCCAGGTTGGTGCATAGTCTGGTACTTCGCGTCCTCCCACATAAGGCTTGCGAATTTTCCTATCGTAATACCGGTCTATGGCGTAAGATATGCGTTGGGTTCGTCGAGTCCTTTCCAAGCGAAAAGGCTCACGGGCAATATCGTGAATACATGACCTAATCACTAAATTATTTTTACTATAAAAAAATTGTGATCCAAGTCTTATTAAGAAATATTTTATGAATGTTTAGCTTAATTTTTTTTCATAATTATGAAAGATAATAACTTTTTATATTGTTTGACAAATATTTTTGTAATGAAATGTTTCTATGTATACATTCTCGTACATATCATCATATTGTGGAGTTGGCAGAGAGAACAGGATATATCTAGACACCTCTTTTGCCATCTTAAACTTATATACATTTCCTCGTCTACAATTTAATATTTTTGTGCTTCTTATTTCATCAACATTCAAAATCTGGTTCACTTAATTCATAATATTTTTTCTCGATTTACTTCTTTCACATACATCTTACATTATTTTACTGCTATATATGTCAAATCATGCTCTTGCGCATCCATTCTCTTCACAGGACGAAACCATTTAAAGAATCTTTTATTTATTATTAACGTTATCCACATTATCATCTATACACTTTCCGTTCATTTTACTTATTATTTTTTGATACACTGTCACTCCACAAATCTCCACAGTGCTTGCATACTAAGAGTTAAAATCTAACTTTTACCATTCGTCTGTTAAGTCTAAGGCTAAGTTCAGATGGTCGCACGTGAACGCGCGTTGCACAAATCGTTGGAATATGCGCGTAAAAAGGTTCATAATGTTCATATACAATTGTTTATATGGTCGCGCGACCATATAGATAATTGTATATGAGCATTATGAATCTTTTTTCGTACGTATTCCAGCGATTTGTGCAACGTGCATTCATGCGCGACCATCTGAACTTAACCTTAGTTTAACTCCCATAGGGTAAGGTGTGAATGGTAAAATAACGACACTAATAAAAAACATGCTATTCTAGATCATCGTTTATCAACCTGTGGGTTGAGGTCGCTAAAATTAATATAACTAACGTGTGTTAAAACGAACATCTTTATTTAAAAAAATTACAATTCAAAGACCAAGTCATTAATATACAATGTATTAGATTTAGCAGTCTTAAATACGTGTTTTTTTTATCTTTTAGAGGATAAAAAAACTATCTTTTAACTTTTTATCTTTTCGTATATCTAAAAATTGTGATAAACCATGCTATAGACAATTATAATAATACTCGACAAAAATTCTTACTATACAGGGGCAATTCTAACTAATTTTAATACTACCAGTAGTATGCATATATAAGTACTGATCACTCTCTTCTGCTGACGCGACAACTTCCTTAGTTTTTTTGGTAACATGCTTGTGTTCCAGCCCGGTGGTTTTAAAAACGATTCCAACGTGGTTTTTATTCAATGCTTCTTTATCATTTTTCAGATTGGTTGGAAAAGATTGCCACATGCCAATAAGTCCACCAAGTTGTACTGTATACAACAAAAGGGTTATATAATAATATAATACAAGATGTACATAGCTGACTATATTTTGAAGACAGAAGAATTTACATCTTCCTACATACTCGTATGTGTAGAATTGCGCACTTTCAGTTATCTTTTATGACTAAATGGCGCTTGAAAAATCATTAAATTAAAATTGGGTACAGTGGCTGATGATTCTCTTAACAGAAGTATGAGGGCATCATACGAAACAAGAATAGTTATTTTAAATCAATTTTTAGTTTCCACACCTTAGTCATTTAATGTCTATTTTATAACTAACTTTAGCGGTTTAATTATAATTCAAGAATTAACAGAGAACTTAAGTTACAAAATTAAGTGGAAAATATATTTTGTTATCTGATGCGTTTTAATTAGTATTATTGTCACAGATGTTTTAATTAATATTCCTGTCAGATTTTCTTATTAAAATCATTATAATAGAATAAAGGACAACATTGATATCGCTTGATCAGGTATTTTCTCGACAATCTCTATTTATGACCCTCGTTATCTACCGATCATCTTGGCCAATCCTATATGAATTGTTGTAGATAGTATCCATATCTGGGTTTGTTTGAACAACATGTTACGTGTATATATTTGTTTAAAATGTATTTACACAATAAACCAATCCTAAAAGTACATCATGAAATGTCGTACGAAGAAGAAATCAGACCCTACCTTGTTTTAAATTAGTAACAATAGGTCAAAATGGGTATTAAATTTTACAAAAAAAGGTCATGATCTATGGGATGTTGGTAGTTTGTAAATTCCCAAGAACATTCTCAATAATCCATATATTACGATAAACTTCATAAATCGGCAGATATTTTAAAACAAGATTAAATGAGTATTAATCGGCTTTTTCTTACCGGTAACATTTTTCAAAAATGGTTCATCATTGCTATAAATTTAATAATTCATTACTCTACACACTGAACATATATTTTAATGGATTAATTTGAAAAACACTCAAATCTGTACATTAGTTAATTCATGATTCCCACTAAAATGGAGAGAAAAATATTTTTGGCATTGCATATTTCACCGTCGAGTATGTCTTTTGGAAACCGATCTTCATCTATTCGATGTAGATGTTCAAATCACGTCAACACGTCTCCAATCCTTTTGGTCACCTACCGTTTGCATGGCAGTGTACAGGCTCTCCCCAGTCAATTCTTTCACCTGATCACTCCATCTAGCTAGCGCATTAGCTCTTTCTGTTCTTTTTTGGCTCACGTCTGGAAACGTGCTTTAAAATCTGAAGAATGGACTGGAAGAATAATTTTGTTTCACTTAGCTCATGAAGTACAGAAACTTTCGCTCTTCTAATGGTCCATGACATTCTCAACATCCGACGTCAACGCCACATCTCAAAACGATTGATTCTTACACGTTCTCTGGCTTAAATTATATAAAAAAAATTAACAGACCCACTGCAAAGAAAAATCGGACATAGAAGGTCACGAATTTTATTTTGAAATTACAATTTTCAAAAAACACTACACATATTTGCATAAATTTAAAAATGTTTTTGTTCCCACAATAACTTGAATTGATAGCAGGTTTCAGAGGACAATATTATTGTAACAAGAATTATAAATAGATTATTAACAATTGGCCATATTGAGTATTATATTTAATCGGTTAAATAAACTATTATTAACTATTGAGAGGAGCTTTGGGCTGATTGTGATAAAAATGGTAGTCAATGAAAATTGCTCAAGATTGAAATGCGTGTGATAACAACACTCACTAATAACTTGTTATTACTTTTTTGTTCAATAACAATAAAAGAAAATATTAATACAAAAAAAAAAACAACATAAAAATTAATAAGATATTTTGACTTGATGTGACTCGCAGATTTTTTTATTACTCGGAAGTATATTTGAAAAACACACATTCATTTCTCCCTCATCCGATTTAAATATTTATCTTTATGTTTTGTCATAGTTGTGACAACGAATAATCATAATTTGCATATATGATAAATTCGCGGTATTTTCAGAGTATCGTTGCGACCCCCTAAGGTGCCGGGGCACCCCGGTTGAAAACCACTGCTTTAGTGAAAAATAATTGAGTAAAAATTAATTCGATTAATCTGACATTTACAAAGAATTTCACAAACAACAAAGTAAATATAAAAAAAGCTCCAAAACTGAGTTCATTCGTGTCAGATCAAATAACTTTTTTAATAACTTGAAGTTAATGCTTCGCGTATTAGGAGATCCTGATTTTTTTTTCAGTTGAGTAGTGTAGGTTTTTTGTGCAACGTAATGAAATTCCATTAGTGCATTTGCATGAAAACGTGAATTAACGGTTTATAGATGATTCAATTCTAATTAAATCATGCCACCTTGAATTATCTCTAAAATAAATATTAAATAAATTGTTTGTTTGTTAGATAAAAATAAATTGATATTCTTATGCAATTATAACTTAAATCTTCTCAAGTCCTTCTTCCGTCTATGAAATACTATGGAAAGTTGCAGAAACTATTATATGATACATCTCTCCCTGTGGTCGTAAAGTCCTATCATAGATCTGCATCTTACCCCAAACATGGACAGAAACCTCTGGGATATCAAAGAGTATTCCTAGTGTTGTTGAACTGTCTTTCTAACTGTTGCATTCCACGCCCTTATCGAACAATACTTTTCCACAAATTTCGGTTTTGGGCTCGCTTCTGCCAATGCAGTCATTTTCCATATCAGTTTGTATTAACATCATTTAAAGTTTAGTTACGCTAAGTCTGCAATGGAACGTGGTCGATCAATGTTTATTTTGGGTATACATCTTCACATATGTTTATCAAACACTGGACGTCTGTGTTAATTCAATATACGCGTTCATTAGATATTATATTATATTTTGTATTCGCCATGTGTGACGACTATGTGTCTCTTTTTAAACTTTAATACCCATCTTCAACTGTGTACATTTTTTTTGTTAGAATAAGTAGAGTTAAGAACCAAAAAACTTATTAGTTAGTTTTAGATTTTATGTCTCTTTCGTGTGTATAAGACAGGCTTTGCCATGTAGTATGTTAATGAATATCTGCAGAATCAATAATTGTTATCTAAATATTCGCCCTAATGAGAGTTTAAGCGATTGGATGTTGGATGCGAATTAAATATGACGTAAAAATATTTTCGTTTTGCTTCAATTACATGGGTTAATTGTATACAACACTTGGAAGATATTTAGCAAATTGTATGCGATGTTTGTAACCTCTTAAATATTATATATCGAATTTCTCTTTTTTGTTTCTCAACGTCATAATCTGTCGTGATTCATATATGTTATGTTAAACATACATTATTGCGCGTGTTGGAAGTGGATTGATAATTTTACTATTAGTTAGCAGCCTTAACGACTTTCATGTCATAATGGTACGATTCTCGGGTTCGACTCCCAACGGTGATGTAAAGTTTTCATTAAATTCACATTCAGGTCTTTAAACCATTTCTGGTTGGTTGAAACACGTTACGAATAAAGCAATAAAACCACCATATTTATTATAGTGTTTCAATGAAAGTGCAACATAATATAACTGTATTTTCCCCAAACATTTAATTTGAGAAAAATACTTCCTATTCTGACACAAAATTTATATTTATTTCCAATTTGTCTAAAAGAGTGGGTACGTGTCTCGAGTTTAATCGTCCTTGACGAGAGTTTGCTCTCAAAACAGCGCTATATAAATTGCCCTTTAACTTTCACATTTAACTTGTATAAATTTATTATTTAATATTTTTAATCTGCCAATTATACTGGGCTGGAATCCGAAATTAAAGCGCCCTTGAAGATACCATGTTCTATAAATGGCGCTATATTATATAATTTAAATTAATATAATATAATTAGTCTTTATATTAATATAATTATTTGGGGAAAATTTGATTAAACATAAATAAAAAGTGTTATAGCTTTTTAAAATTATTTTAAGAATAAAGTTTGTCTTAACTCTTGTTAGATTAAACTAAGTTCATTCATTGAATATCTTAATAATTGTAAAATAAAATGGGAATTGAGTATTGGACTTTTTGATCAAAAACCCTATTTATCCCTAATAGGTTTCACACCTTTTTTAAAAATAACTTTAAGTTTATACTTTCTCTTAACGCTTGGTAGATTAAAAAAATAAGTTCAGTCTAAAAATATCTTAATAATTTAATATAAAATACAAATAAAGTATTGCAAGATTTTATCGAAAAGCCGATTTATTAAAAAATAATCTCAACGTTGAATATTTTACACGTAGATCTAGTTTTTCGTTTTATATTTGTAATAAATTTAAATTATCAAGATTCAAGCAACGCCGTTAACTATTGATTTAAACATTTCATAGAATATCAGTTTACATCTTACATGAAAAAATATTCTACATTAGAAGTTTATTTTTATTATCTTCCTGATAAAATTTAAGTGTTATATCTTTATAACATTATCCATTATTACCAAGGACAAACAAATAATTTTTAACTTAAACATTATATTTTTTATCTACGAGTTTATTTTCGATTTGATACGAGAGATATGAATCGATCAATTTTGATGGTTTTTCAATGTCAAGAAGTCAATCAATATGAACAAAATCGTCTTGAAATTACCTATCTTCAATGAAATATAAGTCATGACTTAGACATTTTTCCTCAATTAATGTTTTTAAACTAATTATCGTGCGATTAGTCAAGAATTCAAACAAGGCCGTCTGTATGGAGATATATAATATTATATAGGTAAAATATGAAACCATACTTTATTTTTTATATCAATATACTTGTAAATAAATTATTGATTTTATTATAAATCTTGATTTATTGCGAATGCCCTGTATCCGTGGGGGGGGGGGGGGGGGGTTGTTGCTAGGGTTGTTTGATGTGTGTGCCACCTGAGATGTCAAGTAAGTAAATTTGTGATATCCTGTTCATATAGTAAAAGGTGCTTCAGTACTTGCAGGTGATAACATATGAGATGATCTGGTGTTATTAGCATTTTTGTTTTTGAGAGTTTATGTTGTGCAGTACGTCTTACATCTATTGCGTTGCCCATTGTGCCTTCTTCTATCCTCTGTCAGTTCACCAAAGAGAATATTTCTTAGGAACTTGTTGTCGAGCATGCGAGTTTCATGTTTCATGCTGGTGAGCATATCATATCAAAATCTCGTTACTATATCAGGTAGCTCTGCTCAATACTTCATTGTTTGATAGTCTATGGCAGCGGTGCGTAACCTTTTTTATCTTTGGCCTTTTATTTGCAGTATAATTCTCACAAAACCCTAATGATCTTCAGCACCAACTGCAGAAATTGGCAGAGGTCAGTAAAGAAGTTAAAAATGAACGTATCAAAAACCAAATATATGATGAACAGGTTTGCTACCCCAAAACCATTGTGTATAGAAAGCCGCTGGAACTTGTCCAGGAATATGTGTATTTGGGCCAACTTATTTCCTTTGTAAGTGGCATATCGGAGGAAATAGCACAAAGGAAAAAACCAGCATGGAACTCATTTAGACGTTTGAACAACGTCTTCAAAAGTAATCTCCCAATATCTTTGAAGCGAAGGATCTACAACCAGTGTATTCCCCCAGTACTTTGGCAGAGAGACATGTACACTCACAGTAAACTTACTTTTGGCAGAGAGACATGTACACTCACAGTAAAGAACACAAAAAAGCTTCAGACCGCACAAAAGGACATAAGGAGATGCTAAAAGATATTAAAGCATTTTAGGATATGCTAAAAGATACCGTAAACGAAATACCTGGATTCGCAACATAACAAAGGTAGAAGACGTCATAAAGGTGTGCAAAAAAATGAAGTGGCAATGGGCAGTACACGTATCCAGAATGTCGGACATCCGAAATAAACCAATGGTACCCAAGAGTCATAAAAAGGCCCAGAATAAGATCGAAGGTACGCTGGATAGATTAACTCAGTAAACTTGGCATCATCGCATGGCACCAACGAGCAAAAAACCGAACTATTTGGAGTCAACTTGGGGAGACCTTCATCCAGCAGTGGATCGACCCTGGTTGACAATGATGATATATTAATTTATTATACATTTATGTTGACTTTCCAATTCTATTGATAGGAATGCAACGAAGATTCTTCGAGCTTGAAACGGATTGTGTCATCGTTAAATAAATACATATTACAAATATTTCCTGTTAATGTCATTGAAGTTCTTTGGACGCCCTACGAATATTTGAATTCCTTCAATTCGTCCTTACTTCTAATCGTGCTTACGCATCTTAACATCTTATAATTCTGACTGCAGTGACATCATGCTCTTCGCAATACGATCAGCTATCGTGAAACTATAATGAGGTTACATTCAATATGTCACCGCCCAGTGACGGATTGGCTATAAATCTGTGGTTAAATCTTTGGCCAATTGCAAAGGACAAAATATTTTGCCCTTTGAACTTTGTTCTTATTGAAATGATTGCTTTAGTACAGTGATTTCCAACGAGAGCTAAAAAAATATTTATAATTATAAATCAATTTTGGGTAATTTTATTTTGAAGGGGGTTTTGAAATGTAATAAATTTTAAGGGAGCGCAAGGACTTTCAAGAAGGTCATTGAATTATTAATAAATATTACAGTGCTAAAACTACTGTAATATTTTTAATACTACCGCTCAGCTGTAAAGATAACTTGTCTTATAGCCTTTTTTATTTAAAGCTTTTTTTCTGTATTCGT
The DNA here is from genome assembly GCA_949825065.1 of Odontocerum albicorne. Classification (NCBI taxonomy): domain Eukaryota; kingdom Metazoa; phylum Arthropoda; class Insecta; order Trichoptera; family Odontoceridae; genus Odontocerum; species Odontocerum albicorne. The sequence goes on along the minus strand of OX463849.1, from coordinate 12,244,448 downwards.
ACCTCATCATTACAAGTTTAAGTGCGGTAAGTTACACAAAATATAATACAAATCAGCTAGAAATAAGTTGTACAGATTGACCTTTTACGTAATTTTAAACTGCAACCGAATATGAAACAACTTATAAAAAATTATCAAGTGCAAGATTCACATAAATATGATAAAAAATCGTTTATTCCAGATTGTATAATCTTAGTAACTAAAAATTTTATAACCAAAAAAATTTTATGATTTAACAAATTTTCAATCAAATTTTATGTTGTAACTAAAATTTCATTATCACTCAACGCGTTTTTTAGCCTTCTTCACGTTGCAAAAAAATAATATTCTGTATTAAACTAGGGGGCTTTGACCAAGTTGAAGATACTTCAGGGAGCGTTGGTCCAAAAAAGGCTGCGAAACCCTACTTTAGTAGGATTTGAAAAATAAAGCATAATTTAGATAATATATATAGAGCAATCAGAGCAAGCTAGTAACTTGTTTGAGATTTTTTGTAGGGCTGAGGACTGCACGAATGAAAGTCACAATTTTTATTATTCAGGGGTCGATGATTCCGACAAAAATTATGGCCATCTACTCTATCATTGTAAGGAAACATTATTTTATGCCTGACGACTTTGGTAATGTCCAAGGTAAGTAATTCATTACACTGTTTTTATTTTAAATTATGCTCATTTTATTCGCAATACAACATTTACATAGTTTTAATGGAAAACTTAAGCGTAGAGTTCAAGTATGTAACAATACAAAAAACCCTCCATTTTGTTGGAGTGGTATCAATCCTTAATCTGGTATGTGAATTCACTTATAAAACATTAAGCTGAAAAATGTTTATCCTCACATACACTTAAATTTCTAACTTCACGTTCATCAGTTCAGCTGCATCATAATCTTAACAATCCCATCAAAATCATATTTAACAACTCCTCATCTCTCGTTCCACATTCGCATCAATATTCACTCATATGTACTTATACACTCTTCATTCTTATCTCTCTCCTTGTCAAATAAAAATCCCCACTCTCCCTCAGAGATGTGTTATAAATTATTTGCGCAAATAACTAACATATATGTTTCTCCTCCCAAATAATATATGAACGAGTGTGGCGAAAACCTGATTCAGTGCATCACGTTTTGTTGTATAAGTATGCTTTAATGAATTTATAACAATTTCATTTTAATCAAGCCTTTTTGAGTTCTCTATAAATGATCTATAATACGGTGGTCAATGGGCGTCACTAGATTGGAAAAGATCCTGAATGAACAAATTCGAGGAACAATCAAATTGGCGCTGATAGTAGATAAAGCACGATTATACCACATGAAGATGACAACGGCAAGATGAGTCTACGTTAAATAGTCACAAATTGAGAACTTCCAAAGACACAAACGGAGACCCAAGAAGACTATGCATAAAAAGTGACGACACTCGAAATATCCCCGAGTGCTTTCCAAGATAGTGAGAGATGGATGAAGAAGGTCCAAGCAGCCGAACACAAAAGAATGGGATGATGCGAAGGAAAAGGAGAAAAGATAAAGGATCAATAGTAGATCGATACCAGTTAACAAGGAATATATAGTAGCATGATGTCTAGTAGGTCTTAGAGTATTTATGATATTTGTAGTATTCCACGGTATTCTACGCGGTGAATATAAAATCATTGAATTTTGGGAAGAAATATTAAATTACTTATTGAGGTTGTTGTTGGTTTCCTGTCAATAAGAAGAAAGCAAATATGAATAAATGAACGAATGCTTCAGTGGATCATTAATTTACGTCATACAAAATAATGAATTCATATGTCAAGGTCTCTGCCTCATGTGTACCATGCATTGAATAGTTATTTAATATTATTTGTCTCGACACAAATGAAAAAAATACATTATATTTTTTATAGAATAAACTGTGAGTTTTCAGAGTAAAGTAATATCCTTAAAAGATTCATTCAAATTTTGTAAGAAAATATTTATCGAATTATGATAACATTATTTTTTCATTCTTTTCTCTCGTCATAGCTTTAGGAATAGTCCGATAAATTTCCTCCTGTCTTTCCGGGAAAGAATATATTAGACACTCCTTCGTGATGTGACAGACCATCTGGACCACTCCACATGAACACAGCAGGAAATCAAACCAAACCTGTGTTTTTTTTATTGCATAACTTAAATGCATGTGAACTTTCAGAATCAAAAAGGGTCCAAACGACATTTAAGAGGTTTCGTTATATTTAAAAAGCAGCTAAATCGCTTTCAACACAAGCTTATATAAAATGAGAAGAAACATAAATGAAATTCAACAATGAAGCTCACATCTTACAGATTTAATATTTTTACGTATAATTAATCGAGGTTTACTTGCACCATTTAGAGAGCAGACTCTTCTTGAAGGCGTTCTAACTCGGGACTCGAGCCTACAATTATTGACAGATTAAAAATATTACAAAATAAATATGTTCGTATATGTAAATATATGACGGTGGTGGCTGCGGTCATTATATTAGATATAAACCGTAGAAAACTTACCGAGGGTAAACGAACTACAGCGGAACCTTTGCAGGGTTTCCTGTCTATGAAAGTAACACATTTTGTTTTATGTGTGGTGAAGTGCATGTGTCTGGTGATCATATACAATCGTAAATTTTGATAAGACCTCCCCAAAATGCTAGCCTTTAAATGCTTCCTAAAACTGCACGCGCCACCTATATCTTTAATAATTAGAGTCAGATCGTTTTGCGCCACACGATCTGCAATAGAAAAATCCCTATTATAATATCCCGCCTGTATCGGACGTATGCGTCACCCAAAACATATGATGTATTTGTTTTCCTGTTTGTTTATATTTTGACGTTATTTGGTATTTTTTATGTATAATTTTATATTTGTTGAGGTCCATGCTGTGTCAGGACCGTAACTGGAATGTTCCTTATGCGCGACCATTGCGCGAGACAGTACCAAAAGTCGGATGGCCCATGCATGCAAAAACTTGCGAGAATTGGGATATTTCGCAAGTCATGACGGCATGCACGGGCGAAAACAGGCACTTGCGATGAGCAATTGGCCGCACATAAGGAGTGCCAAAAGTAAAAAATACATTCTCAGTTCACTCTGCCTACTGCCTTTTACTTGCGACCATCTACTACCTGCCAAAGAGGAATCTCTTCACCCTGCTACTTTTCACCGGAAAGCATCAAGCGAGCCGAAATCTCCGAGTATTGAGCAGCAGCCATCCACCTATTTATACAGTCTTTGTACCGGCGCCGTTCACCACCCTATTATATCGACATGGGATAATCAATGAATTCGATGAAGGTGATATTGATCTCAAAGTTCTACTCCTCTTCAAAGGAACATATGTTTCTATTGTCAATTTTGCTAGAGACAATGAGGCTATGTGAAAAGTAAAAATGGATCGACTAGGAAATAAATTTTGCTATGCGACTTGATATAACGGGGTAAGAAACTTTTATCTAGCGCAAGAAGAAAAAGGGAAAACAACTTGCCACATTACTCTGTGCCATACCTGGTGGAAAAGGGTGAAATGAAAAGAAAAATAATTGCTGCTCAGCCATTTTTTTTCCTGTATATATTTTTCATGTTTTTGTGTACTAAAAAAGGGTTATGAATAAATATAGGTTTATTGATAGCAACATAATATGTATTTACGTGTATAAACATGTTCCAAAATCGCACATATGTACTCGTACATATCTTAAGAGAAACAGCATTAAATACATTAAAAAGATCCCAATCATCAAAAGCATAAAATACATTAAAAAGATCCCAATCACCAAAAGCATAAAATACATTAAAAAGATCCCAATCATCAAAAGCATAAAATACATTAAAAAGATCCCAATCATCAAAAGCATAAAATACATTAAAGAGATCCCAATCACTTAATCGCTCCCGCAATATCTGTTAAATGGCGGAAAGAAGCTAAAACAAATAAAGGGGGATGAGGGATATCAATAAATATATATTTTTTAATCTATGTAAATATTGAATACATGCGATGGCAATGTATTGTAAAATACCGGATAAAGTGATTAGGGATAAATGTGAATTTAAGGTAGATGTGTTGAGTGAATGTGAATTTAAGGTAGATGTGTTGAGTAAATGTGAATTTAAGGTAGATGTGTTGAGTAAATGTGAATTTAAAGTAGATGTGTTGAGTAAAATGATTTTTTCTAAGATTATGATATTTTGAAAGAAAAAAAATTAAAACTCAAAGAAATCGTGGAGCTAGATGTAGAAGAGGCGAACGACGTATGTCGTGATAGGAAAGTCTGGCATTTTCTTCTCTCTGCCTACCCCGACAGGGAGACGGCGTGTTAGTATGTATGTATTTACAATCTAATTCGATTTCGCCATTATTAAGACGGATAAATAATTATAATGAGGAAATTTCATTCTATTATCAGTTAAGGATGTGTTTTCTCTATAAAAAAAATAATTGCGGGAATCATATGGTTTTTAAAGAGATGATATTATCAACACGTAAATAATACGTCGCAGGATTAATTGGAGCCAATTTTGAAAGAAGGAAAAGCGACAATCACGAATTATATGTGATGGTACGTGACGAGATGTGAAAGTAGCGAAATGTGTGTGTAAGGATAGAAAATTGTGAAGATCTGTTTATTTCACCAAGGACTTCACGAGGGACACGGCGTGCTGATATTTCTATGTATAAAATTATAGTAAATATTTCAAAACAACTACTAAATTATCCGTTTTCCAAATAATTTTGTAGATTTTTATTAATTTATTTAATCAATGATCGATGTCAACTTAAAAATAATATTCAAAAAAGATTTATCCAATCAACCGATATAATATAAGCTTTCAAAAATATAAATCATTTGTTAATAATGCCTTTAATTCTATTAAAAATATATAAGGTAATAAATAGCATTTTATGTGAAAGTGCGTGGATTTCTTTCAAAGAATATTCTCTGACAAAAAGTTTTGGTAAACATAATCATATCAAGAAGTGACAACTGCAAATAATATTTGTAAAATAAAGACGTTCTGAAACGTTTTAAATGTAGTATTCCTTGGTAACCGATGTTAAAACGGCAAGAATTATATATTGTATGTTATGTTGAAATAAAATGTAGTATTATATTGGGTGTTAACATAAGTTGTGTCCGTTTTTTTCCGTGTCCGGAATTGTCGAAAATGCTCACTTTCGTCTACTTGACATTCCATTTCGAAGGCTTGTAATCAAATAAAATAATATATGTAACGTAAAAGCAAACACAATATCTTGTAGAGCAGAACATTTTCTTTCGAATGACGTATAATCTTTACCATTTTGTTTTACTTTTGGTGCTCATTTTTAAATTGGAAAAAAAAAACGGACACAACTTATGTTAACACCTAATATTTAGCGGGTTTAAAATATTTATCAGAATTATGATAGTTTTGTAGATTTTTCTTCATTATCAAATCATGTCATTTAAGGCAACTGTAAAAAAATCATTTCATAAATGTAGTGTTGAAATTATTTTTACTGTCAAGTAGTTTTGAAATTTATTTTTATTTTACTTAATCAAAATAATTAGGAAAGAAATATTTTATTTCGTTTTATACGAATTAATGATAATCGTAGATTTTTCGTTACAAACTAGTATAAATATTTACAAACAATATAAACTAGTAGATATTCCATTAAAAATCTATTTTATCCATGAACACGTGTAATTATTTTTTATTGTGTCTTCTTTGCCTATCTCGACATGACAATGTCATGATGGTAAAATACGTTTGTAATTTAAATTTATTAAATTATATGTCTATTTGTACTATTAAACTATGCGACATCTATGAAAATACAGTGTAACTTTTTATTTGTTTGTAGGTTTCGATTTTTAGTTCTGCTATTGAAACATAGACATTTTTTTTTGTTTAAGTAATTCACCCGAATTAAGTGTTTTGGTGGATACCTGATGATAACAGTTGAAGCTATTGTCCAACATTTTTCCAATAAAATATTTTCTGTTTCAAAGATAACTTTAACATGAAAAATCATTTAAAACATTATGAATATTTGTCAAGTTTTAAAATATGAGGCATAACCGATGTATTTATTTATTATATTGTAAATATATTTCTTTAATATGTATCTTTTTATGCGTGATAGACATGGTGTTATATTCCACACAATTTCTATTTTTGACAGTTTCCATAAGTCGATTGATATTGTTTTGAAATCGGTAGCTACCGTGGAAGAAAGAAATAATTTCAAAAATGTAGGTACACATTAAGTAGAAAATTGCATAGGATTTTTGGATCGAGTCTAGCAGTCATTATTAGTAAAGCATGATTTCGAATCGTTGATATAGTTATATATGTATAAAGTATATAGTTATATATGATATAGTTATAAAGTTTGATTTTGAATCGTTGATATATTTATATATGATATAGTTATATAAAGAAAACATAAAATAGTAAATTGGATGTGTTTTTCTCATGAAGAAAAACATATAAATGGAAATAGTAATGTGTTGACGCATTCACAATTTCATTTTACTCTTCAGATCGCCTTGCTATTAAAATTATTTTGTACTAGTTGGAACCCATAAAATATTCACGGAAGTAAAACAAATTCTACATTTATGAAAATATATGTTCATAAATATAGAATTTGTTTATATATATATATATATATATTATTAATACATCGTCTCCTTTTACACCGGTTCAAAAATTGTTTGCTACGTATTTAAAATTCGGTCAGTTATCACGGACCCACCGAGATTCAAATTTCGAATTACTTTCGCAGAGAATCTAAGTATTCCTCTCTCTTTCTCTTGGATTCAAAATTCAATTCTCGTATTCTTTCTTTGGCGACAACCATCGTATGGGTTTTGGCCTATTTATACTACGATTTAAATTTTGTGTTATGGATAGTAAAACAAATAAACAAAATACTGTTGTTTCAACTTTTGTTTTAGAGACAAATCACGACTGTCTCAAATATAGCATTATTATTTAATTTTGCGTTTGTTTTGTTTATACATAAGAAAGGTATTAAGTTGATTAAAAATGTCCAAGTTCATTATAAATACATTTAATTTTTTTAAACATTTCAATTTTGATATCTGGCAATACACAACTATTGTTGCATTCGTTGAGTGACGTGGTGTATGCCGGTGGAACAAGTTGACATTGTCATCGAAACTTTGCCATGTATTTTTTGTGCTAGGTGGTTGTTTTGTTTTGATTGTAGCGCCACCCGTGTCTAGCCACTGGTTCATGTTATCATCATGACGGGAACAAGTTATTTTAAGCGATAGGTGTGGATTTTCGGAGTTGTCGTAGGGAAGTTGTTTCCCTGCCAAAATAAGTTGATACTTGCTGACATTGGGGAAACGTATAATACTGACTATATCGAACGTATACTTAACTTGATTGGAGTTTTTTTTTATATATTCTGAATTAGACACATACGTATAACATCCTATCGTTTCTAAGCTAGGGTAGGAGTAGAGGGGTAGTTAACCACATGTATGAATAAAGCTTTAAATTATAATAGTTTTGCCATTTTTTTAGTTTTGTTCTAGATTCAATTTTTATTAAGATTAATTTCTTGGATAGTATTCACATACAAAGCATCACGCCATGTTCGTTTTGAGGTTAGAAAAGAAGATCGATATTCATGCATTTGTAACCACAAACTCGTTAACTCTTCCACGTCCATATATTTCATCATACATGCTCTCATGTTTCTCAAATCTTTTATCTTTTCCCTTTAAACATTATCACATTAAGTTTGTAAGTTGTTGTTTTAAATTCACCCCATTTTTTTTGACATTATTTTTACTCTTAAATATTGATGAAGTGGGAAAATTTCTAATGTTAATTTTGTTATTTCTCTGAAAAAAATTTCACTTGTTGGGATCCGATCTAATTTTTTCTAAATATTGTTATCGTCAACTTCCAGATGAATTTGATTTTCCTTATGTTTGCCGTTTTATTTATTAAAAACTTAAAGTAATTTTCTATTTAATATTAGCAAACCCCAATCCCTATCACGAAGGGGTTTCATCGGGTTACCCGGGCCGTTAGGCCAAGGAGGACACGCTGATCCTTTCAGTGTAGCGCGCGTGCGGCCCAGGATATCTAAGGGCATCATAATATAATTAGATGCAAATTTAAATAATTCTTAAGATTTTAACAAATAAAATGACAAATATAAGGAAAGCTTACATATCTCGACGATGTAAGCTCGATAAATCATAAAAGTTCATGCTAGGTCATCTAAAAGAAGTAGCATTGTATTCTTTGCAGATATTTTTTTTTTGTTTTTGTACAAGTATAATGTTCTTCTCCTCCCTTCGGTTTGTTTAACTGAGTTTTTATCCACCGATTGTCATCGGACGTGGAACCAGAGACGCCCAACTAACTAGGGCTGTATCCGCTGTCATTGGTCATGTAATACCCCATTATCGGATTAATCTAATGAGCCTGGATACCCATTACCGATGGTGTATGTGACTAGTACCCGAATATGTCGAGTTGCCACACCCACCATTTGTGAGCCGCCGCTAACATGCGAGACAGACGCTCACTGCTTCTCACTTTAGCCGTACATTTGGGATCCCCCGACGGATTGGCTACCATCAACTTCACCCTCAAGTCCGTTGCCCGTCGGTCACCGCGTGGAGGTATGAAGAGCATGGTGGGAGAAGCTGTGTAGGTCCAGGCCCTAGGACCAATGTATTGCGCTATAAACACCTGACCGACGTTCGTAGAATAAGAATATAACTTTATTAAGAAGATAATGATTTTTTTTTGTATTTTAAATCCAAGTACATTATATATACTCTTATTTATATATCATCAATTTTGCATTGAATTAGACTCTAAACCAACTTCCGTCTGCTAAAGATTTGCACTCTCGTTGGCTTGTTCGAAAAAGCGACTTAAAAATTATAATATTTCTCTTTAATGGCATAGCGTGTCTTTCCCCATTCCGCATCATATTATATTTTCCCTTATCTTTTTCTTCCCTTTTCAAACCATTAGAGATATTAAATAAATATAAAATTTTGTGTATTATCTTTTCTTTTTTTCCTACTTCTAATTTTTTGTGCGTAGCCTAAAAATTGGTTACCTCTCAACCACCAACATTTTATGTACTACCTATTTTGTTGGTTGGAAAAGATTGTCGTAAGGCACTAGACCCGCCAATTGTGCCTTTGTGCAATAAATAGATAAATAAACACTTGCGCACGACAAGCGCGTGTGAGTATTATTGGCAGACGAATAATTTTGCAATATTATGCTTTATGGAAAAATATATTGAATCTGGTTTTAGCGCTTTCATGTGTGCAAAAACTAAAAGCTTTGTTATAAAATAAACATTTTTGATATGTTTAAGTAAATTCAAAATGAAAGTTCAGCAGGTAGTTGATATTAAATAAAAAACATAAAGTTAAACGGAAATAATAATTCATTTTATTGATACAATTAAGGTTACAACTATTTTTCATGACATAAGTAACATTCAGACCGATCACGCTGTACTTTTCATTAACGAAAGCTTGTCGTTATGTACTTAAAGAAAAAAAGTTTTTACGATTTAAAGCTAATGGAATTGATGAATGATGAATTTTCTAAAATATTAAATTAAAGTTATTGAATTATTATTTCGTCATTTTATAAAACCAAAATCTTAATAAACTATATAGGTACATCTTTTAAAAGTATATAAAATTTTGAAGGTTCAAACATATATATTACTTTCAGGATAGATTAACTTGAGCCAATACTTTGAGTTGATGTAAAAATATAATCCAAAGAATTGTTTATAAAACAAAACAAAAATATTCTAAAGGTTTGTTTATGAACGTTCAATAATTTCGCAAATATTTGCAATGGTGATCTTACATATTGGTGTTTGGTCAAATTATTGCTTCGTACTATCGATATTTTATCTCAATTTCGTTAATCACGTATTTTTATAACGTAATTATTTTGTTTTATTTTAAATATTTTTTTAAGGGAAAAAACAAAATTTTTAAGGTAAAAATTTTGACTCATAATACAATATTTTTTTCATGAGTTGTTTTATTAATGCTGATTTTGAAAGTTTTTTTACTTAATTTAAATCCACTCGTTCCCACTAAACAGATTCAGAAAATCTATTTGTATATATTTGAGAGGATTTACGAGTATGTTTACAGTTAATGTAAAAAAAATATTGTATTGATTACAACTCAATAAATATATCGATGTAATTGACTCAGTTTAAAAATCTTCCATTGTAAAAACAAAAATCTAATGAAACATATATAAATAAATAAAATTACCTTAACTAAAGCTTATTACTAATAAAATTGTTTTAAAATGGCAATGATTAAATGGCAAATACATATAATAATACTCTTAAATAAATATCATCAGGTAACATAAATTTGTATAATACTATCTAATTAATATTTATTTTAGTATCAATGATCACAGTGAAAATTAAATCTAAGAATTGAATTGTAATTTAATAAAATATAAGTTGTTATAACGTAAAATTTCTTGGTCATTTAAACAATCAAACGACATGACATGTAACACATCACAAATATTGTTAATACCTAATTATCTTAAAGCTGACTAGCCAAAATTTCACTAAATAAATTGACAACTAATTCTAATATATTTTAATTTAAGTTTTTTATCCAGAAATTTGGATGCATAAAAAAGGCGTTTCTATTAGTATTTGTACATTTAGTTTTTTGTTATATATTTTAAATAATTTTGGAGACAATAAGAAATCATGAAACAACTAAAAGTTAATTAAATTAAATATTTGATTCAAATGAGCACCAGTGCAAAGTTTAAATATATTATTGTATTGAGAAATAATTTGTTATTTTTTTGTACAGTAAAATGATAAATAGAAAAAATAATACTTTCAAAAATATTGAATAAATTGAATTCGATTACGATGATATTTCATTTAAATTACTTAGTGCAACAAAGTTTTGAATCAGTGTACTCGTATATTAAGAATGCTTCATTTGAAAACATAATAAGTTATAACAAATGTATATGTACATATGTATATATCACAGATGTATTATCAACTTAAATTAAGGTAACTTAAAAATAACACAGAAATGTTGAATTGGTAAAAATGTAAAACAATATAAGTTGGTACGAACAAACATTATCTAGAAATTTAAGATATGATCTTTGTCCGTTTTAAATCCAACCTTTGTTCATGTAGTCATCTATAACATCAGTTAATCTCTCGTGAAACTTAACTGTTTGAGCATCGCCGTTAGTGATTTTATTGTTATTCGTTTGACCATCACAGGTAACCACGGGTAAATATATAATTGCATTTATCAATCCATATATTCTATATGTTTTTAGCTCATTTTGTACCTTATCCATTGTGATGCTTTCAATATAACATTCATTTTCACTCCCAATGAATTTTCTCAAGTAGCTGATTAAATTATCATAATATGTTTTGATCAATGTATCGTAATTGTTTTTGCGTACATCAGGTTGGATACTAGTGTAAATTAAATGTAAAATATCCTTGGCGATGGATCCGATCCTTGTCGCCTGGAAGTCTACAAATTTGACTAAAATGGGTTTATTAGTGGCCCTATCGTATGATATAAGAATATTGTTTACCCACAGATCTCCATGAATCAATACCGCAAAGTCACTCTTTGGTACTTCTTTTAGAAATGATAAGTGTTTATTTTGATCATTTTCTAATTTCTTCAAATGTATTATCATTGCTTCCTGCTGGGCGTGTTTTGTATTTTGTATCAATTTTATTGCATCCTTAATACCTTGTTGAATGAATATAGAAGCGTTGTTATTGTTCTGCGATTCGTTGTAGGGATGTTTTAAATTTGCCTTCATTATGTTAAATACTTCCGGATCCAATCTCTGCATTGCCAAGGAAGATGCATGGAAAAGTGCCAAGTTCTGGAACAGAATATATAACCCATTTAAAAAAACAACCCATTAAAAAAAAACAACAAAAACTATCATATATAAAAAATTATAACCAAATTATATAAATTTGCTGGATTTTTGATCTTTTAAAGTTATCCGGGATTTCAGGGTATAAAAAAAGCAAATGAAAGAATGTCATGTCCGTTTTACATTACTTGGATCAAACACTTGCATGACCTGATTATGAGTATTGTTAACATTATCAGTATCATCAACAACTCAGTTGATTCCAGTGTTTTATATAGGTCTCTCCTATTCTCCTTCACTGCTTCCCATCACGGGCACATTGCTTCCAGTTGCTACCATCTGATGTCATCCGATCATTTTACTAGGGGTCTCCCACACTTTTTCCTTATCCTTGGTCGCCGTTTCAGCACTTTCTCGGTTCACCTTTTTATCGATTCATCTGGCAATGCCGCCTTGCCATGTTCCACCTCATAAATACCTAAGATTTTGGTCTTTCGCCTTACTCGTTTATTCTTCAGGTTCCGAAACGAGATAGATATTCAGCATTCTTCTCTCCATGGCCTTCTGTATCACCTTGAGTTTATGCATTATTTACTATAATTTGATTTAATTTGGAAACATCAACAAAAAAAGTGTTTTATAAGCAAATAAAACAAGTCCTTCAGTGTGGGTCTTTTGATTGATTGATTGGCCTGAATTTTGACAAAAAAGGCTTTCCATACGAACGAACTTAACATTTCAAGGTTTTGTCATAGATTTAAGATGGTACTTTAGTACGTTTTAAGATTTTTCAAGTAATATTTCTATCTACTGTACATTATTCAATATAACAATGACACATTAAAAATTAGCCCTCGTGGCCTAGTGGATGTTGTCTTCATCTCGGACCTTTCAGGCTCGAGTCCCTATGACACACAAAATATATATAAAGCGTCCCAGTCTGGTGAAAGAATTTATCAGGTAACAATAATCGCACAATACTAAGTTAGTTGAATTGCTCTGTAATAATTATCGTACTTATTCCAGTGGATCTAAAACACGAAGGCCCAATTAATGGAACCTGAGACAATGGTTTCTCCCGGTTTTGATCTGAAGCATGTGCATATCACCAATGCAGATATATTAAAAAGTATCACCAATGCAGATATATTAAAAAGTATGAATGAATGAAGACCTTTTAAAAATATTATGCACAATGATTGATTAGGTAATTAATGTACTTAAAACTTTTGATACTTGTTAGGAGTAAAAAGCTCATATCAAAGATTTTTACTACTTAGAACTTTATTCTCATGTTCGATTTAGTTTAAATAAAATATTTTTTATTACCTGCATGACCAACAAGCTCTGTTCCAAGTCCAATCCCGTCAGCCTTTCAGCCATGGTATATCCTTTCTCTTTGAGGTCCTCCATGACCATAGTGTTTTCATCACAGTAGTAGAGCCTGGGGTGTGGAAGGTCCTGTGTGCAGTGCCTTCTGAGCCTCGGTAAAATGGTGAAGTACATGTGTTCCTCATTCGCCCACACCTCAGCTGCCATAAACAATTTCTTCTTCTCCAAATCTTCCATTTGACGTTTCATTATGAAGTATTGTTGAAAGTCTGAAAATTTAAACATATTTTCAAATTACCATTCGGGATTAAGATGATTAATCTGAATCGAAAAAACAAAGTCTGGTTGAAATTCAAACAACTTGAGAGTTTCAATATTATGAAAAAAAAAGCCTTTTTTATTGATCTGTATTTTTCTCCATCGTACACCTATAAACATACCTTTAAATGGAGCAAAGTCCTATTTATAAAAAAACATATACGAAATAACAAAAAAAAATCCAAGTCACATAATACCAGCTTTTTACACTAATTTTAATCACCGGAAACTCTTATTTAACGGGAAAGGCAAAAATGGAATACTTAGTAACAGTGGTGTGTATACACTTTTATGTGCTGACTGTGATAATTTCTGTATAGGAAAGACAGGAAGATCCTTTGAAAAGAGATTTCGTGAACACAAATCCACCTTAACAAATCCTCTAATTTATTCTGAAATGGCTAATCATTGTCACCGTGAAAACCATACTTTTTCTATCAATGATGCCAAATTCTTATATATCAGTAGTAACGGAAATAAATTGGACAGATAAGAGGCCCTAGAAATTTCTAAGTCAGTACATCGAGGCGAACATCTGGTAAACACATATATCCCAAAAATCTCTCCGCTGCTGGCCGAGATCGTCCCATGCCTTCCTCAGCCCTCAGTCCCCAACACGAACGCCCCCAACCATTGAAGCGTGTATATCGATACCAGTTCGAACAGAATTCAGTCTTGTTTGTGCTCCCTTGAAGATGAGGTGAAAGCCTTGAAACCGGTAGGGTTATACCGTTACAAAAAGTGGAATAAACACTGTTTGATAAAAATAAATTACAATATATTTAAACCTCCACAACATTAATGCCTTAACTATAAACATGTTTATTCTTTATTCATAAGATACTTAATAGACTAATTTTCTTTAAAGGTAACAAAAGCTGGTATTTAAAGTATTAAAACAACATTATAAGGTTTATTCAATCAAAATAAGAAGGCTTTTATTAGAGTGTCTGTGGTGGTAAACAAAAAAAGATGTCTTTGTAAACTTCTTTGTAAGCCATTTATTATATTTGATAACTGAAATATTTATTTACCAGATTTCTCACATAGTTGAAATGAAAGGGATCTTTTCTCATCCAAGATTGTAATTGTTAAAGCAGTAATAAACATTGTACACGTTTTGTACAAAATATATTTAAAACGGGCCTTAAGTCAAATAATTGTACCCGTTTTGTGAAAAATTACACTTTCATAACTTCGGTCGAAAAGTCGAAAAAAAAAAGATTTTTTGATGTTGCGAAGAAAAAGACGAACTACGTGTATTAAGCACAATCGTATAATCTCCTCGACCTCAAATAAATACCTGCCAGAGACCTTCACCATGGAAACCAACCAACGTGTCCACAACAAATGGAAATTAAAATAATTTATGTGAAATATATGGCAAACAAGAATTAATAATGTGATATATAATGCAACGGAGATGAATGAAGGATCGTAGATGGAGATATTCCAAGTGTTATCTTTTAAACATTTTACAACCAAGATGAAGACTGAGAAGCTTAAGCACAATGCAACGGAGACAAATGAAGGATCATAGATGGATATATTCCAAGTGTTATCTTTTAAATATTTAACAACCAAGATGAAGACTGAGACGCTTTAGCGGTCTGAGATGACAGTTGTGTGTTTAGGACGAAGAAAGGAGTTGCGAATATTGAAGGAGGCCTTCGCAAATGGAACAGACCAAGGTTTAAAGTTCTAGCTCTGGTAGAGCAGGCATATCAAACACGCAGCCCGCGGGTCGCATGTGGCCCGCCAGCAAAAAGTCTGCGTCCCACCTAGGCTTCGTGAAAAAAAGTTTTTAAATCCAAGATAGAACATTTGCGTGCGAATCAGTTTCCCAAAATGTTCTATTTCGACAAACGTATATTGAGTATGTTTGGGAATGCATATGTATGCGAACAACAATTTTCTTTAACGTAAAATAATAAAACTCCAGAAAGGTCAAAAACCAATCAGCATCCTCGTATAATCAAGTTTGAAAATTACGTCAACTCAAGACAGCTCACTAAATTTTGATGATTACTTTACAAACGGTGTCAAAAATAAATATAATAGTTAAAAATTGTATTTTTTTAATTAAAATGTATTTTTGTGAAGATATGCTGTAAAATACATTTGATAAATTATCCCTTTACCTCCTCAAGAAATATTGAAAGCGTGCGGCTCTCGGCTTAATGCAAAACAGCTTGAGCGGGCCTTGGTTCAAAACGAGTTTGACATGCCTGCTATAGAGGTTTGGGTTGTAAAAATAATGGGCGAATTACTTCATTATCCACTTGTTACTAGATATTCTATTTTGTGTTTCTACTCACATCAGCTAACTTAGGAGTCCTATCATTGTGGTTTTAGAAAGTAACGAAGTACCAAATATCAATTATTCTCGATTAGGACACTAATGGAAAAGCGTTGAGAGTATTCATTAGATATTTTGGGGGTTTTTATTGACTTCAAGCAGACTTATGATAGTGTACACAGAGAAAGCCTATGTGACATAATAATGAGAGAATTTGGTTTCCTTGATAAGTCAATCAAAGTGTTCCTAGCCTGCATTCAAGCTTCAAAGGCACTTGTAAAGAATAACGACCAATACTAAAATATATTTCATTTCGTGTAAAGATAGAGTTGCGATAGATTGATTTGTTGTTATAATTTCTCTTCAACATCGTTCAAAGGCTTACAGTATTGGTAAAAATATTGTATAGCTTACTGAAAGGGGAAGCACGTCCGAAATTAAGGTAGCAAATAAGATTTTTAAATACTTACATTGCCCATTCGACCTGACACCACTGACCAAAGCCCTTTGGATGGTGGACATATAATTGTCTCCTGCATTGCACGCTTTGGAAATTTCAACCGTTTCAATTTTAAGCCAGGGATCATTTTCATACTTTTGCAGAACTTTTGTAAGCAATGACTTTTCGGTAGGGTATTGACACTCTTTTTCCTTTGACGGGAGCAGGATTTCTTTTGTCTGAAAATAATTATATCACAAGTTTATTATGTTTAGAATGTATTTATTGAACCAATATAATTTTTTTTTTTAAAACGTTTTCAATTCATAATTTGCTCAGCACAAAACGCAGATAAAAAGTGGCAACTTAGCAAGATGTAAAGTTATCGAGGGAATAAAATCATAAATTATGATATTGGAATTAAATTAATTTAAAAAAATATAAAATAATTTATGTTTATTCGTTTATTGACATACTTTGTAAAGCGTTGGAAAGATAATATCTACTCGTGTAATGGAAATTTAAATAACAACTTATGTTAAATGGAAAAAGTCATATCTTTAAATTATTTGGTGAAAACATGGTGGAATTTTTTTTGTTGAAAACAAGAATTTGTTTTAACAATGTTTTTTCAACTAAGGGGGTATATTGAAATGATGGTCCTTTTGATTGACGAAATTACTATCCTCTCAGGGACGTAGCGGGGACGAAGACAGTTGTCCCCGAGCATAGGTCTAAGAAGAGTACAAAGTCAATGACTAGAATTAATATATAATACATATTTAATAATACTTTTCTGAATTTTGATACATCATGTCAGTGGCGTCTCAAACGTCTGACTCATAATTTAACCCTAAATTCCAAATAATGTTGTTTTTTATTTCATCCTTATTTTGGACCAGCGGCGGCTGGTCTCGGGGTGCGTTGGTGTGATGAGCCGGAGAAATAATTTGCAATAATTAAACTGTATATTCGCAAACATGACTTCCAAAAATGTTGAATATTTGTATAGATTAAATATGTGTAAGAATACTGACAAATAATACGAGTATTTTTATTTAAGTGAAAATTTAAAAAAATGAAAGTGGAATTTAAAAAAAGATTAATTTCAAATTGATCATGAATTGGGCATGAATCTACTGGAAGGACTACTTCATATTTGATACAATACAAGTAGTCCTCACACTGTTCTTTTTAGAAAAACCTTTCAGCTAAATATATTTTTACAAAATATTTAACAATAAATTATTAACTTATTTCCCTCATTCCATTAATCCCCACTACACGTGGCGAAATAATGCCGGAAGAGAGCCTCGGACTAGGAGGTAGAAACACGCGTAGCAGGATTAATGTAATTAGTATTATAGAATAATAACAAAGAAATTTATTGTTGAATATTCTGATGTGGAGTTTGGAAAAAGTTTAAGTCCCTCTTTGTGTAACAGGAGAAATCCGTGCAAAGTGGATAAAAAAAACCTTTTGTTATTTTTTTGGTTTATTTTACAACTGAGCGCATTTTTTTTTGTATGAGTAACATACACGAAAATATTGAAAAAGGAATATATGATGTACGAAAAAAAACTCTAAAATACATGTATTTAGGCTTCCACCTTATTCCCAAAAGTAACAATTGTGTTCACAACACTTAAAGACCTCCGTTTCCTAATTGGTACGGCGCTTATCTCTCCACTCGGAGGCTGCGCATCCGATTCCTGTTGGAACCCACATTAAAAAAATATATATCAGGCCAGTTTTCACTCACGACCTCTAACATTTTTTCTGGTTGATTGGAAGAGACTGTCACATAGAAATAATTCCGCTAGGTTGTACTATATATAGTAAAAGTGTAATACAAAATAAAACAATGTCTCATGACGCTAATATATATATTGTAATTTTCAAACAAGTTGAGCAAAAAACTTTAAAAAGTTCAGAAACAAAAGACCAATCCATCCATCCTGCCGTGAAACTCATGACTTAGCATCGTGACTCCCATGATAGCCTCTGACGACTCCTTTCCATCCATCCCTGCACTCCGCGGCTTGAAGGGCTGTTGTTAAGGGTATTCCAGTAGTCTCTCACTTGGTGAGTCCAACGCTTTGGGATTCTTCCTCTTGTGCTTCATTCTTCCACGCCTCCAGTAACCACAAACCTCTCCAAATTGTCTCCTTGGTCACGGGCAACGTGTCCAAAGAATCGGAGGACTTGTTAAAGGCTTATTGTCGACACTCTGTCGGTGATCCTCATTTCTTCGAAAATAGAGGCAAATTCAAAAACCAATCATTGAACAAAAAATACTAATCGTTGCTCACTGACATTGGTTGAATAAATTAATCATTACAAAAGAAACCCCTTGTGTAAAAAATGTGAAATTAATTTTGTTTCAATAAATGGTTAAATATAAATCTTCACTACATGTTTACAAAAAACGGGTATATCGTATCTTAAAGAATATTAAAAAACCAAGACAAAATCGTGACATAACTTGCAGTACATCATGTTGGATAACACATTATTAAAATAGATTATAAAAATACAATCAGCCTTAGACTGAATTGGCGATGAACTTGTGAGAAGTTCAACCAGGGTCAACGACTTTATTTAGCATTGTAAATTGTAACAAGATAATATCGGAAACGTATTGACTCACTAACACACATAATTATGTAATTGATAGTATTTTTTTCTGACTTGCAGAATCGTTGCTTATTGGAGATAAGATCTCCGTTATCATTCTCCGTAAGATAATATTGGAATAACACGTGCTTACTGAATAAAAAAAAACACGCAATTCTCAATACGTCGTTTTCAAAATATTGAATTACGTCAATTGTATTATATTATATTTTATTAATAGTTAAGGCATTGACATTGTGGAGGTTTAAAGACACTGTATTTTGTTTTATAAAATACTGTTTATTCCATTTTATGTAACGATATAACCCTACCGGTTTCAAGGTTTTCACCTCATCATCAGGGGAGCACAAGATTCGTGTGTCCTTGAGTAGGATCAATTCGGATACTTAACAGCATTTCCCTATTCTCTACTGTATTGCAAAACACTTTTTGAAAAATACTACGTTGTATAAGAAAATATTGCCTTATAACAACTAATTTTCGGAATATTATTAAATATTTGAAGTAGTGTTTTGGAAGAAAATCTTTGAAAACCAGTTGGTAAGACGCCTGACTTCTAACATGGATGTTGTGGACTAGATTCCCGTTGGTTCTCAGTTTTAAAAAAATATAGCATTCTCATTTTCACTTGAGATCTTTGTTACAAATTTTTGGTTAGCTGGAAAGGATTGTCATAAGACAACATACCTCTAAGATTGTACTATATGCAATTATAGTTTGTACAGTTAAATAATTTATAATACAGTACACTATTTTGTTACACAATACTATATAAGAGACAATCGTATGACAATAATATTACTACCCTGGTATACAGTACAACCTTGCAGGTTTATTACAAAAAAATTATATTTGAAATGTTTAAAAACTAATATTTAATTTAATTTAAAAACAAACAAAAAATAATCACATGTATAATAAACGAAAAAATTGTTTTTTTTTTCCATTCAAGATTTTTATTTATATAGATGTGTTCAGTTTGAGATAAAATACTTTATTTGTTTTATATGATTAAGTACTTGGAAAGGTTTTGTTGCAATTTTTGTATAAATAATCAACCGAAAGGTGTGCTATGAAAGAAATACATTAAAATATGATAATTAAAAAAAAAACTATACTCACGTTTATTACTTCGCTTATACTTAACTCACTTATTTGTGCCATTTTTGTTAAGGTTTTTATTCACAAATTATTTATTTCAATGTCTTTTTACTACTTCCTTTACCGATAGTAACACACTAATTTATCCCCTAATATTTAATTTTTATTTTGCTTACTACGTTTAATTTACATGATTTTATGAAGTATCAATCAGCGGTAGTATTTTAACAAAAAATATAAAATAAACACTGATAAAATCTTTGAAGAATTATAAGGGAGGTCTTGAGGGCAACGCAACGAGGTTAGTGGGTAAACGGTTCAGGAGCGAGGGTATGCACTTGACTCGGAATGGCCTAGTGCATTTAAGTAGCGCGCCGCCGACTGACTGCAACAATGCGAGAGTTAATGCCATGTAATAGCTAAATATATGAAAACGTGCGACCTTGTTATTCTACTTTGCACTGAACAGTTCAAAATGCGCGCCGTATCACTGCCATTTTGATTATTTACTTAAAATAAATATATATTTTTAAATTTAGATTTATTTATTTAATTCTTAATTGTAAAATATACTGATGGGATTATTGTTAGGTGGCCATAACTTCCAAACAACCAGACAAAAGTAAATAAAATAAGTTGTACGGTCGCAAAAAATATCAAACAATTATTTACCCATGCTTATTTTTTAAACAATATATAATACATAGTAAAAGTAAAAGAGATATAGTCAATTAAAAGAAAAGGTAGGAATGGTGGAGAGAAATAAATTTGCGTATAGGTATAGCTTTGGCAAATATTTAAACCATATATTACTTTGAAATAATTAAATAAAAAACAATATCAACTCCAGATGAATGTTTGTTTCATGAATGCATACGTGGATACGTATTTAACTGCATATTTGTGTACACCAAACATAATTAAAAGTTGTATAACTTAACAGTGGTACTCTGCCCTCATAAGCAAAAACGCAGCTAACGGGAAACAATCAGAAATTTAACTAAGTATGGGTCGAAATTCCATATCAAATTCTGAACCATAATCCATAAAAAAAATACAGAAAACCATTTATTTCAATACAAAAATCGACATAATGTTTTCTTTAATTTTACAATATGCTAGATTTTTCTAAGTAAAAAAAGCAGTAAAATTTGATTCATAAGCAAAAATACAGCAAGTGCCTATGCGTTTGCTGCGTTTTTGCTTATGAATCACATTTTACTGCTTTTTTTGTTTATGAATCACGACATTTTTAAGCAGCAATGAAAAACATGAAAGTACAGTTTTCTCAAAACTTTGCTTTTGCCATTAGCTGCGTTTTTGCTTATGAGAGCAGTAACTATACAAATGTCACAAAGTTAGAGTATCGTGACGAATATAATCCGATAAAGTACGATCAAGCTCCTTTTCTAAAATTTTGGATTTTTTGTACCAAAACATATGGTTAGTAGATTGATCTAGGTTACCATATAATTATTTGTTGATATGTTAATACTGGACTTTGTGAAGTATCGGTTCTATGGGTGTAGGCTGAAAAAACATCTGATGTCCTATCTCTACATTGGTGGGGTGTATCTCGGCCGTGGTGATGTTATGAGATGAGCCCAGACCTTTTGATAGCTTCTCTTTTAAATGTATTTTCCTCTATTTACCTTGATGTGTGCGATTTTGGAATGTACTCGTATTTATATTGTATATGTACATATTATTTTGCTACATATTAAGATACTTTAATCTGACGTAACATGAGTATTTGAATTTTCCTAACTATAATTTTTTTGGCTTGTCCTGACGCCGTGTGGGAAATGGGGAAGAACTGAGGAGGAGGCTATTGAGCACTACACGTGTACTGGAAGAACACGCACCAGTCACTGGAACTTTAAAAGGAGAGAAGTTAAATTTCAAATGGAAATGGTGTTTGGAGACGAACACCCAGACGTTAGACGAACTCCTTTAATTCAAACTGAACGATGTGAACGGATTGAGAGAGGGGTTATACTGCTCAACAGTGGTTTGGGAACGAACTCCCGACAGCTTGTGGCTCAGCGTCGGGCTACCTGAAGTGGAGATGAGACACCATCAAGAACCGATTTGCTAAGCAAAGTCCTCTCTGCTCGGCTCAACATACTCATATTATAAAATGCAACAGGGTGAAGGAATTATATTTAAGTTAAATGCTCTAATATGTCTTCTGTAAGATATATGCAAAAGTCTAGTTTACTTGGGACACGAAAAATTTATTGTAACAAACCCAGATCCATAAATTGGTATCTCCATTTTAAATTATATATTGTTTTTTAGTAAATTATGAAGTAATACATTTCTAATGTATAAACAAATAAAAAAAATAAACTACTGAGGTTTGTGAACAATTGCTATGCCAAATGGCTCTGTCTGCTAAGTCCTTGTAGGTGGACAGCAGTGAGCGCTTCTGGCAATCGTCAAGGTTTCTTACATACGGCATGGCGGTCATTACAGGGCTTGCTCCGTTGGATCAGAAGATCCAGTGGCATGCAGTGGTCAATTTTATAACGTAAAGCTTCGAGCATTGGTGACATTTATCTGTATTCACCTTTTACCAGTTGTGTGACTCCTTGCGTGTTCGATAATGACTGCTGTGAGACCTAAATAACCGCATTGCAGTCACGATGGATGTCTTTCCTTGTACGAGTAGGAAGGTATACTCTATTTTTTTCCTTACATAAGAGCGCCCTTCAGCTTTTCACGAGTGTTTCCATTTATATATATATATATATATATATATATATATATATATATATATATATATATATATATATATATATATATATATATATATATATATATATATATATATATATATAATATGATAAACTTTAAATAAAATATTAGTTTTTTTTAAGATTTTTTTTATTTGTTAATGACTTTGTTTGATGACATTACTTGTTTTTATTTCAGGATTAGTCTTAAATTAAAAAAAAACACAAAATCATAGCTCTTTACGTAAGACCTAACGATAGTTTATTTAATAGTAAAATAAATACAGACCAATATCTTAAACTCAGATCAAGATAAGGTATTTGAAATCAGATAATTTTCTCTTAAATTTAACAATCAATTTAACAATCAATCTTTTTAGTGGAATCTAACGAACAGGTTAAAATAATATATATAACACTTAGTAACAGCGATAAGAGCACTGGATGGCCATGCTTTCCAAACCTTAATTAATGATCTAAAAAAAAAAGGAAATACAAAAATGCATATAAATGATTATAAAACACGTAAAAAATAAAACAATGTTTATTTCAAAGCAATTTACTGAGCATTTTCATGACTCCGAATTTCATCCAACGTAAGATACAACTTTCTATTTATATAGAAAAAGATAATTAAAAGGTTGCAATATATATTTTTTAATGATCATGTAAGCTTAATACATAAAAATCAAAAACTAATTAATACAGGGTTATTTTATTTTCATATATAATTTTTTTATTGTACATACGAACATTCAAGAAACATTTTTTCAAACTGATTCAGTTAGATTTCTTTAGCGATCACTCTTATGTTATACTACGATATCGGAAAATGCTCAGTGTGGCATTGCACAATAATAATATTTTCTCAGTTGAACCATCCCAGTTTGTTTCCGATAATTCAGAAATTAGTTTTGTTTCAGCTATCACAGTGAAAACTCGTAGGAAGGAATTAAATATTCACTTGAACGAGAAACGGAAATTTTATACAAGCATTAAGGTATTACTTATTGGGTTTTGTACTTGAATATTTAATTTAATGAAGTCTTAATTAAAAACAATGTTAAAATGATACTAAAATGTAAGGTACAATTTATTTGTAATGTAGCAGGCTGTAGTACTCGTATTTTATAATTATTAGAAGCAAACTTTTATGATTTTTCGTACATTTTAATTTAATGCAGGATTATTTTTGCAATTCAAGATAGCTTTGCATTAATTAACGAGCGTCGAAGGGAATTAATTAATTGGACAGTGGGAAGAGCAAATAAAAATCCCTTTACACACCGAATACTAAGCTTCAAATTGTTTTTAAATTAACCTTCATATTAGTCAGAAAAAGGTAAATTTGTAAAAAAGAGTAAAGTATAAGTTTAAAAGCAAAACGGAAAAAGTACAAGCTTAGAACGTTATTACTATGTTTTGAACTAGATTTTTTTCTCAATTCTATGTAACCCTTTGATCTCTCAGCTACAACGGAAACTCATAAAAAGGGTTTAAGTATACTATGAATAAAAAAGCGAAACTATTAAATGCCAAGAGTATTACGAAGTGGATCTTGTTGTAACTTGGTTCGCACACTGAGTCATGCAAAGCAGGTGGCGTGTATTGATTAGTTGAATGCACATATAAATGCACGAGGTCATGCGCGATGCAAGTGCAAGGTCAGGCGGCGAGGTCGTATTATAAGGGTTTTATTGTATGCGGAAAATGAAATAACCGAGTTACGTAACATTAAATAAGTTTTTTTAAATTTAATTCAGCGGTTAAACGTTACTCGAACCGGACAGTATTAAAACCTGCTAGGATGATAGTTCACTATAGTATTTAAGTACAATTTTTTATCTATGGGAGTGAAATGTGGAATTGAAAAAAGTTGGAAAGGAACCAAATAAATACTGTATAAATACATGCACTGAGAATAATATATGGGGGGACAATGTATAACAGAATACAAAATAAAGTGATTAGGTATGAATGTGATCTTAAGAGTAATGTATTAAATAAGATGACATATTTATTTCAAGATAATGGAAAAAAAATACATCCCTTCAGTTGAGATACATCCCAACCAATAGAGGATGAGTCCAGCCGTGAGGTCATCAGATGTTTTTCAGCCAACGCGCCCTCATGATGAAGAGCGCTGTGAGATGGTTTGGAAATGTAGAACGAAAGAATAAAGAGAGATTAAAAAAATAAATAAACAGTACAAATGTGATTGAAAGGCATGGTAGAGGAAGAGCAATGAAAGTATGGCATGATCTTGTGAATTATATTTTGAAAGAAGATCGATGTGGACGAGGAGAAGAAGGCGAATTATGTGTATCGCGATAGAAAGTCTGGCCATCTCTACCTTTTTTTTTACTAAACAAAGTATTATATTGTACAAATATTTGTCAAGGCTATACCTATATACAAATTTATTACTAAACTAATCATATTTATATGTTATAATTTATGAACTTACTTAATCTTATTTTCCTACATGTAATCTTATTTTTTACACTCTTAATGTATGATTTCTTAGAAATAATTAACACCTATGTTACATACTACTTATGACTAGATAACAATTAATTATTTAGCAAGAACAAGTCCACTCGTTCACTAAAAATTTAAGTAAAAAAGTAATATACCGTATTTTACGGACTATAAGACGCACTTTTTTCTTCAAAAAATTGCCTCCAAAATTCAGGTGCGTCTTATACTCGAAATTAATATAAAAATGTTCAGTATTTGATTTAAAATTCCCGCCAGTCTTAAAAATGGCCATATATATGATGCCGCGGGAAACCTAGCTCTATCTGGTAACATTGGATTCATCGTTGTCCTCTTCATATCTTATATATGAAGAGAACAACGATGACGACGAAGAAGAAGAAGCAGAAGAAAGTTCAGATGACGATTTTCATAGATTTTAAAGGTCAGTTCGGTTTTATAAACTAAGACTTTTTTTTAGTCTGGATTTGCAATCTAATAATAAAAATGATAAAAATGTAATTTTTTTTTTAAATTGCCTAAAAATTAAGGTGCGTCTTATAGTCCGTAAAATACGGCAGTTATAATACAAAATTATTTGGGTGTGTCGTAGAAAAAGTAATTACGTGTAGGTTTTAAAAGCTTAATAAATATTTTTAACGATTTTTCAAATATTTTCCACTTTTTGAAGAATTTCCTTCCATTTAAAAGTTTGTTTGCCGACTAAGTGTATATTTTATATATTTTATGATCTTCTTACATTCATAAGTCTTATTTATTGAGAATTCTATTCGTCCACGGCATATTGTTTAAAAAAAAGAAAAAAAAGTCAAGTAGACAACTTACATTTTTTTTTTATTTTCTTCATATTTGTTATGAAAATTTATTTCTACCACCTAAAATGGAAAATAGCCTCAAGGGTTATATTGTATTGTATTCAGTATACTCTGGTGGCTTTATTGCCATGTGAAAATTTTTACAAGTCTCAAGTTAAGTTATGATAATAAAAGGACAATTTAAATTTAGTCATCGTTCAGAGAGCAAACTTTCCTCAAGGGCGCTCTACCTCGGAATTAGAACCTACTGATTAAAAATATTACAAAAAATGTATATATATATATATATATATATATATATATATATATATATATATATATATATATATATATATATATATATATATATATATATATATATATATATATATATATATATATATATATATATATATATATATATATATATATATATATATATATATATATATATATATTATACATAAGTTGAGGATAAGGATAGGAAAGTAGTAGCTGCGGTTATTAGATAAGGCACTTTTCCGCATCTGCATATGTCATATTAAAAAAAAAAAACGTTATTATCAAGGAAACCGCGGAAAACTTTACCAAGACATGACAAACTACAAAAAAATCTTTGTAGATTTACGATGTGTGATTACGAAATAAAAATACACACATAAGTTAAGTGTAGGAATAGGGAGGTAGTGGCTGCGGCCATTAGATTAGGCACTTTCTCGCATCTGCAAATATTTGGTAAAAAATCCACAGAAAACATAAATGAAGACGAACTATAAAGAAACCTTTTAGATCTTTCGATACGTGATAGTATCACATTCGGCTTTAGGTTAAGTGTAGTGTATGTGTTAAGTGTTCATATGCAATCATCAATTTTGATTAAGACCTCCCAAAAAGGGTTTCCTAAAGCTACACACGTCATCCATATCTCTAACACTACGGGGTAGACCATTCCACGCCCTAGGATTAACAAGGACAAAAACTATAGCATAATACCTCACTCTATTAGATCGATTTGGAAGTATCAATTTATTTTAATTTTTAACAACATTTGAACGTTTCCAACCCGTATCCCATTAGTTGGAATCCAGGTGTCTTATCAACTAACCCTCGAATGTCAAGAATTATTTGTAATGTTGCAATTTTTTATATTTTTTATTGTGTGACTGTGACATTAAAACCATTCGCGGGCCTTTGCGTTGTTCCCTTACCATTGTTTGTTGAACACTGTTGTTTATTTATTTCTAAGTCAATTTAATAAGAATTGACCAAAGTCGATTTTTTTAAAGCCAGGTATTGATAGAGAGTTAACAAGGCGAATAAAGAGAGAGGGCATATGTTTCTACAGGATAAAAACGTTACAAACGTGGTGGAGATAAGCGTCTCATCAATTAAGTCACGGAGTTTGTCAACGTTGGGGTGAACTTAGATACTTTAAATAGTTAAAAACTAAAATATACCTTGGAAATTCTGTCACGACTTTCATAAGGTGATAAGTGGGAGAATGTCAAGTGCTGGAATATGGACCGACCTAGAATAAGACGTTGTAAGCATACCTCTTATCTTGATATAAGAAAGATGATATCTAATAAGATTTTAAGTACGCGTTCATTGACCTTAAATCTAAGTTCATTGGCATGTGTTGAATAGATAATTAAGATAATCAAAGGTGTGTAATTATTTCAATCACGTTTCGAGATATAACGTATTTTCAATTTAATGAAAAAAAATCATTGATTCTCATTATTTACAACAATTGTGTCCAGTACTACTTGGATTGGATTACGAGTATTAAAATTATTGATATTTTGAGAAAATTACAGATTTTATCATCAAGTCTTTGTTTAACTTTAGATTATTATTTTTGGACGAATAAAACAAAAACTCCAGACAACACAACGCCGCATAGAAAGGTGCACGCTATGTTATATCATAAAAAAACCGCAAACGCAATCAATTAAAACGCGCCTTAACTAAAAGTTGACAATGTTATAGAGGTTGTAAAAAGACAAGTGGAAGTAAGCAGGGCACATCGTCGAGTAACGGACCATCGTTGGACGAATAGAGTAACCCAGTAGTACCCAATAGGCAGAATAAGGCCTGTAAGAAGACCGAAAGCATGCTGAGTGCACGTAATACATAAGCAAGTAGCGATTAAGTGGGAACAGAAATTTCGATATTTATATCAGTTTTCACTATATTTTACTTAGTTTTCAAAATATAAAAAAAAAAACATTTTGAAAATCATTTAAAAAAAAACGTGTAAAAATATACAAAATATGGTATGTTTGAATATTTTGAGAAGTATTGTAAAAAAATGTATTAAAAATTATGAAGTGTTTTCATAATTTATTTCATTAAGATAAATTATAATGAATTGATTATTAAACGTAGATTATGATTCAAAGTACACGTTTGATTCTTTCCTATCAATTTTCAGTAATTCGATAAAAAATATTTTTTGGAGATAAGAATATCACCGTGTCATTCAACCCTTTATTATGGTTCAATAACCCAATATATTGACATAGGTTAAACTGAATTAGATAAATATTATTTATAAAGCTTTAAATATTCATCCTCATTACATGACATCATATCATCAGTTGACGATCACAGTGGCTTGGTTAATTAAATGGGTGACTTGGATCCCGGAGTATCAGGTTTAAATATATATATACGAGTATATCAGACACGTTAAAGCGTTATTTTTTTATAAACTTGATAACCGGGCGATATTCAATTTTTAACATTTCGAAATATAACGAAACAACACTTCTATCAGCTCTTGTTGACATACTTCTAAGGGTAGAGGTATCATATTTTAACTCTAACATCACCTGACCATGTGTGAGTATGCGTTCATACACACTCTAACTTGTTCAAGTCAGAAGATTTTTAATTAAAGTGCCACTTTTTATACATAAATACTACACAAATACCTATGACTTCGGTTGCATCTATACTTTCAACAACAAAAAAAGGAAAAACATTCCTGTGTGCTTCGGTCGTCTTACTTCGGTGTGCCATCGGATCCAGTACAGCGTGTTTGGTTTGTGAGTTTGCTGGTGTGCAACGGCTACTCACTCAAAAATTTGAAAAATAAAGAAACAAAACTCCACGGCACAGCTTTTCTTTCTAACCGAATTATGTGGGAACGGTGAGGGGATCCTCGACTACGAGGCACCGCAACGACGACGACTCCTCAAATCGAATGTGTTACCATCAATATCGGAACATCTAAAGGTTTCTTTATAGTGCGTCTTCCCAAGATAAGTTTTATATTGTTTTCTTACTAAATATGTTTTCTGAGTACTTAATCTAACGCCTGAATCAACTTTCCTTCTATACTTATATTCAACTTATGTACGAGTACACTTTGTAATATTTTTAATCTGTAAAACAATACTTGGTTACTCACTAAATGGCGCTTTACAAATCGTCCTTCTATTATTATTAGATTTTTAATACTTCAAAATTGTACAGCTATTACCGATTACCCTTTGGAACATGTGCGGAATATGAAAATCACAAGTTTCATTGAAAGAATGGCCGGATTTATTCAAATTGCTTGAAAGTTCCGGGAAACATTCGTTTGTATGACATCTTAAACTTTTATTACGAAGATTTTTACCCATGTACAATATAAGATATAAATTTATATAAATGCTAGAATAATTTGTTATTTTATGATTAGTATTTTATAATCGTATTTAATATTTAAGAATTGGGCTCGATTACGTATAAGTGATGAACTATATCTTTGGATCAGATCAGTACCACTAATCTGAAGATTATAAGGAAACTTATAATTGTTTAATTAAAACTTATAATTGGTCTTATCAATTGGATATATAAAAATATCTTTGATCAAAAGTCGTTTGCTTTTTAGTCGATAATCTTAAAAATTGCGTAAAATAAGAACACCTGTATTTTTTTAGATACGAATAGTTTTATCTCTTAACGAAACTAATGTTTGGAGGCAGATCACTTGATCTTAGATAAGAGTGTTTATGTAAGATGCAACAATGCCTCACTTCAACTCAACGTAAAGGCTTATTCACATTTTTCTCTTTAGTAATGATAATATTAGTAATGATAAAATACATATTAATGATAACATTTATACCATCACACCTATTATTGTCGGGGTAGGCCAAGAGGACAGAGCGCTAGACTTTCCCATCTTGACAAACTTGAGTCTGGTTTGAGAGTGTGTCTGGTAACAATACTCGCACGTGCTAGACGTGTGCGAGTGTTATTGCCTGTCCATGTGTGGCACACACACACACACACACACACACACACACACACACACACACACACACACACACACACACACACACACACACACACACACACACACACACACACACACACACACACACACACACACACACACACACACACACACACACACACACACACACACACACACACACACACACACACACACACACACACACACACACACACACACACACACACACACACACACACACACACACACACACACACACACACACACACACACACACACACACACACACACACACACACACACACACACACACACACACACACACACACACACACACACACACACACACACACACACACACACACACACACACACACACACACACACACACACACACACACACACACACACACACACACACACACACACACACACACACACACACACACACACACACACACACACACACACACACACACACACACACACACACACACACACACACACACACACACACACACACACACACACACACACACACACACACACACACACACACACACACACACACACACACACACACACACACACACACACACACACACACACACACACACACACACACACACACACACACACACACACACACACACACACACACACACACACACACACACACACACACACACACACACACACACACACACACACACACACACACACACACACACACACACACACACACACACACACACACACACACACACACACACACACACACACACACACACACACACACACACACACACACACACACACACACACACACACACACACACACACACACACACACACACACACACACACACACACACACACACACACACACACACACACACACACACACACACACACACACACACACACACACACACACACACACACACACACACACACACACACACACACACACACACACACACACACACACACACACACACACACACACACACACACACACACACACACACACACACACACACACACACACACACACACACACACACACACACACACACACACACACACACACACACACACACACACACACACACACACACACACACACACACACACACACACACACACACACACACACACACACACACACACACACACACACACACACACACACACACACACACACACACACACACACACACACACACACACACACACACACACACACACACACACACACACACACACACACACACACACACACACACACACACACACACACACACACACACACACACACACACACACACACACACACACACACACACACACACACACACACACACACACACACACACACACACACACACACACACACACACACACACACACACACACACACACACACACACACACACACACACACACACACACACACACACACACACACACACACACACACACACACACACACACACACACACACACACACACACACACACACACACACACACACACACACACACACACACACACACACACACACACACACACACACACACACACACACACACACACACACACACACACACACACACACACACACACACACACACACACACACACACACACACACACACACACACACACACACACACACACACACACACACACACACACACACACACACACACACACACACACACACACACACACACACACACACACACACACACACACACACACACACACACACACACACACACACACACACACACACACACACACACACACACACACACACACACACACACACACACACACACACACACACACACACACACACACACACACACACACACACACACACACACACACACACACACACACACACACACACACACACACACACACACACACACACACACACACACACACACACACACACACACACACACACACACACACACACACACACACACACACACACACACACACACACACACACACACACACACACACACACACACACACACACACACACACACACACACACACACACACACACACACACACACACACACACACACACACACACACACACACACACACACACACACACACACACACACACACACACACACACACACACACACACACACACACACACACACACACACACACACACACACACACACACACACACACACACACACACACACACACACACACACACACACACACAGTTTAAGTTCGAGTGACTGAGAGACAATTACAGCGAGTGTATGCTCTCTAGTTCTCCCAAACTAGGACTGTTGTTAATTTTATACTTCGGCTTGCTTTTATACGCTGGCGGTTTCATTCCACATGTTAGTTGTAGCGTTGTAGCACTGTATTGTAATGCCATCTATCGAATTAGTAAATATTGATTAACGATTCAACAATATTGCAACATTCTTAATATTGTTGAGTAATATTGCGCTCTCAATATATACACGGATTTTATTGTCACTTGGTAATTAAAGCGGCCAGAACTAACGGAATCGAAAGTATAGTACAGTACGCCTTACATAACTACTATTCTTACCGTATGTTATATTTTCAGGTAAAATCATCTATTTTATATCAACGATTCCATGTTGTTGATGCTTGTGTTTTTTAATCATATTTTGAATTTGGGAGTGATCGCCGTATCATATCTGCCATTTTTCAGATAATCTTTATTCTTATGTATAGAATAGTAAACAATATGTACAGGATGCTGCCAAAAAATTACTATTTTAATTGTTATTAAGTCTGTATTTATTAACGTACAGTTGCTTTTCAACGATGACAATAAACTACAGAATTGTTTAATTCTTTTTACTTAGTGCCTATTTTCAAAGCTATGCTCATTCCGGTATAGACATTGCTGGCAACGGACTCACAAACATTGAAAATCATTTCATAATGTCTCTCTGTCATTTCGTACAGATGGTAATGTAGTAGCTCTCCATTTTTTTGGAAATAAAGGAATTGGAAATAAGTCCTCATCATGAAAATCTTAATGAATACGTGGCATGGCTGATTCCTGCAGTAAATTCAAGTGAGCTTAAATTTTGACGATACGTTCCAACACCCTTTCCTCCACGACAGCCTTCGTCGATGTTCTTGGTCTTCCGGAACGTTGTTTATGGACATTCTGAACAGTTCCATCTGCTTCAGACTTATCTCTAATCGTCTAATAGTAAGTCTTAGTAAGCGGATCAGTTTGAAATTCTATCCTTAACCATCTTTGTACTTCTATCGCGTTTTCGTACTTCCAGCAGCAACTTCATAAACTTTCTTTGTTTAAAACTTAGTCTGGTTTCATCTATTATTTCTCAACGGTTAAATTTAAAGCAAAAAAGTTACCAGCTATTAAAGTGAGGATACATTTTTTGCGACACCCGTGCGGATTTTATTCTGCGACACATTTTTGCGACACTCTGTAGAACAATTGTTATGTTTAAAAAAGGCGGGAACGAAGAAATCAGAAATGCAATGCATAGATAAAACGTGTGTAAGATGAAGAAAGGATATTTGAAATGGTTTTGTAATGTGAAGAGAATGAATTGTGAAATATTGACTAAGTCAAAAGTAGATAAAGGAAAACGTGGTTGGACCAAATAAAACAGATTTTGAAAGAAAGTAAAGTGAGAAGAATGAATAATCGAAGATTGTGCATGATGAGATGTATGAATGTGGAGGGTGCGAAAGTTGTGTAGTTGGAAGATAGTGTGCCTTCTCTCTAGCTCTGCCGAGCGAAATCTATTCTTAAATATTGATTTTGACTTATTTTTATAATTGGACAGTTTCATTCCCCCATGTTAGTTGTGTAATATCGTCGTTGTTCTGCGAAAAGTATTTAAGTCTCAATAGTGAGTTTTGAGATAAATGTAATTTAAGTTTCGGAGGGCGATGAAATTGAATGGGCGATGAAAATGAATTTTCATAAAAGCGAAACCATATAACTTTTGGACATAAATGTTTTTTCCATGTGTAGATATTTTAATTTTAAGTAAAATGGTATCAAAAAGTTATTTTAAGCAAAAATGGACTTAAACGATTTTCGCAGAACAACGACGATATATTGTAGTGGCATCTATCGAATTAGTCATGGATAATAAATAATTAAACAGTTTTACAATAACATTATAAGTATTGCTGCCCAAATAGGGTGGGTAGGTCTACTTTTAAGTAGCCGGCGTTTCTTATTTATCCTATTACGATACGAGTACAAGGCAATTAACCGCGAGTAGTTACTAAATATTTGAACTGGGCCGACCTTAATAAAAATTTTGTAATATTCATTTGTTTTTTTTAAACTTTAAGATGGAATCATTGATCTCTCAGCAGTACATGACGAATGTGAAAGATAACATCGATCTCATCGTCCGATTGACGTTGAGATTAATAACACCCTTTGAATTGAATTCAATTAAGTTTAGTAAAAAACAAATCGACAGTCATGCCAAAAACCACTGAGCTCTTTGGAGCCATAGAACATATGGCTGACCATATGGGAGTTTTGAAGGGTGAGCTTTCTGTTTATAAGACTATCTCTAACAACAAATTTAAACCGACAAGTCGTTCAGACATTTGCCACATTATTTATTAAGTCGAAAATAAAAAAGTCCAGAGAGCGCAAAATTATATTGACAAACGTTAAAAAAAAACAATATGCAAACTCATACTGATATGCTGAAGGATGATGCAATGAAAACTTTTAATTTTTGTCATGAGGTGGACTGTTCAATTTCACTGGATGACATAAAAACCATTACTAATAAAATTTCATTATCTTTATGTATAAATATATTTTAATGTATCTTTTGAAAAATCAATTTGTTGGGGCAGTTAATATACCATAGTCCGTTGAGCTAAAAAGTGGTTTGATTGAAGAATTAATAAAGTGTTGAATTTACACTGCATTATTCTTTCCACATGAATGTCAATAGGGCACTCGATGCGGGCACCGGGCAGGACTGAAACGGCCCCGTGTCGTACAATCAACTTCTGAACATTGTCATTTTTTTATATATTTGATAACACTTTCATTTGTTTACTAAGTAAATTGTTTCAATTATTTTGTATTAATGTTATATTTTCATGTGTCTTTTTAATTAGTTTCATTGACTTGATCTAAATTGTTCTTTTTTAAAGATTATTTTCTTTCTTCAAGAATGAATCAAAAACTGATTTTTTAAATAATTTTGTAAGATATATTGCACCGTTGATAAATAATGAATAAATAAATATCTCAAATACTGTTCAATAATACTGCCCTTAATATGTAGGTGTTTTTTTTACAAGTAGGTAAGGCTCTTGTCTTCCGGCAAGGGTTGTTAGTAAAAGGTTTTTTAAATGTTAAAAAAAAAATATTATTTAATTTATATTTTTCGAATATCACTCAGTGAAGATATTTTTTATTTTATTATTTATTATTACACATGACAAAAAATATACACAATTTGAGAAAAAACAACAAGTAATTTGATTTGGACATACAATTTTAATGGATCTGGGTTTGTTGCCTTTCATTTGTCGTTTCCCCAGTAAACTAGGCTTTTGCCTGTATCTCACTGAGGATATCTGGTTAGTTTTAAAATTATTCTTAATATACATACAGCACGAGAGATATACAATTATGAATAAAATAAGAGAAATTGTAATGATTGTGGGGAGAAAATCACAAAACAAAACAGAGACTCAAAAATCTCGGACAACGCAAAACAACTCATGATAAAGAAAATATATTTCAAAAGATACGATGGCATACGACAGTCAATTGAATATAACAAATTATGCCAAACCAAAAGAAAAAAAAGACAAAATAAGACATGAAAAAAACAAGTGAACTAAAAGCCACAAAAAACTTCCCAAATGCTAAGCAATGGAAACAAACAAATAACGACAGTGCTTAAAAAGGATAACAGCAAAACCGAGAATCGGGAAGAAATCATAAAACGAGTCTATGATTTATACTCAGAACTCTTTTAAGACATAGAAAACACGAGAGATAGACCAAGCAACCGAACTGATGTACAAGTTCCAGAAATTCTTGTAAGGGAAGTAGAAAAAAACAATAAATGGTATGAAAACTGAGTCTGTAGGAGATGATGGCATAACAATAGAAATCCTTAAGGCAGCAGGCGAAGAAATATATCACGTCTTAGCGAAAATAATGACACACTGCGTTAACAACGGGAAAATTCCCACAAAATGAAAAGTGGTAAAAGGAATTAGTCTTCATAAGAAAGGAAATGATAACGATTTGTAAAACTATAGATCAATCAGCTTTATGTCAACCATATACAAAATATTCACAAAAATAATAACAACCAGAATACAAAAAACAGTTAGACGACATGCAACCAAGAGAGGATTTATAAGTGGACATAGCACGATGGATCACATATACACAATGAGGCAAATAAAAGCAACATCGAACGAATATCGCAGGGCCCTAAGCATGTGCTTCATAGACTTGAAAAAGCCTTTGACTCAGAAAAACACGAATGTATATCATATTTGAAACAAGGAATACAACCAGCTTATATGATAATAATCCAAAATATCTACCAAAAAACAAAAGCAGTGGTACATCTACAAAAAAAAAAACGATGTAATAGCAATCACAAAGGGAGTGAGACAAGGAGACGCGATGTCACCTAAGCTCTTTACAGCTATGCTCGAAGAAATATTTAAAATCTTAAACTAGGAAGGTATCGGTAAGATTGATGAAGAATATCTAACTAATTTGAGATTTGCAGATGATATCACACTCCTGAGCGAAACAAGAGATGAACTAGAGAGGATGATTCGGGAGCTTTAACATAGCCAGCAACCGAGTCGGCTTAAAAATGAATCTCATTGAAACCAAGGTAATGTTCAACCGTTATACGCGTGCACCAACGAGACAAATTAATATTTATGACGTAGCCTTAGAAGTCCCCCTTTATACATACAGAATGACCCAAAAGTCACACAACTATTTTAAAATAATATAATTTTTTTATTTCTTTATAATTCACATTTATTCTTTTAAAAACAAAACACACATTTTTTGAACATAAATTGTGTTTAGTTTTTAAAATTATATCCTTAAGATAAATAGAATTTTTCTCTTCACACTGATGCGCTCTTTCTAAGGCGTGAACCATCATCACTTGTCGTAATGTTTCTTGACTTATTTCTTCAATTTATTCACGGATGCTGGCCTTCAATTGCTGAACGGTTCGAGGATTGTTACGGTATACTCTATCTTTCGAATATCTCCATAGAAAGAAGTCTGGATCAGTTAAGTCAGGTGAGCGTGATGGCCGCTTGATTTCAGAGTTTCACGAAATTATCCTTCTTCCAAAAAATTGTCTTAAGAGTTCAATTGTCAGGCATGCTGTATGAGCAGTAGCACCATCTTGCTGCCACCATACCATTGTATTTGGGACAACAACTATCAACATATGAGAATATAATTAACAAAATTTACAGAAGAATATAAATGTGCTGGCGCACATTTGAAAGCATTGTAGTCTACAGAGAAAACCTTCCATTATGCTATGTCTAAAATAGAAAGTCTTCGATCAATGCATCCTCACAGTACTCACATACGGATGTGAAACGAGGACCTTTAACTCAAAAATAATTCAGCGTCTTGTCACAACACAAAGAAGCATAGAAAAAAGTATGCTGGGTATAACAAAAAGAGATAGAAAGACAATAACATGGATAAGAATCTAAACAAAGGTCACATATATAATGGAAAAAATACTCAAAAGCCAAATTATTAGAGAGAATAGCTATCAAACGGTCTGGACTCGTCTCATTACATCCTTTCAAACGAGATTGACTCCCACCATTTGGACAAGCTCGGTCGCGAGGACGCCAGATGTTTTCAGCACACCTCTTAATACACATAAAATATTATGCAAAAAAAGGTGAAGAAGTTAATAATGCAGATACTTATGAAGTCATCAAATATGTACGAAAATTGTTGAACTATAAATTCATACATTTAAATATAAATACAAAGCCAGATTCATTGTTAGCGCGATGAGAGAAAATTACTGTCCGAATTTTGAAAAAAACTGAAAAATAAACTAGAAGACATTTTTTTGGTGGTTTTAAAACATTGTAAGAGATTGTAATGTATATAACGAAAGCAATATTATACAATTCAAACATACTCGTATATGAAACAAATTCTTAAAACTGGAGTGGAATACAAATAGTTAAATCATGTAAGACAATAAAAAACTCACAGTTAAAAAAATAAATTTTTAGATAAGAATGTGACTAACAAGAATATTTTCAAAATTAATATAAATACAAAAGAATGATATGTTAGATCTAGCGCACATAAAAATATATAAAGTTATATTATATCTACGAGTATATATTCAAAGTCGTTATGCATAGTCATTTAACACAAAACGAGTTAGTTGTTGCATAGAAAATGCAAGATGCAGCGATCAAGGTTAGGGAATTGTTATGAAAGTAATAAATAACAATCAGGTTTTTCAAAAACGATTCTAGGTAAAATGCATTTGTGTGTGTTTTTTCGTTTTAACGCATCAACAAGTTTTTTTCCCGTCTTCAAATGAATTTTTATACGTTTGCTTTGTATTCAATACAAGTGGTTTTTTTGGGTATGACTGTAAAAACTCACACGTTTATTTTTCAGTGATGCTGCTTGTTTCTTTAAATTATCGTATGTTACTGTCACCACCTTTATATCTTCATTCTCAAGTTATATATATTTTGTAATATTTTTAATCTGTCAATAATAGTGGGTCCGAATCACGAGTTGAGTTAGATCGCCTTTGAGGAGAATCTGCTAAATAGCACTATGTAAAATGTCCTTATATTATCATTATTATTTTGATCGTTATACTTGTCAACGCATTTAGATGTCCATGACCTAGTGTCCTTGACCTACCTTATATATCACCTGGGAGGATCGATTCCTGATGTTACCCAAAAAAAAATGGGAAACAGTCTGCTAAAAGAGTTAGTTTGGAAACAATACTAACACGCGCTAGACGTATACTCGTACTTATACTAGTGTTGTGTCATCACGTGTGGTAGTATTTTGAACAACTTTCTAGTACATAGTTCTTGTCTCATTTGTCATTTTATAAAATTTGGACTCCTTAAAGGCTTTTCTTTTTTTCGTTCTTGCTGACAGTTAACCTGAGGTGGTATATGTGGGTTTACTTTTTATTTTGTTTTCTGCCATACGTTTTTGTTTTTTTATTTATTCTTTAATCTAGATATGCGGGGATGTGGGATGAAAGCCCCCCGATGCCTTTGCGGTTGGGCTCGCCCTACATTGGTGGGGTATATCTCGGCCGGGGGAATGTTTGTGGGATGAGCCCGGACCTTTTAATGTCTTCTCTCTTGAATGTATTTTTTTTGTCATCTATTTATTTTCTGTTTTTTTTTTACCTTCTTGTTCTACGTGTTCAAGGGTGTGGGCTGAAAAACATCTGGTGTCCCCGTGGCTGGGTTCGCCCTATATTGGCGGGGTGTATCTTGGCCGGGGGGATGTTATTAGATGAGCCCAGACCTTTTGATAGCTTCTGTTTTTTAATGTATTCTCTTTTTAATGTGTTCTTGAAATGTGTCTAAATGTATTATGTACATACTATGTTTGCTATCAATAAATCTGTATTTATTTTTATTATTTTCTAGACTCGAAGATTCAATTAAAAGGGTCGAAGACAATGTTCTCTTTAGGTCACATATATCGTGGCAATATATCTGAATCACCAATTCGGATAAGCTGAAGGAAACTATCGAATTAATAAATATATGGCAATTAAGAAAAAAAACACAATTAATGGAAAATTACTTTTAACTAATTCTCATTTACATTCATGCGCAATACTCATGTTTATAAAAAAATATTGTTTCTTTTAGTTCTCGCTTGGACCGTGACGTTCCATGAAAGTCAACGAAATCACAGCAATCCCTTAGTCGCTGCCCTGGGGGCTTAGGAGAGTAAATCCGATCTACCTTTCCGTTATAAACACAAGCTCCCGAAGCATTATCTGTTGCCTGACTAGTCCACCTACATTATTAGCTGGAACGACCAAGGCCTGAGCGAATGTGATGGAATACAAGTAGCCTGAAAGAGTGGACTTGTTCTTGCTGAATAATTATTTGTAAGAATTGTTATCTAGTTATAAGTAGTATGTAGGTGTTAATTATTTCTAAGAAGTCATATATTAAGTCATATGTAGGAAAATAAGATTAAGTAAGTTCATTAATTATAACATATAAATAAGATTAGTTAAGTAATAAATTAGTATATAGGTATAGGCTTGACAAATATTTGTACAATATATTACTTTGTTTAATAAAAAAAATGAAAAAATATCTTTAAGAACAATTTTGTCATCATTTTATTATTTAAAGGTCAAAACTAATATAAATGGGAATGTTTTTTTCCCATTTTACATAAAAAAAATTCGAAAACATGTAGAAAAATTAAAATATACGATTATAATTTAATATTCTCCGAATCGATTGTCAGGGAGAACAACTTTCGTCGTACGATTTTGATTATTAATTAATCCTCAAGTATAATTTTAATGTGGATTTTAACCGGTCAAATAACATATTGACAAAAATAGAGCCATATGAAATTTTGTTTCAATCAACTAGAATGGTGTAAAAAAAATCTTAACTTGTTAAAACAGATAAGAAATTTTTTATTAGTTTTCGGTACCATCGCGATTCGAATCTGAATTATCCGGGTCGGAAGACAAGTTTCTTACTAACTAGTTACGGTGATCCTTTTATCAACCTTATATACCTCTTGGAGGTTTACACTTTTTTAGTATTTCGACACTCTTAAAGAAATATAGTCTGTACGATTTTAATTACCACTTTAATAGATTGCTCAATAAAACCGGGTTTATTTGATCAATTTGGCTTAATAAGGTGCTTCATACTCTAAAACTGAAACATTCTCAAGTAATACTCCTTGAAAACACACACATACAACATATTTTCATCGTAGTGTACAACCTGATACCTAGCTGAAAAAGCCTTTAAAACATATTCATATAAAAAAATCACTTTCCCTTTTAATTTTACCGAAAGTTTATGGTAGTTCTGATGACTTCCGTGACTAGATGATAACATGCCTCTCATCCAACTCGGGTATTGTGGGTGACATTCCTGTTGAATCCTAGGTTTTCACTCAATACTTGATTAATTATTTCTGGTTGATATGAAGCGATTGCCACATAACAATACGAGGGTTGATAAAAAAATAACGATTTTTATTTATTTTGCCGGCTGTTTGTTTTCGATCGAGCCCATATTTTTCCTCATGTTGGCGACACACACGATCTGTGACGTACATTTCAATTATCAGCCATATTGGATGAGCAGTTTGTGTTTGACAGACAAGCATTTATATTACATTTTTTGAGTTTTTTTTTCGCCATTTACGTGAGGCAAATTGGAAAAACTGTTCAGAATAGTGGACTCCTGGATTTTGCACCACGATAATACACCGGATCATACTTCACTACTAATTCGTGAATTTTTGGCCAAATCCAAAATCGTCTTGATGTCACGGCCAATTCGCCAAATATTCCCCCTTTGACTTCTTCCTGTTTCCAAAGATGCAGATGATATTGAAAGGATAACGTTTTGCGACTATAGTGTAGATAAAGGCCAAATAGCTGGATGAGCTAAAGATATCCCTAAAAGCGTGTTCCACAAATGATAGGAAAAAAATAAATAAAAAATATTGCGGATAGGAAAAAAACATTGACAAATGTGTATTTTATCCTATGGGGACTATTTTGAATGGAGAAATATTAATATAAATGGTTAAATGTATACTTTTTGATAAAAATAAAATCTCTCGTATTTTTTTGACCAAACCTCGTTTATCCGCCAGGTTGTAGTATATGCACTAAAAGGGTAATATTATGCAATATAATGTCTTTTGCTGTCCTAAGTACGATCCTTAACCATATTTTGCCATCCTAAGTACGATCCTTATCAATATTTTGCTGTCCTAAGTTCGATTTTTAACCATATTTTGCTGTCCTAAGTACGACCTTTAACCATATTTTGCTGCCCTAAGTACGATTCTTTACCATATTTTTCTATCCTGTCACATTTTATTAGTTATTTGCAAAAAAACAAGATTCGTATAATTCCGTTAATTTCTTATTTAAGTCTGCTTTTGTCTTTAACGCTTTCAATAATCGATTTATTTATTCTTTTTTTTAAATAATATGACCGAAGTCATAAGTCTTCTTATACCCTCGAATACTAGACAGAAAAAAATACCTATGTCTTTCGAGGGGAGTAGAACAGCGCGGGGTTTGAACCGACGACCTTCCGCACGGAAGCCCAGTGCGTTACCGCGCGGCCATGCCCCTTCACAAAATATAAAGAAAACAAATTTTAATTCTACTTGTTTCGTCATCGTAGCTGGACTACGTGGTCAAGGATCCCCTCGCAATTCCAATGTCAATTAAGTTGAAAAGTGTGTCGTGGAGTTTTTTTTTTAAGTGAGTTATCCGTTGCACACCAGCAAACTCACCGGCCAGACCACTGTACTAGATCCAATGGTACGCCGAAGTGAGACGATCGGAGCACTCCGGCATGTTTTTTCTTTTCTTTTTAAAAATAATTTATATGACCAAAATCATGGGTATCCGTATACCCCCTAATACCAGGCAGAAAACTTGTTAAATATGTAAGATATTATAATTTCATCATACAGATCAGATGTCAAATGGAAAAGTATGTCAATTATTGTATGCAGATGACATGAAAGTGTTGGTTGAGAGTGAATATGACATGATAGTGTTGGTTGAGAGTGAATATTAATTGCGGAGTTTGATAAGTAAATTGTATAAGAGATGCGATGAAAAAGCTCTGACTATGAATGTTGCAAAATCCAAATAAATTAATGATGATAGAAAAGTGTTGAGGGAAAAAAGTAAATGCGGCATATGGTGAACAATTAAAGATTGAAGCAGGTTGAGGAATTTTGCTATTTCGGTAGTATTTTCTTAGATGAGTTAAGAAGAATATCGAACGTCGTGTAGCGATAGGAAACAAAGTCAATGGATCACAAACACATATATGATATACTCGAATACCCCATAATATCATTTTATTACCAAATTTGTAAATGCTGTAAAAATGCGTGCATGGAGAATAAATACATAGAGTGGCAATGTATGACAGAACACGGGATGAAATGATATGGGATGAATGGGAACTTAAGGCTGATGTGTTTAGCA
Source organism: Odontocerum albicorne (assembly GCA_949825065.1). Classification (NCBI taxonomy): domain Eukaryota; kingdom Metazoa; phylum Arthropoda; class Insecta; order Trichoptera; family Odontoceridae; genus Odontocerum; species Odontocerum albicorne. Next base: position 12,200,753 of record OX463849.1, on the reverse strand, counting down.
AGATAAAGAAAAGCACGTTGAGATGGTTTGGGCATGTGGAATGAATGAATGAAAAATATTAACACAATAGATATATAATTCAAATATGAGTGGAAGGCGTACGAGACGAAGGAAGAACAAGGAAAGAATGTTTGGATCAAGTGAACGATATTCTGAAAGAAGGAAACGTAGAAATTGTATGAGAAGGTGTAAGGATGTAGAAGACGCTTAGGATATGTGTGTCGAGATAGGAAAGTCTGGCGCTTTGTCCTTTCTGCCTACCCCGACAGGGAAATGTTGTAGTAATATATATGTTATTTAGGAATTGAAATATTAATTTTTTTGATATTGTTATACAAAAGTTGCGAAAAGTATGAAATTTGTTTATTTATATACAAATTATTGTCACGTATATTTACGGACCACTGTCCCGTTGCCCTTGTTATTATGAGACGTATGGTTTAGCGAAAACGTGTGCGAATTCAGGTGATAATTTTTTTACAATACTAATTTTGTAATCTAAAGCCTTATGCAGACTTTTCGCAAAGATGGTGTCATTGACCTCATTATATGTATACAACATTAAATATTTGTTTGTCATACGAAAAAAAAAAAAACAATATTTATTAGTACATTAAAGGGGCTCTGCGTATTTAAAAAAAAAACAATGTAGACAAATAATATAACATCTTTAGAAAAGTCTTAATATATAAGAATATCCATTATGTGAAAATGTTCAAAAATATATACGTTTTTTAAGTGTTTTTTAAAAAACCGCAAACTCAAATTATTCGATTTATCATCCAATATCATTATTTTATCGTAGTTATTTCGACAACTGCACAAACATCACAGGTATTATTATCGGCGTTAAAAGTCTGGTGAAAAGTAGAATTAGACGTTTATTTGCTTAAAAGACATAACCCACAAACCATTTTTTTTAATTAATATGATATATAAAAAAAATTTAATCAATCTTGTACATGTAAAAATATCAATCAAAAATATAAACGGTATATCATGGTTAAATTTCGTTTCAAAACAAGTTTAATGTCAGTCCTTAAAATGCGGTGTTTTTTTTAATTCTTGGATAAAATACAGATGGCGTCGCGGATTTGCCTGGGTCTTGTGACATTTGAGAAGTGTAATGTATGATATTTATAAAATTGGAGCCGTATACAATACAACAAAGCGTTCAAATTGAGAATTATTTTATGTATTGTAATCTCCGGAAACGGTTACGTTAATTGGACATTAATATCATTGATCTGACACCGTTGGACTATTTTTTCTGGGGTTACGTGAAAAACCAGGTCTATAAGAATGACTCCCAATCAATTCCTGAGCTGAATGACGAAATTATTCGCGTTATTGGTGAGTTAGAACCGCAATTATACCAAAACGTCATCGAATTTTTTTACAAACAGTGGACATATGTGGAGCTGTAAAAGGTGGACCTTTGGCGGCGGATATTGCTTTTTGTGTTTAAATGTGATACATTATACTTCAATAACCAATAAAAAGTTTTTTTGAAATCAAAGCAAATTGTGTGTTTTATTCAAGAATTAAAAAAAAATAGAATAAAAAAAACCGCTCAATTTGAAAGACCCTTCATAAAGAAATATCATTTGGCTTTTTTTGCTTTACCGCGGGATCTTTGCTTTGATTATAAATAGTGTCACCTCTACGGCTTAAACGAGTTGTTTTCTCTCTCAGTATAATAAATAAAATAATACATTTCTGTTAAATTTCTTAAATATCTGTAATTTATTTCATATCCAGGTAGTATGTTATGTTCGAATAAAACATGGCATCTTTAAAAAGAATATCGTTTTTTTTTTCAGTTGGGACTTATATTCTTGAAAACGTACCGAATATTTACCCGTTTAGAGCTTGTGTCGTATGAATTATGTAATATTTTACTGTACACAATTACATAAAATTTATTAAAATTGTAACTTAAGGATACGAGGTTGAGAGAGTCTAGATAAGTGGACGAGTCAATGGTCTTAGAATAGTAATTGTAAACAATAACATAATCAATACAGTATATATTTGTGCTTTGTAGATTTTTTTACTTTTATACTCTTAAGAACGAATATATATCAGACAATATTACGAATTCTCACTAAAACTGAAGTAAAGACATAATTACGCCTTGATATGAATAAAGATATTATTGAGTCAGTCTAACAAACGAAATATCTGGGATGCTGGTTGCATGATCAATTGGATAAGTCTCAAGATATTAAAGATAAGTGTAGAGATGACATGAAGTTGCTTCTTAAAAATACAGGACTAACTAATGTTAATTCTGTATTACTTTTGATATATACAATATTTAATTTTATAATAGGAGATGAAAAATATGAGATCTTTCAATTGATACTGCATCATGGTAAAAATATGTATCTCATGTCAATTAACATATGTAAGTGGTTTCATTGTGGTGCCAAATACATCTTTATTCAGAGCAGTAGCATTAAAGGTCAAGACAGCCATGACGATCACAAGCCTCCGGAGGATACAAAGTTTAAAGTTGATTTAAAAAATATTTTTGTCCAAAATTCCGAGAGACATTGAGATAATTTCGATATTTCATAATGATTTATACTGTTTTAGAATTTCTTCAATTTAATATCAGAATAAAACTTAATATCACAATTATGAATTTTTATTAAACTTTTATATTTATACATAATTTATATGTTATTCGAAGTCAACTGAATTCAAATGAGATAATTAAGGGGTTAGTAAGGAGAGGAATAATTATAAAGTTTAATTTTATAATAAAAATTGGTAAAATAACCGAGCAACGTCGATTATGATGCTACTAGATATTAAAAATAAAATTTTGCACTTTTATCGGTCATTAGATTATATAACAATTTCAAGGTTGTGAGATAAGTCAACGACGAGTCAATAACCTCTTTTTTAGATTCGAGGTGACCCGGTAAAGTACGAAGTTTTATCAAGTCATTGCACTAAGCTATTTTTGGATCGTGTATTGTATTGTACTCTTATTGTAAACATTATATTTTGGCAGACAAATTGCCATTTGGTATTTTTTTAAACGTTCAAACTGAACTATGTTAAAATATTTAAATTAACTATTATTACTAAACCGGAAAACTTTTTTTTTGTCACATTCGGGAATTTAACCCAAGACTTTAAAGTTTAACAAGCGCGTGTCAACTAATCAGTTGCACAATAAAAATGGACTATTAGTAGATTGGAGATAAGGTATTGACCGTGTTAGAAGTTTTTTTCAGAATGATTAAGACTTCAATTATAAATAATTATTAGGTGTTCCGAAAAGTTCTATCGTTTTTTTAACAAGTGAACTAAAAATCAAGTAGGAAAATAAATTTGGGATTATTATTAAATTACATAGTTTCAATAATTATAGTATAATTGTTAATGATATTCTTCTTATGCAGACAAAACCCCCTCTTTTATAAAAATCATTTTGTTAAGATATTGAAAAGTTTTTAAGTGTTATTTTATCATTGTTCACATCTCTGATAGTTTTATTTCTTAAAAAAATGTTTCATTGACTGGAATGTGTGAAAGTCAGATGGCGCAATATCTGTTGAGTATGGGGGATGAGGTATGATTTACCAAACAGGGAAATTTGAAACTTCTATCGCGAGTCTTGGTAGCTGCGCGAGTCTGTGCATCATCATGCTGACGATCAACTCCACTTATATTTATAATTTCTGGACATTTCTTGATTCAAGTCGGAATCAAGCGATCTAGTTGTTCACAAAACAGGATTGAGGTAACAGTTTCACCTGGTTTTAATAACTATACGATTAATTAATAGTTTTTTGACTTATTGTCGTTGCCAGGTCTCATAGTCTAGGATCCCCTCTTCAACGTCGATCATGTGAACTTTTGTCAGAAAACAACCCTAGATACATACTCCCTCCTGCAGATATTAAAGACATGTGGATCTTGCGGTAATACTGACGCGTGTTATTGTATTTTTAAAATAATTTGAATTGTGTTCTTGCATACTAATGTGTTACTTGAATTGTTTTATTGTGCCTTTTAATTAATTAAGCACTCACTACTTACATATTTTTAATACCCCCCCCCCCCCTCGACAAGACACAAATTTTCTTACCGAATTTTTTAAAACATTGTTGACACGCATGCTTATTCTTCCTCTTGGTTTAGGTTGTGTGACCTGTTTGTGACGGTGGACTGTCCTGAGATGATGACGTCCAGCTATCCTTCCGCCTTTTCGGCGGCCATCCTAGTAATCTCCTGCTGTTAGGGTTTTCAGTCTTAGCAATTCTTGCCAGTCTTATATCCTCCATGCGGTCCACATGATCCCTCCAGAAGCGCCTTCTGTTTCTTGTTCACCTCACTATGTCTTCAATACTACAGATAGGCCTTATCGTCTCATTTCTGATCCGATCTCTAAGAGTTCTGCCTGCGATAGTGTGCAGCGTTCTCATTTCTGACACTCTGAGAAGGTTTTTTGTCCTGTTGGTATCGGCTCTCGCTTCTATCCCATATTCAATCATGGGACAGATGCATGTCTTATATATCCTGACCTTATTTTACCTTGACACGCATGCATATTCTATTTATTACCATTAATATCGCAAATGTTTTTTTTGTAGCAATGGCAGATTTTTTTACGATATACGTGTAGCATCAAACAGTATCAAAAGTCAAGAAAAGGAAAAACACACAATGATTAGACTCTATAAAATCTACAATATAAAATATAATTGTTTCAACTAGAAGGCCAGGCTAGAGCTGGATGATGTACGCACTTAGTAAAAAAAAAACGCAGATACTTTCCGGTATACCCAATATTATAGTGGTTTGTACATTTTATTACACTTGATATTTTTCGGAGTTTTATGATTTTTATCTTAGAGACACACTAAATTTATTTCGTTTCTTAGTTTTATCAATACTTTAACTCCTTATTGACGAATAACATGTTCAAGTTATCATAAAAAGATTAACAGAGAGTTTTGAAATACTTGAGACAGCTTAAGTACTTGGTAAGTCAAACATTAGATTAATTTATAAATTTGATTCCAGCCAATGATAACTGCAGACTGTCAATTAACTACAAAAACACATAAACATTGCTGATTACTCCTTTATTTTAATTTGAAGGTGCCCTTGAATTGCGTACAACCATTAACGACGCCGTTATCAACTTGACATTCACAAAAATGTTTTCTTTTAAGCTAACATTTTTTTCCATAAAAGTCACACCATTTTTAATATTAAACTAGGTCTGTGTTAGGTAGGTTATAATAGATCTATATAGTAGGATATACTCGTAATATACATCCCTTTCATTCTATTCTGACACACATGTTTCACTTCTGCCATGCCCAAAAACCTCGTGATATTTGCAAATGTTCTGTTTAACTGTTTATTTCTTTATCATTTGCTTTTGAATGTTTTGAATATGTTTAAGTTTTCTTTTTTGAAAATAACGTTGTAAATTTTCACCCAGCATCGGCACTAATTTGTGTAATTCTTGCCTAGTTGGTTCGAAGAGAGTGCCGTTTGGTCATAATCTCGCCATTTTAATATTTTAAAATTAATTAACTTAATTTTAAATATGAAAGGGATACCAGGCGGGTAATCGAGTCAGGGATGTGTGAAGACTTTTCAAATGTTAACTAAAAAAAAAAAACACAAATTGAACGAATAGTAAGAATTAAGCTTGCTTCATTTTCTTTTCAATTTCATGACTTCCATGACCTGATTGATAATACGCCTGTCTTTGTACCAATGGGTTGTGGGTTCGATTCCTAAGATTTATGCCTAGATTTTTAAAAAAGGGTTACAAAGGGCATGTTTAAAAATTTTCTGGTTGGTTTGAATGGCAATAAACCTGTCTAGTTGTAATGCCAATAAACCTGTCAAATTGTATTGTATATTAAGATGTGCATGGCCGCGCGGTAGCACACTGGCCTTTCATCCCGAAGGTCGTCGGTTCGAACTCCGCGCTATGCTACTCCCCTCGAATGTCACAGGCATTTTTATTCGGTGTATAAGCATACATATAACTTCAGTCATATATATTATATTCGGTGTATAAGAATACACCTAGTATTCGGTGTATAAGAATACATATGACTTCGGTCATATATATTATTTTAAAAAGAGAAATAAACATGCCGGTGTGTCCTGATCGTCTCACTTCGGAGTCCCTTCGGATCCAGTACAGCGGTCACATCTTTGCTTTTCAATTCAATTAGTGTGTGAATGAAGAGGGGATCTTCGACTACGAGGCCCAGCAACGAACAAAGTGTACTGTATACAACGAAAGTGTAATACAAGAGAACTTATATTGTATAGACTCTTCAATTTTCGGGACGATTGAATGAACACAACAATCATCTTTAAACTATGAATTTTGGTCAATGGATGAATTGCGCAACTCATGTTACTTGATCGTTGCCCTGAATAAGTTACAGTCAGTGATCGCCTTCACCCAAATCACTTGATTGAACTAATCGGTGTATTTTTTGCTCAAGTACCTTGTATCTGGAGGTAATACAAAGGGATTTGAGTGTTTGTGTTGTTTTACTCAAGTAAAATGCCCTTGGTGATATGTATAGAAGAAACTAGCACAAAAAAATATTCTTGTTAGATCCAATTTTAATGTACATCCAATTTTAATGTAAATAAATATGTACAATATAGTATGATGCACGGTGAAAATACGCTCAGTTAAGTCTCTCGTCTTCGTAATAATTATGCATTGCTCGGAGATTTGGACTCTGAGAACTAACGCCTCCATTCACGAAGAACTGAGCTTGTCAACAATATGCCATGTACGAGTCCTCCGATTCTTTGAGTTCATTGCTTGTGGCCAAGGAAACAGTTTGGAGAGGTTTGTTGATACTGGAAGTGTGGAAAGACGACGCACAAGAGGAAAAATTTAAGTGCTTTGAACTGATCAAGTGAGAGATGCAACTGGACTACTCCATTATATATTTTAAATATATGTCTGAGAGATTTTCCTTCGAGATGATTTATCTGGTTTTCTTACCAAATTTGATATTCTGAACCGGGCGGCGCCTAATTAAATAGCCGCTCTCACAACCTTCATATAAAGGGTCTTTTAAATTGAACGATTTTTTTAATTCTAATATTTTTAATTCTTGAATAAAACACACAATTTGCTTTGATTTCAAAAAAAACTTTTTATTGGTCATTGAAGTATAGTATGTCATTGAAGTATAGTATGGTCATTGAAGTATAGAAGCATTTTGGCGTAATTGCGGTTCTAACTCACCAATAACGCGAATAATTTCGTCCTTCAGCTCAGGAATTGATTGAGGGTCATTCTTATAGATCTGGCTTTTCACGTAACCCCAGAGAAAATAGTCCAACGGTGTCAGACCACATGATCTTGATGGCCAATTAACATCACCGTGTCCGAAGATTACAATACATAAAATAATTCTCAATTTGAACGCGTTGTTGTATTGTATACGACTTAATTTTTATAAATGTAATACATTACACTTCTCAAATGTCACAAGACCCAGGTAAGTTCGCGACGCCATCTGTGTTTTATCCAAGAATTTAAAAAAACGCTCAATTTGAAAGACCCTTTTTAAACGATATCTCATCCTCAGGGAGGAAGTTTTCGTTTGTGATATTACTAAATAAATTACAATGTCTTGAAACCTCCACACTGTTAATGCCGTAAGTATAAATAGTGAGTTTTATTTTCATGTGCTTTAATTTTTTTAAACTTTCAATAATTCTGGGCTCGATTCCGAGTAAAGCGCCCTTGAGGAGAGTGAGCTCTCTAAACGGCGCTATATAAATTGTCCTTCTATTAATATTATATAGACACAATACAATATATTAATCATGTACTCGTATAAACGTAACTATAAACCACAAAAAATGAGCATTTAATGGTTTAATAACATTTATAATTTTTTTGTTCCATATAAGTCCGCTCAAAACCACATGATGTTTCCTCAATTATCTCAAAACAGATAAAATGTATGTATTTGCATATAAATGTACAATTGTGGTTAACTGTGAAGAACTAAGCAGATCAGGAACTAAAACGTGTACATTCAATTCAAAAGAAAGCGTTATGTAAATTTTTCCAATTTAGGTTTCAAATGAGTGTCATTCGAGAATCAATAATATGAAAAAAATTGTACCGTATATATATTTCATCTGTTTCACATCCATATTAATTCTTGTATATTTCCTACAATTTTCCTGACTTTTAACATTTCCTTCTTTCAAAATATCATGCACTGGATCCTACCATTATTTCCTTGGCCTTCCTCTAACACCCCTTTTACTCACATTCGCACCGTGTATTTGTCTAGTTCGTCTGCCTTCATTCATTCATTTCACATGTCAAACTTATTTCAGATTAATCTCTTTTATCTTACTCAACAGACCAGCGTTAAGTTCACATTGATCCTTAATCACTTCATCCGGTATTCCGCCAGAAATTGTCACCTATTGCATTCTTGTCAATGGTCGCATTTTCAACGTAAACCTTTTTTGAAGGAATCCAACCATTTGGAAGTTTGAGGAAGAGCTGGAGGAATTATATGGAAGAGATCTGCTAAGAAGAGCTGGATGAATCATGTGGAAGAGAAGAAATTATGCAGTTGGAGTTGTCAGAAACGTAAACAAACCGTGAAGAAGAATGTGCTCCGGTACTTCGTCTAATCTTTAAATCAGGGAAAAGAAAAGTATTTGTTTGTGAGTTTTTTTTGTTAGAATTTTAAACGTTGTACTCTGCATTGGTATTTCCTTGCATTATACTTTGAAAGATATATTCTAAATTTAAAAGAAAGTTCTTTGAAATATGTAAATACGTTATATTTCAAACAGATTGATTTCATACTGAAATGTGAAAAAAATCTACACAATAAACTTACATTAAAGTGACAGACCGGTTTCACTTTACAGAAGCAATGTTCAACTGTACAAAATACATTGTTTACCAAGCTTATATAGAAAAATAAGTATATTGTGTAAAAAATACATTTAAGTGATGAATCTGTTTAAAAATGAGGTCTACTCTATATGATACATAGTAAATCAATTAATACGTTATCTTTAGTTTTTATAAATGTTTCTGTGACATGTTAAGGTCACTTATATTTCGTTAATTATGTAAATAAATAAATATCTTGCTTTAATTTAATTGTGGTAAATAATATATTTTCATTTCGATAGCTTTAATATTATTATATTGTCATATAATAAATTGACATTTAAATGTAGGAAAAATCTGCACAATAACATTAATGTTACAAATCTTTTTCGCTTTTAAAGAGCATTGTCCAACTGTTGCTAAGCAAACACCTATAACTTGAATTTAAGTCATTCTGTATATTTTTTCATATTTAAGTGTCAAATAATTTTGTAATAATATGGAGCGTTACAATATAAATAACAATTTACATGTAATTTTTTTATAAACTGATCGTTGTTCAAAAGTCATATTTTTTCAAAATAAAGCACGAAACAATGTCCAATAATGTGGAATAAGATGAATATAAAACATAATAATGTCTCTAACCAGAGGCAGGCATTCTTAGAACCTCTCTTGGAGCTTTTAAATTAGTTATTCATTTAATTGAATTGGTAACTTACGCTTCATTTAATTGAATTGGTTTAAAAAATAATTAACTTATATTTTGTTTTTAATATCAAATTTTTGTAAGGATGGAAACCAATGATTACAACACAAAAACTCTCAAGCATTGAAATGTATACGGAAGTATATTTGTTGTAATTCATTTTGATGCAATTTAAAAGTCATATATTTTTATTTAATGCATTTAAATATGCAAGTGTTGCGTCATACAGTGTTTTTCCAACTGACTATTATTAAAACTTGAGAAGAAAAATAAAACATTCCTATAAGTTAGTACAACATTTGAAAAAAAATACGCATAGTAAATAATAAAACGTGAAAACAGGTCAAATTAAAAAATGTTTTTTATGAAGGCTTTTTAATAATTTACTAAAATAAATAATAAAGCCCAATAAGGTGCAAGTTGACGACAAAAATGTTTTAAAGCAAACTGGAACTGCCAAATTTAATGGTGTCAGTATTAAGCACAGGATGTTTGCTATTTGATTAATGATAAGAGATTAATGAGAAGAATTAAATTTAACGAGGACTTAGTCTAAAACGATACTCGTTGTCGCAGATCAAAGATAATACAAACTTTAATTTAATGAATTTACAAATCTTATTCCTAACGAAATAATAAACAATGACTTATAGGACGTTTTGTTTTATTTTTTCACATGTCTTTTAGTTTACTTGTCACAAAACTCGAGCGATTGGCGAATAAAATAGTAAACATAATTTTTATTAATATGAATGAAAAAGGTGAAAAATTTGTTTTTGAAAAAAAAATCTTCATGGAAAAATCAATCATACATCGGTAATTAACTTTATCAACAAGAAATTTAAAAAAGTTAAAAAAGGCCAATTGTTGAAGAAATCGAAAATACGTGAAATAAATTACAAAAAATGTCGAATGAGTCTGAAAATATCAATTTAGTCCTAAAATTCCTCACACTATCGAAATGATAAAAAAATATTACAAATTCATCTAAAAAAGTCCGAGGTTTTGAAATTTTTAAATGTCGAAGATTTTAGAAATGTCAAAAACAAAAAAAGATTAAGAAAATATGAACTATGAATAAAGTTTATAAAAGATCTGACAACAAAACCATTTTAATTTCGATTTAATATCCTTCATCTCGTGCGCAATGCTAAGCGTCGTGGACTTTTCCTATGTCTAGAACTTGCACCTCCATTCCTCTCAGTTCTGGACCGTGTTGAATGCAGCGCTTAAAGAAGGTCCCGTCAACTCCTTTATTTGATCCGTCTATCTCATAGGACCCCTTCCTCTCGCTCACAGTCTCTCAACTGAACCCGTGATCAGCGGCGGCTGATCTGGAGGTGCGTTGGTGCGCTGAACCGGAGAAATAATTCGTAATAATTAAATTATAAATTCGCAAACATGACTTATATTTAACATTTTTGTATATTAAATATGTATAAAAATGCTGACAAATAGTACGAGCATTTTTATTCAAACGTAAATAAAAAAAAAAATTTAAAAATATTCCTTTCAAATTGACCGGCTAAGTTTGTCAATACTACCGGAGCGATCTCTAATACGTACCGGACGGAAACGAAAATTCGTATACGGCAGAAAAAGACATATAGTAAACCGTGAGACAGCGATATTTCATATTCGCTCAGCGTCTCGAGGTGCGTTTGTGCTCAACGCACCTCGGGGCCAGCCGTCGCTGCCCGTGATCACCAACTTCTCCAGACTTTCATCATTTTTCTAGCAACATGTTCAAAGTACGTTAGGATTCTTTTCTACATATTGTCGAAAGTCTTTCGGTAATCTCCAATTCGTTGATGTTAGAGACGTTGGAGAGCCTTGCGGTCAATGGGATGCAGAGCATCCATCTCCAACACCACACTTCGGTTAGCATGTATAATATTTAAGAATTAACTAAATAAGCATTATTTATCTCAAAATATTCCTCACCCTTAACTCCCACACAATTTCCATCCTTGACATTTATCAACTATTTAAATTTTTGTAAGTTTTTTTTCAAATATTTGTTTTCAGACACTGTTAAAGACATGTTCATTAATGCCAATAATAATTATGATACGAAAGCTGGTTGACTGGAAGAAGTTGCTTTAAAGTAATAAATCCACCAGATGTATTTGCGTGGAAGTGTTAAATAAATAAAATAAACAACGTTATCAGGATTTAATATTTAATATTATAAAATTTTAAAAAATGTGCATAATTTTAAATAAAATAAATGGATGCATCTATTTGCACGTTTGCTTTGCACTTAAATGCGTCTGGCTTTTTCCTAAACCTTGACATTTATTCAACTAATTTTGTGTGATCTGGCCTTACCAATTGGCCACGTAGATTTGGGTCTAAGTACCATTTCTAACTACGTACAATTTCTTACTACGTGCCATTTCTAACTACGTACCATTTCTAACTACGTGTCATTTCTATTTACCTACCATTTCTAACTACGTATCATTTCTAACTACTTGCCATTTCTAACTACGTACCATTTCTAACTACGTACCATTTCTAACTACGTACCATTTCTAACTACGTGCCATTTCTAACTACGTACCATTTCTAGCTACGTGATATTTCTAACTACGTACCATTTCTAGCTACGTACCATTTCTAACTATGTACCATTTCTAGCTTTGTGCCATTTCTAACTACGTACTATTTCTAACTAGTTAAGTATGCTTTGTTTGTCAAGTCATAAGATACCGAATAACTCGACCAATTTAAGATCACACGATTTGAGAAAAGGAATAATTTTTTTTGTCATTTTCCAGCCTTTATAATTAAAATGAACTCTTTAATTTTTTTGTATACGTATTTCGAGTTCAAGTTCATTAATTATCGAGCAGTTCTATTCCTGTTATTAATAATAACATACCGAAAGGAAAATATGTGGGAATTGTAAATTTGCAGAGTTATTGCGTCTTTCGCAAAGCATATCAACCCATTTCACATGGCCCGACACGTGTAAGCGGTTGGTAAACTCGTCATTGCCACATGGTCACTCCTTGTTTGAATGCACTCATCACATGTTTGATTATCCTTATCACAATATCCTCTTCCGCAATAGGGACTTACATAACTTTGCATAAAGTATGCTCTCATCGAGCAGTCATCGATTTCAGTAGTTTCGTTATGATCAGCTGTTGTCTACCCTGTGTATCCTTTCCACAAAATTCCCATTGAAGTTTATTCTTCGCTATCGTATTCGTGCTTAATCTGTTGTTTTTTTACGCCTTTTTTTAGTTTAATTAAAAAATTATGAGGTCTGTACCTTAATTCTATCTATGGCGTTTACCGAGAGATGGGGGTATTATTGTATGAATTCTGCAAATGAGTTTCATCTTCTGGGTCATTACTAAATATAACAAAAAAGTGTGATGTAAGACACTAAAGAATGGCTAAAATATCAAGATTGTGTTTGTAGCACAATTTTAGACTGAGTTAGATTTTTCTTACTCAAACTCTATTTTATTTTCATATTTTACTCTTTTGTGTACATGGTTGTATATGGTATACCTGGAGGCTTATTGCACTACATTTTTTTTATCTTACAAAGTAGCTTATCTCAGTGTCGTCATCGTTGTTGTGCCACGTAGTCGGGGATCCCATCGCCATTCCAACGTCAATTCAGTTGGAAAGCGAAGCTGTGCCGTGGACATTTTTTTATGTGAGTGAGCCGTTGTACACCAACAAACTCATCGGTCACACAGCTGTACTGGATCCGATGGTACACTGAAGCGAGAGAATAGGAGCACACTGGAATGTTTTTTAATCTCTTTTTTTTTTAAGAATATATATATATATATATATATATATATATATATATATATATATATATATATATATATATATATATATATATATATATATATATATATATATATATATATATATATATATATATATATATATATATATATATATATATATATATATATATATATATATATATATATATATATATATATATATATATATATATATATATATATATAACTGAAGTCAAAGGTATCCTTACACCTCCGAATACTAGACGGAAAAATGCCCATGTCTGTCATTTGAGGGAAGAAGCACGGTACGGGGTTCGAACTGGCGAAATATACCAATGTGTTGCATGCCCCTCATAACCAAAAAACTGAAGTTGTTTGAATCCATGACAGATTGAAATATATACATCTATATGTTTAAGAAAATAATGTGACGAATTTCTGTACGATAAAGGAAGAATATGAGATTGAAATTTGTTCAAGGATAAGGAAAGGAAACAAAGGACAATTAGGATGAAAGCATTTTCTTCCCAGTAATACGTATTTTTTTAAATGTTATTAAGGATGGTTTCATCTAAAAATTCTAATAAATTTGTTTCACAGTGGCTCTTACTGACCAACCTAAACTAACTTTAATAATGGGTGGATTTTCAATTTTTAAATATCTCAGATTTTTGGGAGATATTAGACCATAAAAGAATGACAAATCAGAGCAATTTTTGTAATATATTTTGGATTCATAGAACCATTTTGTTAAAAGTCACTAAAATGTCATTTAAATAATGCGTCTTCATATAATGGGACTATTCTGTTCAGTTGAAACTTTTGATGACCAGTATTTCAATTTAAACTGCTTAATTGTAATAATGCACCGTCATTTGTAAACAAAAAATTGATTTATTTGGCCATCAATAAATATATTTTCAACTGCATTAGACGCATTGGTTCCTACCTTTTATAAAATCAATGTATTAAAATATTACAATATAAGCAAATCTTTTTAAAATATGGTTCAAGTGTCCTCGAGAATCTTTCTCTCGCCAAACCGGTTTGTAATTTAATCACTACACTATCTTTATTTTTAACGAATGCGCACATAACAACTCTTCATGCAGACAAAACAAAACAAATTGAAATGTACAATAAAATTTATTATTAATTGCACATACGACAAGTATCGCCAAAATTCAATCAGTTTTCAAGGCGGAAGCTTATTGGAGCCAAAACAAAGTAGAAAAAATCTTTATATATAATTTTAAACGATGTCAATCGAATAGAGCTCCTTCTCGTAATGGGCATCTATAGCGCATGCAGTAGAACGGTTGCATTATTTATTTATTCAAGGTCGCATCCATATATATAGATGAAACTACATTATGCGCTTTATAAATACATCAACTAAGAATGATGTCTGAAAATTAACACTTTATTTTTAGACATCACTCATAGTTGATTTAAATTTGAAAATTAATATTTCTTCTTATTTTTAATATTTTTTCCTTACCGACACGTGAATCCAAAATAATGTCAAAATTTATGATTCAAAGTTATTGACTATTTATTTTATAATTTAAATGGAATATAATTCGTGAGTTAACGTTTTCATATTTTAAGAAGCTTAGATCTGGCATTTGAAAGAAATCAGCAATATTTATTGAAAGTTAAAAAAATAATTTGATATTTTATAAAATCATTTTTACAATCTACACAGTTACTTTTTTTTAATGAAAAATATTTAAAAGGTAAAACTTCTAAATTTAAAAGGATATTATAAGGTAACACGAAAAGTAAACTAACTCAATCCGGAGTTCGCAAATTAGAATGTACTGAATGTTCATATTTTTATATTGGCAAAACCAAAAGAAATTTCGAAAAACGAGTTAAGGAACATTTAAGATGCCTAAATAATAATTTTTCAGAGTTTCCTAACCACCTAATTAAAAATGACCATTCTTTTGATATCAATCGTGGGTTTGCGGATTCTACACATAAACCGAGGGGGATTGCAGCCTGACAATTTGGAAATTCTCGAGATTAGAAAAAGTATAAAATTAAGTCTAAATATTATAAACAATCAGACCAATTTTAACAATATCCCTCTGCTAAATATGTTTCCCATTTAAAATCCATCCCCCTTGGATATCCAGACCCTGGTCTGCCCGTAAGATTATTTTTTTCCCTGCCACATTTACCATTGAACCACTACTCTCCTCACTTATCTCCCCCTATCTCATTCCTCTTATACTATTTATACTTGCGGAGGAAATATATTGTAAGCCATTTAGTTTATCTTTACCTGACGATGAAGACGAAGGTCTTCAAAACCGGTAGAAAATTTAAAATAAACCAGTGGTGAACACAAAAATATAAAATAAGTGTTTTATTTATTTATTTTATTTCTTCTTACGTAAAACGTCTATTTGTCTTCACATTTTAGGTAAATTGGCAATTACCGTGTTATTATATCATTTTTTCTTTTTTTAGAAATGACAGCGAGCTCTTTTTATACTTAAATTTACATTTTTGAAGTTTATATGATGCAAGTATTATTGTTATATATTCGAAAAATGGACCAGGTTTTAAAATATGGTAAAGGAAGAAGTATGAATTATATAAGGTTATGCCCTAATTTAATAAAACTGAAATTTATTAAATAAAAATTGTATTTTATGTAATAACGAACACACAACGAAATAATTTAAATTATGCAAATAACATAACTTCGATAAATTTACATTGATTATAAATACGGAATATTCGATACTAATTTTTGCGTGAAGCGATCCAATAGGCTGGTAGCGGTTTAAGTAGATTAGCCACTGTGGTCCGAGCAGGGCACTAGGGCGGCTTTAGCAGGCGGCAATGCTGGTCTATACAGGGCGTCAGAACGGCTCTAGGTAGGTGGCAGCTCTAGCTGGCGGTAACGCTGGTGAGAGATGCAGTGGGGACGTCTTGACTGGTCGGCTGCTGGCTGGTGACTTTCTTGGCTGGAGCTGACAGTTATTTTATAGCAGCTGGGCGGCTCACTCTTCCTCTTCAGGGTGAAGTGGTTGTAGCTGTCACTATCGGGTCCCTGGTGAATTGAAGATTAATTTAATGGGTAGTCGATCCACCCTTTTTACAGCGACCATGATGTAGTTTTGGGCATCGTAAGTTGTTTGTTTAACGTGTCAAACATTTGTAGGTATTTTTTATCAATCACCAGGTCTTTATTGTCACATTCCAGTTTACTAAATACATATTCAAGTGTAGCTATGATTAATTTTGGGGAAATAGTATCTCCTTGATAAACTCCCTTACGTATTTGGAAGGTTTCAGAGGGTTTGTGGAGACTTATTTTTGCTGTTGCATCCTTATGGATGTTATTGAACAACTTAATGTATGTCCTCTTAATGCCTTGTGTTTTTAAAGCTTCTGGTATGGCAACTTTTTAGATTGAGTCAAAGGCCTTTTCGTAGTCTACGAAAACTAGGTATAGAGGAAGTTAGTTTTCTTCGCATCGATCTTATATTTTCCGCAGCACTTATATATAAACTATGGTACTCAAACCTTTTCTGAACCCAGCCTGTTCACGTGGCTGATTCGTGCCAAAAATTCTCGAGAGTCGGTTGGTTAAGATGTGGGAAAAATAAATAATATAGTGTAGCTAACATGCTTATCGGGCGGTATTTCTTAAGATCCTCGTGCTCGCCTTTCTTATGGAGAAATATTACGGTTGCAGATTTCCAATCTTCTGGAATGTCTTTTTGTAGAAAGCACTTATTGAAAAGTGTTGATAAGACAGTATCCACTTCTCGACCTGTTTGATTTAGGACATCAATGGACAAACCCTCGGTACCAGAGGCCTTACCGTTGATTTCTCCTGGTAAGGTCATCGGGATATTTTCGTCCTCAGTTATTTCCAGATTTGAGTTTGTATCAGGATACAGTTACCGTATCTGTATCGGCATATAGTTCTCCATAAAATTCTTCCGCTCTCTTCAGGATAAGGTTTTGTTATTTAGTAACACTATTATCAGAATGTTAAACCATTTTTATATTACATTCGTGGATATTTTTGCGAATATTTTGGCGTAGCATTTTATTGATCTCTGAGAAAGATAGTGATGTAGCAGTGAGTTTTTCAGATATTATTTTTCTTTTTATTTTCATAATACATATACATCATCATCATCATTGTCAACCAGGGTCGATCCACTGCTGAATTAAGGTCTCCCCAAGTTGACTCCAAATAATTCGTTTTTTTGCTCGTTGATGTCATGTGATGCTGCCATGCTTCCTGATTTCATCTATCCAGCATACTTTCGTTCTACTTCTGTGCCTCTTTATGCATCTTGGGTACCATTGGATTATTTCGGATGTTCATCGGGAGTCTGACATTCTATTTAATTTTTTTTGAATTTTTTTATATATTTTTTTTCCGAATTAATCACAGGCGATCTTTCAATAGTTCAACTATATTAAATATCAAAAGCGTCACGTGGCGCATATTAGTGCTAACTTTTCCGCACTTCAACGAACGATTCAGCTTTGTGGATCTAAGTAAAGAATTAAGTGAATGGTTAAAAAAGTTCAAATTCACTAACAAACTTAAAAAACCGACTAGTCAACTCTATTCCCTTTTTAACATTTAACCTCTTGATACTTCACTGCGATTTGTATTCTATTGATCGACAAGACAATCTTTTCAGTTATGCATTTTATACGACACTAGTTGACACTGCATCAAGACTCTGAAGGCGATTACGTAAGTCCACCGTAGAGCATTGAACTTGTATTTCTGGATTCAGTGAAGGTTAAGTAAATGACATAAGGAGCTCGTTTACTTCAAAAGCCTTTGGTCTATTCATATATACGTTAAAGCGCAGATTCACTGTCAAATCAATTGAAGTGCGCAATAAAATATGAAATCCGAATATTACACCTAATATAAGTTATTTTAATTTGTTTAGTAAAACACTGTTCATTCCACTCCATATAACGGTTTACCGGTTTCAAGGTTCTCACCTCATCATCAGGGTGGCACAAACATTACTAGTTTGTGCTTTCTTTGTGATGAGGTTAAAATCGGTAGGGTTATATCGTTACATCGGTAGGGTTATATCGAGACCTTGAAATAGGTAGGGTTATATCGTTACATAGAGTGGAATAAACAGTGTTTGACTAAACAAATTACAATGTCTAATGTCTTAAATATAAATAATGATGTAATTTAAATTATTTAGGGATTTCTTGTATTATATCATATTAAAATAAGCTGGACAAATAACAGCGTCATAGAAATGGTTGTCTTAGATTTATTTTTAACCTAAGAAAGCACGATTATATCACTTCATACCTGAAGGAGCTCAACTGGTTGATCGTGAGAAATATAAGCAAAATTCACATACTATTGTATAACATCTTTAACTGACTCGCCAGTCCCTCTTATTTCGCCGAAAATATTCAGCGTCTTTCATCGCTTAAACAGATATTGTTTATTGACTTTCCCAGTTCACCGCTCTTCTTTTTTTTACATCGTCCTTTACTTACCTCTAAACTAATGTTAGACTCGTTTCATCTTTGGCATGCTGTAAGAAACGACTGGAAAACCTCTAAACTTTTTTTTTTTTTTTTCTGGCGAGTTTATTGTAATTACAATACAATCTCGTTATTACAATATAATTACTTGCCCTTTTAAACTTTATGTTAGGCAGTAATATAACGTGTTCAATTCTTGATTTTTCTTTCCTTTGATTGATGATATTTCAGTTTTGCTTTTTGCTACGTGTATTGTTCATAAATTTTGTAAAGGTGAATAATCATTTGAATATTGTTTGCGACCATGTAATTTTCTCTATTTACTATTGTCAGGTTGGTTGGAAGAGATTGTTACCTGGCAACAACCCCACTATATTGTTTTACAATGCAGTTTTGAATAAATAAATAAAATAACTATCCGCATAAGTATATCTCAAAACATTTGACATACTCCTGTTCCCTCTTAACATTGACTGGTGCACATTTAATCTGGGACCTCGTCATTTATCCCAAAATATTTAGTGTTGGCAGTAGTGCTCACAAATATACAACTTGTGTACAATTCCTATGACATCTACTGTGGCGTGGAAGGCAATGGGAAACCACCCTATTATTTTTTCCATAAAAACCATATGAATATTCTCAACAATTTGTGAATCATATTCCTCAGCATAGAAGTCACGACGAAGAAGAATATTATGATTGAATTTTCGAGGCGTTTGATTTTCCTTAATTTATTTCCTTTTCGGACATCAATTGTTTACTATGTTACGTATTTTTATAGGATACATATTCCTCTATCATTTAAATCAATTGGATCTTACACACGGCATGCAGTATCAATGTTCAGATAGATAAATGAGCCCTGTTTAGCTCCACAATCACATTCAATGCTACTTGCATTTAATAACTCAATCTTAGCTTGCTCACCTTGCATCTAGTCAACCATATTCGCAGTCCATTCAGGGTTCCAGTCTATTCAGGGTTCCCGAAGTAGGCCAAGGCAGTCTCCTAGTCCCATTTTCCCAAGAGCTCTTTCCAGGTCACATATATTGTTTCTTTTCTTTTCAGATAACGTACTTTATCGATTTTCCTTACCCATTCGTTACTAATTTTGAGCTTAAGAAATTTACACAGAGTATCGTTGGCAATTTAATTTTTAAACATAATAAAATTCACATTTTTTCAATCTATCGCATATATAGTAGTGCCGTGAGCTTTATTTTTCTTCACTATATCCATATATTTAGGTGAAAAGGCTTAAAGTTTTATTGCGTTGTCGTTGAGTTTTTTGATGACGAAAATAAAAATAGTAAACAGAGAGAATTCATCGTTTTTACTAGTGTAAAATTATACAAATAATGATAAAAACCATTTAATTAAATATTGTACTTTGAAAAACATTTTTTTTGAGTTTGAGAAACAAATCGACCGCAGAAAAAAATATAATTTCAAAACATTTCATCTTGTATCATAAAACGATTGTTTTTTTTATTTTTTGAAATATTTTCTATAAAGATTTGTTCACATTATTATCACAAAAAACATCGACTAAGGCAATGTTTGGAGGTTTGTCGCTTTTTAATCCATGTAGTACGGTTTTAATAACTTGAAGAATATAAACGGATATTCCGTTGATATGAACTGAGGGGAAATTTTTGGGTATTTATTAACGATGGCTTTGTTAATAAAGCCAAAGAAAAATTTGACTGAATCATGAAAAGTTTTTTTTTAAAGGAAATATTTTAAACATTAGATAAATTATAGGAGTTATGTGAGCAGGTTTGTGGATGTAAAAGAAGCAAAAGTTTGGCGATTCTTCCTCTTTGCTTATCCCGATATGGAGACGGCGTGATGGTAAGTATGTAAATAACGTGTAACGAGCACTCACAGCTCCGCTATCTGAGTACAAAACAAAAATGAACTGAAGTGTATTTTTCAAGTTACTCTTATATAAATTCAAGTACAAGATTATATTTTTTAAGTTGCATACAAAGTTTACGAGTATTCAATTGTTTTATCTCTTGTACCTTCAATTGTTAAGCAACAAATGATCAGTTATTTGTCGAGTACTTTTTTATTGATTTAGTATTACGAGTATTTTAATAATGCCACTCCACAAGAATCACGTTGACAGCGTAATACTATACACGTTTCTTGCTCAACTTTATGAAAGAGCATTGAACTTACATTTGCTGCAACACGTTGAAGGTTAAAAGATGACATCCGGGTTTCTGTGTATGCAACTAGTGTAAGTATTTGTAGTCTATGGGTTAGTTATAATTTCTAAGCAAAAACTTGCTTACTATGTTCAATCAAAACCCACGCGTATAATCTATAACAGAGGAATGTTATAGTAAATTAAAATGCATATACGACAGAATTATTTCCTGCTTATAGTGACGCAATGATAAATTGCGTTTTAAAAACGGATTGTGTTACATCAGTCGAATATATCTATACATAAAGCATAATATTGTGATAAACACAATATTTTTAAAGATAACATTTGATTTATGTTTTCAATTGTCAGTTTAAAAAACACAATATCGTTCGTTACTGGGCCTCGTAGTCGAGGATATCCTCTCCCTTTTAACGTCAATTCAATTGGAGAGTGAAGCAGTGCCGAGGAGTTTTTTCTAGTGAGTCGTTGCACACCAACAAACTCACCGCCGTACTAGATCCGATGATACACCGAAGTGAGGCATGTTTTTTCCTCTTTTTGAAATAATATATATGACCGAAGACATATGTATCATTATACGTCCGAATACTAGGTGGAAAAAAATGTCTGAGTCATTCGAGAGGAGTAACACAGCGCGGGGTTCGACCTGACGATCTTCCGCACCGAAGTCCAATACGTTACCTCGCGGCCATGCGCCTCATAATTAATATACTTGTGGCACGTGAAGCTTTAAAAAGCATTGCAACTTGTTTTATCAAACAACCGGTTTTAAGTCATTTCATCATCAAGAAAACACAAACAAGTATTTTTTGTGCTCCCCTGATGATGAGGTGAAAGTCTTAAATGTCCTTAAACCTCCACAATGTTAATGCCTTAATTATAAATAAAAAACTTTAGAAACCATTTGAAGACCACTTTTTTTGGAAAGTCTTATCAAAATTTATAATTTAATAAAAACACTACACACATAAACTATGCTACACCTAAAGTCGACCGTGTTACGATCACGTATTGGAAGATATATAAATGCTTATTTGTAGCTCGTCTTCCCATGATAAATTTTCCGCGGTTTTCTTACCAAATATGTTTTTTGGAACACATGCAGATGCGGAGAACACCTTGTTTTATAGATTTTTTTTTTCGCCTAGTATTCGGGAGACTAAGGATACCTATGACTTCGCACATATCTTTTTTTTCAACAAAGAGAAAGAAAAAAAAACATGCCGATGTGCTTCGATCGTCTCATTTCGGTGTGCCATTGGATCCAGTACAGCGGCGTGATAGGTTAGTTTGCTGGTGTGCAAAGGCTGACTTAAAAAAACCTTCACTTTCCAACTGAATTGTCGCTAGAATGGTGAGAGGATTACGAGGTTGAGCAACAAAGATGCATTATTTGTATAATATTATAAATTATGATGTAATAATATTGCTGATATATGTATTAATTCAACGGAGTGATCTTGAAACTGACAAGGTTTTCAAGCGGTTTTCCAACATGTTTATCTTGAAGTAAAGAGAAAATTTCCTTCATTTTATTACAATAAATATATAACAGTGCATAAGTGCCAACATTTGAAGAGTAAAACTCATAAATCACTCAAGACCCAAAAAATACGTAAAGAGTTATAAGAAAAAAAATGCACATTTTCTACATTGTTTGTGAAAAATAAAAAACATACGAATTATATAAAGCTATTTTTATGGGTTGAATTCACATACATATATGCCATTTATGGGTATATTGTCGCTTGTTGATGTACTGTTTTTCCATAAGAAAAATCAAAAACATGGTTTTTTATATGTGGTTTATGAGTTTTGCTCTTCATTTATGTATGGAAGTGAGACATGGCTTGCATTTGAGAAATTAATAAAACAAGTCGAATAAAAACGCAGTAAATGCGTGTGCTGAAAATAACAGGTCGAGTGTAGATTTATGATGGAATAACAAATATAATTATTGGGGATGATTTTTTTTTAACTTTCGTACTTTCAATTGCTAAGCAATATGTTATGTGTTAAGTTAAGCTTTTGTGTTAAGTAAGGTTGAATATAGTACAATAAGGTGATTTGGACATGTAAATGAAATTTTTAAAGAAGAAAAGTTTAGACGAATGGAAGGAACTATATGAAAATATGTGTATACATGTGGAAAGGCGAAGGAAGTATAATGTGATAAGAAAGTTTGGAACTCTGTCATTCTGCCTATCCAAACCGGAAAGGGGTTATGGTTTGTATGTAAGTACTATAATTCTGAGTTTTGATTATATATCTTTTAGATTTATTTTAAATAAACAACCGTTTTTTTTTGTATTACGATTTTCTTTTTAATATTTTTATGTCAACAGCAATTTGGTTACAATTAATTATACGTTGTAATTTCTCGCTCCCGATAATGCAATAATTTAGTGTGGTTGGTGGATATTTTTGATGTACATAGATATTGTTGAGTTTAGAACGATCTTTTTCCGACATCTCTTTATATTTCAAAATAATTTAATCCTTTAATTAACATATATGTTATTTAATGTCTTATTTTTTATTATTTCATTAAATACGTGAAAATCAGTAATCTGTGTTTACTGATTACTTTATATAGTTTTTAATTTCAAATGTTATTTTTGTTTTATATTAATAGCTTTATAGTATAAATAGGCCAAAACCCGTACGGCTGTCGAATACTTGGATTCTCGAATCCAAGTATTCGACAGCCGTATTCGAAATTTGAATCTCGGTGGGTTCGTGATACTGAACGAATTTTAAATACCTAGCTAACAATTTTTGAACCGGTGTAAAAGGGGACAACGTATAAATGATATACGAGTTTATAAACAAATTTTACATTTATGAATATGTATTTTCATAAATGTAGAATTTGTTTTACTTCCGTGAATATTTCACGGGTTGCAACTAGTAGCTTTATAATGCCAAAGAACACCCAAACGATAAAAAAAAAAACAAAATAAATGTTATTCAAATCAAGAAAATCGAATAAGATATGCAAACTTTTTATGCAACACTCAAAATACTATGAAATAAAAAAAAAGTTTGTGACATTTGCCATACCATGTATTGATAAAACTAGTATTTAATATGCGACAACAGATTGCAGTCATATTAATTTGACATTGCATCGGTCGAAGGAGATCGCTATTATGTTAAGTGTAATGACAAAGCTAACATATACCCATCGGCGGTATGTTGAGCAGGATAATGAATTCGGGAGTCAATCACGTAATGAGGATCTCATCCAGGGTAATTTTGCAGTGATTAACATAATTTTACAAAATAAAAAATATATTTTTCAGCTAAATATGCGATGTATTTGAATTGAAGTTGGGTAATCCGGAAAGTAATTTCTTATTTTGAGGTAACGTGAAGTTTTCCCCCTTTAGAGTATCTTTTTTTCTTTTTAACCTGGCGAGCTTATTGCCATGTGGCAATCTCTTTCAACCAACCAGAAATATGTTTTTATAGACCCTAAGTGTTAACCAGACTGAAATTTTATTAAAAAAAATCTGGGTTCTACCGGAGATCGAACCCGCAACTTCCGAATCGGCAGACAAGTGTCTTACCACCAGGCCACGGAGGTCGTCTTGTAGATCCCAAAATAAAAAGTAATCCGAGGATGCTATGTTAGGTGAGATATTCAGCTTTACCAATTATTGCCGGGTCTGCATCGAGACGGGAGGGCTGGCGTTGTACTGGGGAAAGATAACACATTTATTGGCTGAATGCTGCATTCAATTTGTCAGATTGTGAACAGTTATTCTTCGAATTGATTGTCTGGTTGTGTGGGGAGCTCGTAGTAGACAATAATATCCTTCAAATCGCACCAAATACATAGCATGAACTTTTTTGGACGGATAACAACCGTCGAAGTGGTTAAAAATGGTTTATCTTGCTGCTCCAAGACCTCTTCTGCTGGATATTGTTGTAGTCGATCTACTATTCGTCACTAGCCACAATTCGTTTAGAAGTGGTTAAAAATGGTTCACCTTGCTGCTCCAAGACCTCTTCTGCTGGATATTGTTGTAGTCGATCTACTATTCGTCACTAGCCACAATTCGATTAGAACTGGTTAAAAATGGTTCACCTTGCTGCTCCAAGACCTCTTCTGCTGGATATTGTTGTAATCGATCCAATATTCGTCACTAGTCACCATTCGTTTAGAAGTGGTTAGTTTAAGTTACTTTTTTGGACGGAAATTCAATAAATTATGTTTTTTCGCTCAAACTGCGTGGTACCTAAAATTCGCCACATGTTCGTTGACAGTGGTTTACGATATTTTCAGTATCTCAGTAATCTCTGGTGTCGTTCAATGCTGGTTATTCTCGATCAAAGTCCTAATTTGGTCGTCATTAGTGGTATTTGACCTTTTAGAAATATCATTTTTGAATGTCGTATCACCATTTGTTTTTGTTTGTGTTGTATTTTTCCTTTGTGTTAGTAAAAAAGCTTATTTAATTCCATCTTCAAAACGATTCCACGAAAACCTCATTTGGGTAAACAATGTCAGAAAAAATACATTTCAAAATTATATATGTTGAGGACATTTGGAATGAAGTGAGTAACCAAAATATTGACCTAACGACATCTATCCGAGAAATATGAAACTGCTATCCAAATCCACCAGAAACTGCACAAATCTTCCAGTTTTCCATCAGATATATAAAAGAAAGAATTTCAAATTTTTTTCCGTAGCTTTGATTTGGCACATTTTAATTTATTAAGTTTTTTGATAGAATAAATAATTCAGGAAACCAGTTAAAGCGAAGAAGTTTTAAGCAATAACATTAAATCTAAACCAGTATAAAAGAGAAAATTAAACTAAAAGTATTAAAAATCATATTAACTATATTTTATATTTGTATGCTTCATCACATGGACACGCTAAGCTCTTTAATTATTTTCTGTTTTGTATACTTAACTGATCTATTGTAATCGAGTAGATCATATCGCTAGTGATTTGAATCAAAATCCTGGCTTAAGTGTCACTTCTTGGTATTAATATATCTACTGCAAAATTATTATCTTTAAGGCCTTGTTTTCCAAATAGGTGGTTTTATTCTTAAAAATTTAAATAATGTATTATACGTTTAATTAAAAATAAACTCCTATATTAGTCAAATAGTGAATCTTTGTAATACAATATTACTTCTTAAGTGTATTTTTTTATATATAAAAATAATGTGGTAAACGCCAGTAAATTCATCTTAAGGTATTCTAACTAGAAATTTGAAAAAATCTTTTTTTTTTAAGTTTAGACCTTTTAGGATATGTTCTCAAAAGGAAATGTTAAAATTCTCAATATTTACGAATTTATAGCTATAAACGAGGCAGCAATTACGTCGCGTCGGAATGACTCAGACAATAATCTCAAAACTTGATACGCGTTTTTCTTGAAACTAGGTACTTTTTTCGACCTGGTCGACATAAAATCTCAAGTTCTATCCAATCGATTGCCTTCAAATTTAGTACAAAACTTTAATAAATGTTTTTATATCGTCCCTACCTTGAAAAATTTAAAACGGGGTTTGTTTTTTTAAATTAAATTTTTTTATAATAAAGGACAAAAAATTAACATTTTTTCAGACAGCCGCCATTTTACATTTTTTATTTTTTGGTACCTACTATAACGGCATTAATTTTTATCAAGAAACTGTGTAGGATTTTTTAAATTTACGAAAAGGCTCCAATCATGTCGACCAGTTTACCCCCTTTTTTTCACGTCAAGATATAATAGCTGATAACATTTTGAATCTTTTGTGTATTTTCAAATCATCAATAAACAAAATGTAAAAAAAAAATGCGCAGAAAAAATATTTTTCGTTTTTTTTTAATTTAGCCTGAAAAACGTCCGAAATTCACGCCTATAGAGTAGAATACCCCTTTAATGGACATAGTCCTGAAAATAAATATGAAAGACTGAAAATATAAAGAACTATGCTATTTGATGTGTTTAGGTACATAAAATGAGTACTTAGCTATTCTATTAATCGAATCCATTAACCCTATTAGTTTTATCAGGGACATATGGATACCACAAAACGCCCTCTTCCATGTCGGTTTATAGCCTGGTTAGATTGAACTAAAGTTCTATAAACTACCTAAGACGGACGTCGATCTACAACTAACGTCTGTTGAAGCTGAACTAGCTCTAATGCAATCCAAGACTATTGTAGTAAATTGTTTTAAGGATATTTACATAATTAAATAAAAAACAAATCCATGAGGTTGATTTAATTAGTCGAGATTTCACTTAAATAGCTACTACCCCCAATTTGGTCGACTTCAATTAACAAATATCTACTACCAGCTTTATTTCCGGTAATTAAAATGATTTCTGTTAAAAAATCTGTTTGAAAAATAAGGGAAAAATGGTTGAATATGAGGATTTTTTTACCTTTTTCACTCCGCATTGGTTACCTTTATAAATGTAACCCATTTTGATCATACGTTAGTTTTTACATTTTAACCTTAAATGATAATAAAAATAAGCTAAAAACAAAATTTCTGTTAAAGGCGATCGAAGATTTTTCCTTATGAATACGACATCGAGTTGTTTATAAAAAGAGAAAAAAATGCAGAGACTATTTAAGATCTGAAAAACGCCGACTTGAATGAGACCCAAGGTTATACTCTTACTATGTCACATCATGGTCATAACGCAACTGAAAATCAATTCACGATTGTATTGCACTTTAGTTGTATATAGTGTAACCTTTATTTCCGTGTTGCAGTAATATGTTACTAAGCTTTTAGGGAATTTTTTTTCTAACCTAACCTAACCTTTATTTCCGTGTTGCAGTAATATGTTACTAAGCCTTTGGTGATTTTTTTTTCAAAATTGGCTTCTGATGGGAATCGAACAAGAGACACTTTATCAACTAGGCCACAAAGGTCGTCGTAATTGACAATATGAAATCTGGAATAAGTAGAAAGGATGACAATGAGGGAGTGAGTTGGTATTTAATATTTATTAGAACACAACTGGGTCAAGGTTTAGAATCTACTGTTAATGATATTTTTTTCAAAAACAAAATACTTTGTTATACTATTTTAAACTGCATGGTCAATAAGGGAAACCTTGGCCAGCGAGATGGATACTTAATCTAATCATCTTGGAAAATTATTCCACGTTGATTCACTCATTGCCAATAAAATGGCAAGCTTTTATTGACTCACCCTAGACATCAATCCTAAAATAACCACTATCCTGCAAAAATCATTACGAGGTATGCACCAAGGTTAATGCACGGCCAAGAATTCGACGTAGAACATAGAGTGCATTGACCAAATAGTTATTTATTTATTTTCATGACTATTTATTTCCATAGTTAAAAATACTAAATGTTCCTTTTTAGGATGAATTTGCATCCCAAGACCTTGGTGTATTCTAATTTAACCTTTCAGTTTGGTGAACTTAAAAGTGGTTTGCTATAAAACATTAACGTTTAGATATGGACAAACTATCTGCATTTTTTTAATTGACTTTTTCTTTAAATAAAATTCTCAATATTGTTAACAAATTAGAATCCTTCTAAAAATATTTACTCATTAACGTTTGGGATTGTCATCAGCGAGCTGGAATATATTTTGTTACGGTGATAAATACTTGAATAAGAATTTATCCTACTAGGTTTAAACTATAACGGTATATAAAACTATGTTCTTTAAGAATATTGTTTGGTTGTTCTTTCTGGATCAATTCGCAAATAACATCATTTGGCATTGCGTCGAAAAGAGTTTCAGTAGTTTCCGAAAGAATACATCTTAACGTATACTAGTTCCAACCCGTGAAATATTCACGGAAGTAAAACATAAATGTAAAATTTGTTTATATATATCATTTATACATCGTCCCCTTTTACACCGGTTCAAAAATTGTTAGCTAGGTATTTAAAATTCGTTCAGTATCACGGACCCACCGAGATTCAAATTTCAAAATACTTTCGGAGAGAATCCAAGTATTCCTCTCTCGCTCTCTTGTATTCAAAATTCAATTCTCGTATTCTTTCTTTGACGACAAACATCGTATGGGTTTTGGCCTATTTATACTATGATACAATTTTTGACTGATACAGTGGCGTCATCGGATAGTTTTGCTGTATTCTATGTTTTTTTGCGAAAGTAATAATAATAATCATAAAAAAAACAATTTGTAAAGTTCTGTTTAGAGAGCAAACTCTCTCCTCAAAGCCGTTCGAACTCGAGATTCAAGCCCACTATTATTGACAGGTTTAAAAAAAACACGAGTTATGCGTAAGTTTGGGAAGTTGGTAGTGGTGTGCAAGAACTTATACGCATCTGCATATGTTAAGAAAAATCAAAGGAAGACAAACTATGAAAAAACCTATATAGATTTTCCGATGTGTGACAGTAACACATTCAGTTTTAGTTGGAGAGTCGAGTATGTGTGTAGTGTTCATATATAATCAGAAAATTTGTTAAGGCTTTCCAAAAAGGTTTCTCTTCAACTGCTTCTGTAAAACTGTACTTTTTTCAATAATAATAAAAAGAAAATTTATTTAGCACCGTTTGAATAGCAAACTCTCATTAAGGGAGCTCTAACTCGGAACTTGAACACATTACAACATAATTGACAGATCAAAAATACAACAAAATAAATAAATACGAGCATTAGTTGAATGCAAGGATAGGAAGGTTGTGACTATGGTCATCAGCTTAGTTACTTCTCCGCATCTATATATGTTCAGAAAAACATATTTGGTAAGAAAATCGCAGAAAACTTACCAAGGGAAGTCGAACTGACAAATCATTTGTAAACCAAACGGCATTTTTTCTTAATGTCATCATTCTTTATTCTGACACCCATTGTTTTTCCACACATTCTAAGGAAATGTCTAATTTATTCTGCATTTATTTTATTTTGGCTTAACGAAACAGATAAAAAAAATTATGTACAAAAAAATTATGAAAGAATATCCGAATATTATATTAATTTAATGTTAAAATTATTTGATAATATATGTGGATATCTTAAATATTACCGTTGTTATTAAAAAATATGTGCGTATGTCTTAAAAGTAATTAAATGATACTCGTATAATCATGATTATAACAGTCCTTGAATCTGTTTGTAGTTGATAAATGTGCGTATGTCTTAAAAAGTAATTAAATGATATAATCATGATTATAACAGTCCTTGAATCTGTTTGTACATAGTTGATATACTAGTATAATGTTATGTTATAAAATACCTTGACAAAGATCTATCGATTTGTAATACTTAAAAAAATAATCTTTTAAGTCGAATATCTTCCGAAAAACCTTGAGGGGATTATATATTATTTGACGAATAGTAAATAATCATGTTCGAATATCATGCTAAGCACAGAGTTGTTTTTCAAAAATTTTAGCAAATAATTGTCAACACTTTTATTTAAATTCAAGTATGGGAGTGAAACGTGGACATGGAAAATGAATGAATGAGCCGAGTAAATGCAGTGAAAATACGTGCCCTGTAAATAATATGTGGTATGTAACACAATGAGAAATTTAATTATTTGGGTTTACATATCAAACGATATTTGACACATTTTTATTTGCGGTTTACTCGATGCGACTTTGGAACGAACTTTCAAGATTTATCAGATGTGAACTATCTTTATTTGTGTTGAAAATATAATTTAAAAAATGTAACATCACTCAGAATATCCTTTCATCATTAGTTTAATTTCTTTCACTTTCTTATCCTTGAACTAATTCATTTCCTCTAGTTCTACCATTATTAATAGAGATAAGTTATTTGTTTATTTTTTACTTAAATTTAACCGAATTTACTCGTATATATATTTTTTGTAAAGTTTGTCAGGTACTAATTAGTTAAACGTATCCAAGATGAGCTGGTTGGTTGGAAGAAATTGGTGTATAGCAATAACTCCGCTAGATGTACTATGTTTAAATATGTACACAAAATAATTAAAATAAAATGAAATAAATATAAACTTAAAATTTATATATTAAACAAGGTGAAAAAGTCACGTTCAGGTGGTTTGGACATGCTAAAAGTGTGGGTGACGAAGGACTTACCAAATAAATTTATAATGTAAGCACAATAAGGAATGGGTGGATTAAGTGAAGGAAAGTTAGTTATTAGAGAACATAATGACCTGCGTGCGAAGATGTACGTATGGTGAGGAGGCGAAGGAAGTATGTCGTAGTGAGAATTTGGAAATGGTTTATATATATTTACTACTATATAAAAAAGCGTTCTCGTATTTTATCACAAAATCATTTTTTCCATACTTATCGTTGATGAAAAATAAAATTAATGGATTCTGAAATATATTTTGAGACTTCCTTGTTCTTCGTATTGATTGCATAAGGTATTTTGCAGTGTTAACAGCTTGGTTTTGTTTATGTTGTAGACAGCTTGGTTTTGTTTATGTTTTTATTTCTGCATTCAAGTTACGGTTGAGATTCCGCTACAGACAACGCGGAATCGGATGCGCATGCACTTGTTGGAAAGTTGACTATAAACAAGCCCTGAAGATTAAAACTCCAACGTTTTCGAAACGTCGGCACTTGAAAACGTCGAAAGAGGAAGGTTTTTGCAAACTCTTATGCTACTCCTCAACATATCCGAATTGATGATGTGGACATCTCGAAAAGCGTGGTCGGAAAATAGCATATCTGGGGTCAGCAACAATATTAATCCATCCTTTCCTGTGATGTGATGTATTAGTAGCACACATTGCTTCAAAAACTTTAATATCTCTATAAATATAATAAATACTGGGTTCAGTTTTTAGGTATTCCTCCGTAATACATTTACGCATTGAATGACAACATACTATTAATAATAAATAGTTCTTATTGGTCACATCAAAGATATTTTGTGAGAATTGGGAATAAATTCACCAATACAATCAAATGTGTGACGTAGGTATATTCATTCTAAAACAGCTATGGGCGAGGAAGCGACGCTATTCACGTCTCACTCTCACTCTACTTCGGTATATGGGAACGCAAGAATAGAATCTCAGTTTGCAGTTGCGTTTCTTCCTTTGAGATATAACATACACAGTGTTAGTCCGTCTCAGGTCTTAGTCGCTCTAGCGCATTCATCTGAGGTGGTCTTTTTGCCCGTTTTGTGAACGTCAGCCGATGTTTTTTTCATGTTTTCAGCAATTAAATTTTAACTTATATTACTTTTGACTTCAAATTTAATTAATTTAAGCGATTGGCTATGAATAGTCTTTTTTACATGTGTATTGAATACACATCACCGGAACGGGCGGATTTTTTTAGCGCAGGAAGGGAAAGGTTAATAATAATGATGTAATTATAGTAAAATGACAATTTATATAATGCCGTTTAGAGAGCAGACCCTCCTCAAGGGGGCTCTCATTCGGGAATGAAACTCACTAGTATCAACAGAGTCTGTGGCCGCGGTCTAAGTTCGATTCCTGGCGGATTCACTTCCGAACTAGTTTTACTCATAGGTTAAATCTTATATTATATTTCTGTAAAGCTTGTATGCTGCTTATTATAAACTCAAAGTTACTTGCCTGCCTATCGTCTTGGTAGTTGAATATATTTACCATCGGAACTTTGGGTTTGATATATGAAGAATGTGTGCATACTGACGTTTAACAGCACGTACACTACTTACGTATCGTCTTTCATCTACAGGATGGCTTACGATCACAAGAAAAAACCTATCATAGAGTATTGGCATAAAAAAGATAACAAAACATTAAATAAGTTGGTGTAAGGGGAGGAAGGGGGTGGTTGCGTTTATCAATGTTACGAAATACTATATTGCTATATAAAACATACTAAATATATTAATTATAATGTCTTTTTAAATATTATTATTTCAATAAAATACTTATAACATAAATTAGATTGCTTCTCAATAGTCAATACATTACCATATATTTTGTTATTTAGACGTTGAAATTTTAAAATAAAAATTTCCGCAACTAAGCAAATTAAAATTCAAATGTTATTTTGTACCACGATATAAATGAATGTTCTTGAAATAGTTATAAAATAAACTGATAAAGTTTATGAATGATAACATGTTACCAAGTATTGCTTTGAACCCTTTTAACAAATTAATTAGATATTACTATTTTGTGTCCTTGGTCAATTATAGTAACACTGTGTGACGTAAATAAGTCAAGATACACGATTGATAAAATATTTATACTCATTATGTTAGATATGTGTTAGTATGTTTCAAAGAAATGTTTATATAAACTTGCTATCTAGTTATTTGAAAAGTAGGTCATTTACGAAATACAAAATTAATTCAAATTGATGTCATCAAAATATCAAAGTCGCCCGACTCTAATTACTTATAAATATTATTGATTAATTATTTTCAAATGATAAAATTCTTCAGATGTATTAGGTGTTAACAAAAGTTGTGTCCGTTTTTTTTTCCAAATTTAAAAATGAGCATCAATAGTAAAACAAAATGGTAAAGGTACGTCATTCGAAAGAAAATGTTCTGCTCTACAAGATATTGTGTTTGCTTTTACGTTATATATATTATTTTATTTGATTACAAGCCTTCAAAATGGAATGTCAAGTAGACGAAGGTGAGCATTTTCGACACCTCAATCGAGGGAATAAAACTGCCAAAGCTGCTCTCGATATTTGCGAAGTGTACGGTGAAGATGCTATGAATGAAAGGACAGCTCGTCGATGGTTTTTCCTTCAATAATGACGTTGAAATGCGGACATGGTTGGACGAATTCCTCGAGTCAAGACCGGATTGCTTTTATCGCACAGGCATTAAAAAACATGTGGAACGTTGGCAAGAAGCTGTAAATCATGAAAGAGGATACATTATTGACTAATTTGTTGTAATTTTTTTTGTGTCCTTTTGTTCTCTTCATTTGGAAAAAAACGGGTACAACTTATGTTAACACCCAATATTTAAGACACGTTTATGTAAAAAAAAAATTGATAAATTAATCGATAACACAATCATTTTCCAAATACTGTTTACAAATTTATATCTTAAGAACTTATCTAATTTATATATTATGACTATGTACTAATTTAATTTTAATCTCCTACGCATCATTTTATTTTTAATAATCTTAATATTTCATTTCATAGAAATATTTAATAAATAGTTATTAAACACGTACACACTACTTATTAGTAGACAACAATTCTTCTACAATTACTAAATATTTTTTTGTTGACCACGATAGAATATTTATTATTAAATTTCGTTCGAATGGAAAAATGTATCGAATAATTTTTGTTGGTCCCTGTTCGTCTTGAAAGACAATGTATAAGCTGTGATATAAAATACACATAAATTGTTCTATATAATAGAAAGCCCTAATAAAAATAAATTCGAATCAAAATTTATTTAAAAGATTCTTGGAGTTGGTGCTATATATTCTGAACTGTATACACCAATTCTCGAACCACAGCTATGGCCTCATCTCCAACACCATATGATTCCTGGTCGAAAAATAATAACCCCCTACTTTGAGCATAAATATAACCACTTTACTAGATTATGCCTGTGACGAATTGGCCTTATTCTTGATTGATAAATTTCATTTATCTTTCTGAAATACTTGAAACATTTTTACTTTTCACATATTTCCGAAATCCACGTTATTGCATACACACGTTATTGCATATCCACGTTATTGCCTATCCACGTTATTGTATATCCACGTTATTGCATATTCATACTATCAACATTTTAATATCATTTTCGAATAACTTTTAATCTGATGCTTATTATTATGGGCATCAGTTATTTAATAACATACTTATATGGAAACCTTTAAAAGCTCGTCAGTACTCGCTTTTTCCCTGTCGAAGAGTCGTCTTGTTAATTACTTTTACATTTCGGGGACTGAGTTAGCAAAAATCCTCACTTTCCCTCAGGAATGTTATATAGACCAGTGTTCCCCAACCTTTTTAGACCTGTGGACCGGTAAAAAAAGGAATTTTTTTTCGCGGACCACTAATACTGAAATAAAAATGTTTTTTTTATTTAATATTTTTTTAATCTTATATTGTGACGGATGGACATACGAGTATGTAACTATAATTAACAAATATACATATAACAGTTATACAATTTTAATTGTAACATTGTCTGATAGAATTAAAATTTAACAAAAACAATGGGGTTTTTTCAACAAACTAATGCGAAACCTGCTGTTGCATCTTTGCTAATATATTGGGAATTCTTGGTTGCAGTGCTGTCTCTGACATTATTTTACTTGTACGTACTGTTACTCTCACCGGCCCATTCCAAAATGAAAACAATTATATATTATGAAATTCTTGGAAATATATTAAGGTAGGGTTTTGCATCCGAGTTCACTATCCAAGAGCAAATATTTCCGTTCTCCCTAAGTGTACCTGAGAAGATTTATGACTGTCCATTCTGAGAAAACCAGCGACCATCGTGTCGCATTATCATACCAATTATATTTGTTTAACAATTACTAAACATACAAGTCAACGTGCAAGCGAAAAAATCCTATATTTAATATTTTTGCATGGCGAATTTCTTAAAATTTGACATATTGTTTGCGGCCCGGCAGAAAGTCTCTGCGGCCCGGCACCGGGCCGCGGACCACCGGTTGGGGAACACTGATATATACCTCAAATATCCTATCCCTGTCGAAGTGTCTTCACTTATTACATGTTATTTTATAATTGAACTAATCAAATTACAAATATTACTACACTTAGAACTTTATTGAAGGTTTCTGAATAAATTGTTAAAATATTAGGAATTAAATATGCACAATTTGAAATTTCAGAAGGCAATTTTAAATGTTTGTTATTAAATTTGTATTACATTGTTTGTAATAAGGGAAACTAAAAGCATATTTTAAGAGAGAATGAAGGTAACTTGATACGATTCAAAAATCGAATGCAATTAGCTTATTTGCACATTTCTTTACGTACTTTCTAATACAAATGTGTTTATTCATTTTACCCACAGACGATGTCGACTCCAAACTCATTAAGAACATTTTTTATGAATCAATCGATGATATCGAAACTAAAAAATAATAAAATATTTCTATCGAGTCTTGCGGGCTCTTTTGGTTGTAGAATACATTATTATTAATTAATAATTTATTACCATTCTCTTTGCAGTCAACAGGGACGAAAAATAATAGCTTTAACTATTCATTCATAGATGCCGCAGTAAAATAACGTCTCGAATTCAGGACATAAAAATGGACACTCGATAAATATCGCCAAGTACAATTATTCACTTTTTTGTACAATCAGCAATAATAGATACGTTTCTTTCTTTAAATAATGTTTCTATTAAGTTAATTTTATATATTTATTTATATCCGCTTTCTTTTGGAAAAAATAATAACATTAAAATACGACAAAACAAATATTTTTTGTGAACATAAAAATATATCACATCAATTAAATATATAATATACATATGTAAATGGAATTTAAAAAAACATTGTAATTGTCTTGCTTCCAATTTAGAAATTAATATTTTTAATGGGCTGCTTGAGTTATTTGCATGCGCCCTCTACAAAGTACAGGTAACCCTCGTTGATCGCGGGAGATACGTTCCGGACATGACCGCGATAAGCGAAATTCCGCGATCAACGGGGGATTAAAAAAAAAAATTTTAAGATTCTAAAAAAAGTTTTATTTTTAAAATAAACATTAAATAACAATGTCATATAAAATATAATTCATTATTTTTTTTTCCGCTTTGCAAAAAAGAATCTAGATTTCCTTGTTTGACCTCTCTACGTTTATTGTGTAAAATTTGTCTATAACCGTCAAATAATCCATTACAACCACGCTTTACAGCACTCACTCGCTCATAATCTTCGTCATTTTCTTCTAACAGCTGCATGCACTGATTGTGAAGAGAAAGGGCCTTTTCGATTATTTTAACACTTAATATCTTCGACGATATTTTGAATATCATTTTCGTAATTCATTTGATCATCAATTTCTCTGAACAACTTTTTCCAAACGGTCTTCATATATTGGGTGACTTCATTCCACGCTTCGTCGATGTTTCTGATAGCTACATATTTTGTCTTACTCGCGCTCGTGAATTTACATATATATGTACATGTGTATTATGTGAGTGAACGAAAAAGAAAGATAGCTCGCTCGTGCAACTACACATTATGACGATTCCTGGAATGTGTCGAAGCCGGACAAGTGTTGTTTAAAATACCGCGTTATAACGAATCCGCACGCACCGGGGTCGCAATGAACGGGGGGTTACCTGTATTTAAAAACGAAAAAACACAATTTAATCTATGATAAAAAGTACTTTTTTAATAATAATATTGTTGAAATTGTAAATATATAAACATTTATGTTATTTTACAAAAATATTTTAATTTCGCTGTCTGTGAGTTCAAGGGTTACCAGTGCCAAATTTCTGCACTTATTTAGGTTTGCATTTTATCTGTTGGTAAGCAGTTTAGTCTAAATGCAGTGTAGCGCCACATCACGTGTCACCGCGTTTTATTTTTTTTCATAAATATTTTACC
The DNA here is from genome assembly GCA_949825065.1 of Odontocerum albicorne. Taxonomy (NCBI): domain Eukaryota; kingdom Metazoa; phylum Arthropoda; class Insecta; order Trichoptera; family Odontoceridae; genus Odontocerum; species Odontocerum albicorne. The sequence continues at coordinate 12,163,141 of OX463849.1, read as the reverse complement.
CTACAATTAGTAATCCAAGTAAAAAATAATGAACCTATCGATATCCAAACTAAGGAAAAACGCGTTTGCTTAATATGCCTTTTTTTAATTCGGCTTTCGCACGCCACCATTTTCCTAAATCTCGAATGTGCACTTAGCCACAATTAGGTTGAGAATCCACGTTTTAGATAGTTTTGTGTTTGTTAGGTGATGGAATAAATATTTCATTTTGAATTCATTGTTTTAATTTTCGAAAATTTCCTCACACTTTTAATGAATCTTGTAAAAAGTGTTTATGGAGACATTGAAAATATATTGTATTCTGAACATGAGCCGTTGATTGAATCTATTATAAAATATCGATTGCCTAGTTTGTTGAATCCTGAATATATAACACATTTGCTATATCACGTATACATTACCATTTTTTAATGTATGTACACAGTCTGTCCAATGGGAAAGGTGACTGATTTTATTTTCGCGTAACCACCAGCGCCATCTGTGGATGAATAAATGAGTTAACAAGTGACACATTTCGACTCACTGCGACTTCTGGCTATTCCCGAAAACGAAAACTGGCGATGAAAGGAAAGCATTTGGACACGATTTCAGACATCCAGATAGCTTTGACCGTGATTTTGGATGCAATTCCGCAGAATGAGTTTCAGGAGTGCTTTAGAAAAATGCACAACTGCTTCCAGTATTGTATTGACTCACAAGGAGTGTATTTTGAATAAAATGTAATGTAAACTAAAAGTAAACAATGTCTCGTATTTCATTTCCCGCCCGTTACTTTTCACATTGGACCGATTGTACCAAATAATAAAAAAATGCTAGCTAGATGGAGATTTATTTATCTCCCCATATTTTTATTGTATTTTGTAATAATTGGTTATGATGATACTAAATATATTTTTACAATATAATCAAAATTGGAGTACCTAATTTATTGAAACTAAACTATCGATGTAAGGACAAATTGCCTATTTAAAAAAATCCTAAACATACAGCACGTTTGCAATATCATGTATACATTTATCATATTTTTCTTATACATGTATAATAAAATTCTAGCTAGATAGAGATTTAATTGAATCCTTTATTTCCCATGTTGTTGGCAGGGGGGGGGGAGGGTCAATTAAGTCTCCGTTCAACGCGATCTACACTACAATAAATCTTCTTTGTTTATTATGAGAGTGACGTCACTAAGTGACGAAGAAGAAATTGTATAAAGGTTACCTCCTCCGGTGATTGTGAAAAGAACAAAAGAGAATTTTATAATAATTTGATATAATACTCAAAGCACCAATCGTATACTATATATTCCTATATACATTTTTAAAAAATAATAGTTCAATTGATTTTGTAAAGTTATTCATCGTCCCGTGGATATCGATTTCCAAGAATAATTTTATAAAAACATTCCGTGTGCGAGTAGGGATGTTACAAATATTTAACTTCCACAGTAGATGAATTAGTAATTTCGGACGTATTGTATTAAACTGAAGTTTGCTGACCAACAAGGGGATTTGTTATTTTTCCTATAATCCGTTTGCATATCTTCAGACATTGAGAGATCTCCTTACATATACGGAGTGATAGTCAATTATATCTAAATGAAAAAAAATATGCTCAAGTCACGGATAATAGCCATACTTTCTTGAATAAAAAGTTCGTATAAATTTCTTTTTCACTTGTTCAAGTGTCAGAGAACTTCGTATCGTATAAAATAGCCATATTGAAAATTGTTCCAAGTGTGGAAAATTGTTCCAAGTTTTTCCTACCCAAGTCTGGTATTTTTTATTTAATTATATTTTTTTCCTTTTTACCTTCAGTCTTGATCTATATTTTCATGTATTGTATTATATTTTTAAATATATGTAATATGTATTCTGAATTGTAAGACTGTTTTCGAAGATGCTGGTAAGTTATATTTTTATTTGAAAATGTGAAGAACATTCAAGTGTCCTTTATTTTGTCAGTAAATAAATTAAAAACAGCACTAGCAGCCTAAATAATATGAATACTCTTACCATAAAGCTGTCGATATTTTCTCTGAAAGGCCCAGGATTTTTCTAATAAGTTTCTTTTAATTTACTTAAAGAAGGTGCTCTTGAAGGGAATCAATGTGAACATCTATAATTTTTTTTAGATATATTACCTCATAACTTTTGCTGAGGAATTTGTCCATAGTTTTAATTTCTTTAGTGTTCCTTGAACGTTTAAACTATTTTTGACCTTAGTATTCTGTTATAATTGTAGAGTAAAACTCATAAACCACTCAAGAGCCAAAAAATACGTCGAGTTATAAGAAAAAAACTGCACATTTTCTACAAAACGTTTTATTAGTGAAAAATAAAAAAAACATACGAATTATATATAACAATTTTTGTAGTTTGAATTCACATATATGCCATTTATGGGTATATTGTCGCTTGTTGATAGACTGTTTTTCCATAAAAATGAAAAATTAAAAACATGGTTGTTATGTGGTTTATGAGTTTTACTCTTCAATTCGTAGATCGATCGTCAATGTTTCCCTTGAGTATTTTTGTCCCAAACAATGGTTGGTTGGAAGAAATTGCAACATTCAAACTTTTTTTTACTATATAAGATTGGTTTACATGATACCATTTTTATAAATACTCACTTATTATTAATGAAAAGTAATATTGCAAAATATCAATTGAGAAAATACTTTAAAATAAGTATTAAAATTAATCAAACTAAGCTTATTTCTTCGAATGAACAAACCTGATTGCTAAGTTAATGAATACACCCGACTCATTTTGATCAACTAGATAATTAATACGAGTCCATGCGTGGCTTCAGCGTTTTTGAACTGTTATAAAACGGTGCTTGAGGAAAAACAAACAAAGAATGCTTGTATTATATATTTTCTGAAAAACGAAAACAAAGTAAAAAAATAATTGGAATCCGAAAGACTGCATTAAACACAACAATACAGCTCGACACACTAACTGACAATTTTAAATCGCGATTATTATTTATTTAACACTACACCAGGATGTGGATAAAAGAAACGATCCTAATTTTACAATTAAAGTGAAAATAATGCGATATCTGATATAAGCTAACAAACAAAGAACGCTTGTATCATATATTTTCTCAAAAAACGAAAATAAATTAAAAAAACAATTGGTATCCGAAATTAAACACAACAATACAGCTCGACACACCAACTGACAATTTTAAATATTGATTATTATTTATTTAACACTACACCAGGATGTACAATAGATAAAATAAACGATTCCAATTTTACAATTAAAGTGAAAATAATGTGATATCTGATATTAGCTACCTTATTTACTATCGAAAGTAGCGTTATTTGGATGACAACTGTTTTTAGGGTTTCGGATTGTTTTTTTTTTGCTTTGGACGAATTACAGAGTTCTCCGGATATATCTGGGTAATTATGACCAAAATAATCCGACTGTGATAAATTAAGAAACATTTTTTTTGTAAGATATTTATTTCAAATATCGATACCAATTTACAATTCAAGCTTTCCTTAAATATGAAGAACACATAAAGCCTTATACTATATGCAAACAAATGCGTACATTTTATAATAATTAATAAATAATGGACAAGTAGAATAATTCATTAAATAATATAAGTCTGTTTGATTTATGAGAAAATAAATAAATGAAATATATTTATGTGAAACAAATGATATGACAAAAAAATCTTTTTGAAAATGAGTCTTATAAAAAAGTGACAACGGTTACTCCAATGGAAGTGACAACGGTTACTCCAATGCACGGAGAAGTGACAAAATATATATTTTATATCACAATTTGTTTAGTTTTAGAATAAATTTATATTTTAAATGCACTTATCTTAATATAAATTAAATAGACTCAAAGGTGGTATCAAAATAAAATAAATTTTACCCATTCATTTCTTCGATGGGGGTAAGTAAGACTTGTCGGGTCCACCATTACCATTGTAGGCACTTTGCCCATTCAAATGGGATTGTTCATCATTTGCACCATATTGGGAACTAAGTCCATTACCATTTGAAAATCCATTCTGTGGTCCAGATGGGAAAGAAGGAGCGTTGCCTAAACCATTTTTGTAAGTAGATAGAGCATTGCCGTTGCCATTTCCATTGCCATTGCCTCCTGGTGGTAAGTATGATTTTCCTAAAGCACCACCATTCCCATTACCTAAGCCATTGCTATCAATACCACTGAAAGCGGAAGGGGCTCCATATGCTGACTTGGGGGAACCAGTGTTTCCATTGAATCCATTTCCATTGAAACCATTTCCATTTTTATATCCATTTCCGTTAGAATGTCCATTACCATTGGAGTGACCGTTCCCATTAGAGTAACCGTTACCACTGGAATGGCCGTTACCATTGTAGTAACCATTACCATTGGAATGGCCGTTGTTACCATTGGAGTGACCGTTACCGTTGGAGTGACCATTACCATTTAAGTGACCGTTACCATTGGAATAACCATTGCCATTGGAGTGACTGTTGCCATTTGAATATCCGTTTCCATTAGAATAACCGTTACCGTTTCCGTTTCCGTTGGTGTAACCATTTCCATTAGAGCCTCCAAATCCGGCGAATGGGTTTGGTACTCCGTATGCAGCACTTAGTCCGTTTCGTCCATTTAAACCGTTACTATTGTGTCTGCCACTTCCATTATTTCCATTGTATTTTCCGTTTCCGTTTCCATTGCTTTGGTATCCGTTTCCATTACCATTTCCATTCCCATGAAATCCATTGCCGTTTCCGTTTGCGTAGCCATTTCCATTCTCATTACCGTGATAACCATTTCCATGCTTTCCATTCCCATTACCATTAGCTTGATATCCATTACCATTGCCATTTTTGTTACTGTTTCCGTTGACATTTCCATGGTATCCATTTCCATTGCTATTTCCGTTGCCATGATAACCATTACCATTTCCATTTTCATTACCGTGGTATCCATTTCCGTTACCATTTCCATGATGACCATTGCCGTTTCCATTGCCGTTGTGCCCATTACCGTTTCCATTTCCGCTGTAACCATTACCGTTGCCATTTCCAAACTTCTTTCCATTTCCGTTACTATATCCATTTCCGTTGGAAGAAGGAACGCCATAAGCAGCATCGGGAGACAAGACTTGAGATTCAGAATTATATCCTCCTTGTTGTTGAGCTAATCTTGCATCAGCTTCTTCCATAGCTCTAACGATCTGTTCATTGACAGCGTAAAAAGATTCAGCATCGTTACAACTGACGTGGTCCCACCAGTCACAGACAAGAAATTCTTGATTGAAAAGTGTTCCATTAGGGCAAAGGAAACCATCTTGTCTACCTCCTCTTTGGCAAATGTAGAAAGCTTGGCATTGAGCTTCGGGATCAGCGTAATAACCTGGATATTGTTGGTTATCACAGCTAAAGCCTGTTTGAGGTACTTCAGAGTAAACTGGATAGTCCTGCCCAGGTACACCACGAATTTCACCACCGCTTAATCCATCATCATCAGAATATCCGGAGGGAAAATTATTATAATTATTATTGTAGTCGAGTTGGTTAGCGGGACCTTCACGAGGATAGCCATTCTGTGCCCTCGCTAATCCGAGAGCACATATGAAAGTAAGGGTCCACTGGATGTGCATTGTGTGATCTGAAACAAATTAAAATGACCTTGTGAAAATCAAATTAAAATTGAAAAGAAATGCAAGAAATGAATTTGCGGTTTGTCATCGTAGGTGTTGGTAGTAATACTCCGCACTTGAAAAGGCAACACTACTCATGCACGCAATTACTGTTACTAAACTAGGACCATTTGTGCAATTTACTAGTGTTGTTTTTAGCTGAATACGACTCAAAACGTATGACGTTTACTAGTTTCCGTTTTGGTGTAAAATAGGTAATACGTGTGTAGTGTACACTGTTATTTTTTAACGACAAAGACATAAAACGGGTGTAGTCGACTATTCTCCTTATTCGGTGAAAAATACATAAAACGTGTAGAATTTCATAGTCTTCATTTTTATGAAAAGGACATAAAACATGTGTAGTTTACTATTGTCCTTTTTTGGTGAAAAATACCTAAAATGTGTAGTAATTTACTAGTGTTCTTATTCGATGAATAATACAAACTCCATATATTTCAAGACTGGGAATATGAGAAGTGAATTGAGAAAAAAACACGTTTAAATCAATTGTTGAACGACAAATTGTTCGAGATTTGGAGATATTACTACTTCAACCCGAATAGATATTGAATCATAAATAAAATAAAAAGATCGTTAAGGTTGCATGTTAAAGAGGAGTTGTAGTGATTATCATCAAGCTATAGTAGGTGTGGGCTGAAAAACATCTGGTGTCCCCGTGGCTGGTCTCACCCTATATTGGTGGGGTGTATCTTGGCCGAGGGGATGTTATTAGATGAGCGTATTTTCTGCAATTTATGTGTTTTTGAAGTGTATTTAAATATATTATGTACATAACATACTATGTTGCTATCAATAAACCTATATTTATTTATTTATCTGTTTAACTGAAATAAAATTGCGGAAGATCTTTGAAAGGTTCAATATTTGTCTCGAGTGTCGGCGGCTATGGTCTAACGATTATCATTCACGCTAGCATGCGGGCGCCCCAAGTTCGATTTCTGGCGGATTCACTTCAGAACTGGTTAAACTCTTAAACCGTTTTACTAGTGAATTTATGTTCTTCTATTTAGCTTATTTACTGTTTATTATAAGATCTTATAGCACTACTAAGAAATTCAAAAACTGCGCTATGTAAAATCACTCTGCCTAACGAATGGGTGCAGCAAATGCTAACTTGCTTAACCTGCCGATCGTCTTCGAACTTTGACTCCTAACCATCGAAACTTTAGGGTTGATCTGTCAATACTGTGTGCTTACTGAAGTGCAATCGTTTGCACATCATACACCAATGCAAGCACAGTCGTTCTCCATTTACATGATAGACAATCATACTTTATCCCGAGTGATCGCCTATCATATCATGTCCAGAATACCACCGGGATCGCAATAATCGATAAAAAAAAGAAAATTTTTCAGTATACACGAATCGAAATAATTTCTGATATCTATAATATTTTAAAAAAATAAGTTGCAAGTCCTTTTCAATCGGGTGATGAAAGACCCTTGTGCATACCAAATCATTTTACACATCTTCATTTGAGGTCCACTCAGCGCGACTGTGTACAACTTCCAAGAGTAATCAGATGTGTACCATCCTTACTTACGTTCATGAGAAAATGATAAAAAAACTTTACCCAGAGTATCGTTTCATCCTAGTTATTCTTTGTTTATATTTCCTTTTCTTATTCTAGGACGATATCCTTTCCTCTACTAGCTCTACCATTATTGTTTCGAGATTAATATAATTTATTAATTTTTTTAGTTGCAATTATTTTTTTTTGTAAAGTCTAACATAGATTTAAACAACTAAATCTTTCCAAGATAAGCTGGTTTCTTAGAAAAGATGCTGTATATGCAAATCGGATGTACTCGTATCAAATATAATCATACACACAAAAATCTTTTAAAAAAATCCGTTTATACGAGTATTTAATCTGGAGAGGGAAAATACTCCCGTAGTGGCATCAACAAAAGCAATTGAAGATTTTTATATTTTATTATTCGAGCGAAGGCTTCAAACCAGGGCTTCAAGTTCGAATCCAGGTGGCGATCAAAATATATCTCCATCTAGTTATTTCATATATTAGCAATATGGTTCTATTGAATGAACCGGCGTGTGGTAATCTCACTCAAAATGTTGTACTTTACTGGACGACTTTCGTGACTAAGTTGGTAAAACGCTCGACTTCCACCCGGAGGTTTTGAGTTCGATTCCCGATGGTACCTGAATAAATAAATAAAAAAATAGCCCCTGTCTAATAAAAGAGTTTATCTGGTAACAATAATCGCATGTGCTAAATATGTGAGAGTGTTGTTACCTCTTCATATGCGATAGTTTATTGCTTACACGTGTGACTGCAAACAATGAGCTTCATGCCTACTCCTGTGATTTTTAACCGTAATGCTCATTAATGGGGCAGAAGATAATGTTGTCTCTCAGCCACGCTCTTTAATATATCTGAATCACTAATACGGTCAAGTTGAATTGTAATATACGCATAACTGAGGAAACTGCATAAGACAAAATTGAATAAAAATATATGTTTTAAAATCTCATGTGATAAAGTTTAAAAAATATATATATTTGAAAAGTAAGAAAACTAATGCAAATCACTGCACTGTAACACGAAAAAATACTTACATTATAAAAATCAATAGTAAAAATTATATATATTTTTTAAAGCACTATATGATTTTGCACTGAAAAACACTTGTTTGCTCTATGAGAGCAAAATTAGTTCTCGATGCGATGTCCAAGATGTACCCATCTTTTTATACTAAACTGGGTTGCTGTTCGTGACCGCGCACTATTTTGGAAGCCCCGTGCTTTGGAAATAAATCAAAAATCGTGAAAAGAATTCTATTGCTGAAATGAACGCAGCGCTAATATGTAGATCACTTCGTCATACATGTGAAAAATGATTCATGTAATTACCTAATTTTTAAGGATTTGTGTGGTTTTTGTTCTAAATGACATTGCGTAGAATATAAAAACGCTCAGTCAATTATTTAAAATTTCCAGGACTTAGCATATATAAACACCTTTAAATGAAATAGGAGAATTTTTCCACTTCTCTTGTTTTTCAAATATAATTTAGAATTCAAACACTGTTTTATTAACTTTCAAATATAAATTTATTCCAACTAGTTTCAAGTCATATGCGACTCATTTTCAGGGGTACTCATACAACATTTCTACTATTTCCTTCCTTTTACTCAGTATTCTTCGCATTTCATTAATTTAAGGCAAACATATTTGTTTCCATCCAGATAACCAAACCATCTAACAGCCAGCCACCCCTTATCCTAACATTTTTACTATGTCAAATATTGTAACGCTACATTAAACGAAATAAGTAAATGTAGAATGTTTGAGAAATTGAATGAGAAGGTGTATGGATGCAGAATATGATAAAATATTTGTTGATAGGAAAGTCTGCCGATTTGTCCGTTCTGCCTGACCAGACAGGAAAATAGCGTGAAGGAATTTTTGTATGTATTATATTTTTTTAATCCCAGACTTCGATCGAAATTATCCTTTGTAATATTATCCTATATAATCCCAGACTTCGATCGAAAATGTTTGCATTACATTATATTGAATAACACTTCCGTTTTGTAAAGCACTATTTCGTTAGCTTTTCGTTTCGTGATTCAGGCCTTATAATAATAATAAAAGGGCAAGATTCAGACCTTATACTCGTAATAATAAAAATATAATAAAATAAAATAGATTTATATATCATCGTTGAGTGTTTCTTTTCAAGGGCGCTCTATCTCGAGATTCGAACCCACATTGACAGATTAAAAGAATGACTAAAATACATATTTGTTTAGCGTAAGAATAGATGATGGCTTCGACCATTATTAGATAAGGTATTTCTCCGCATCAGTACGTGTTAAGAAAAAACATATTTGGAAAGAAAACCGTGGTTAATTTACCAAGTGAAAACGATCTACAAAGAAAACTTTATAGATCTTCTGATAGAAAGATCAAACCTTTAGATACCTTCCAAAAAAGGTTGTCTCAAGTGATTCCTAAAGCTATACACGCCATCTATTAAAATATCACGAATACTTAGAAACAGACCATTCCACGCCAAAAGAACAACCATGGCAAAAGTCCTGTTATAACACATCCTATTTCATAGATTCGGAATAATAAATTTATTCTATGAAGACGAAATCAATCTCCAAGTTCTAGTCCCCTCCAAAGGAACATTTCTCAGGAACACAGATTCTGAAGATACAATGGACATATCCCATTATATGACAATTCACGCTGTGATCCCTTTTCTGATGTCTTTGAGATTAAAACCAATAAACCCCGGATGGATGACAGATGTTCTACCAACTATTCCACCAAGGTCACAAATGTCTTTTTTAAAGAAAAAATGATGATTATTTGGAGCAATCAAAATTTAATGTACCTTTAAAATGTATCGTAGTTAAAACACATTTATGTTATCATTAAAATTTGAAAGTAGATATTTAATTATACATTGGAAACATGTTGATACTTTTGATTCATCAAACTTTTTTATTGCAAGATCGTGAGTTGATTACTCTGATTGAATAAATTAATCTTGCACAAAGGATGCAAATTTTATGATATCCTTTATTGATTTAATTACTTTTTTTCAAAAGTTACTTTTCCTCCAATTATTGCCTTCAAGCTTTTATCCTAGAGGTTAAACATTCATCAAATTTAGAACACTTTAACGTTTATTTTTTTTATTAAAAGCTATTGACCTAATTTGAGTATTGTCAACCGCTGAGAAATGTTGAGTTAAAAACGTTCATTTAGAACATAACACCAAAGAAGACCTCCATATCCTAGTTGGCAACATACTTGTCTTGCAAATCGAGGGTTGCGGGTTCGATTCCCATCAGTACCTATTTTTTAAAGAGGGATTTTAGTCTGGTTTTTGCTTCAAGTCTTTACAACACTTTTTGAAGAAATCTTCTAAGAGATTTTCACTGTACTTGTACATAACATATACAACGAAAACGCAATATGATATAAAACAATATGGTACAGTAACATAAACACTAAAAACAAATATTAATTTCATATATTTAATTTATGAAAAAAATACTTTGTTATTCCACTAATTGAGTGATTCTTCCCCCTTTTCCGAGGTTCTCTTCAATCTTATTCCATCTTATGAGAACCACGGCATAGGATGTAGAAACAAGTGTAGCGGATATTAATGTAATTATTGGAATAACTCAGTATTTTTTTGTTAAATATTAGAACATAGAGTTCCACAAAGTTCAATCCGACCTTCTTTGATAAATTTATTTCATAAGAAACTATAAACTTTATCTACACTGCTAACGGAGGTAGTTTAAAGTGGAATGATATAAAAAAAACATAGGTTATTTAAGAAATTGATCAATACTAGCATCCTACATTGTTATATTATGATTTTTATTAAAAATGATGTTCCAACTTAACAAAAGCCAAGTAAGGCCCAAACTACATATTTTGGATGTACAAAAAAGGATGAGATCTTCCAAAAAGGGTTGTCTTTAAGTGCTTCCTAAAGTTGCATACACGGCACAAAGCCTTGTCATAATACTCTACTCTATTGGGTCGATTTGGAACAATAAATTTATTTGATGAAGATGAATTTGATGTCAAATTGTACTCCTCTCCAAAAGGATATCTCTTAGACGCAGATTCGAAAAATACAATATATATGTTCTATTAACACTTGCCTTACTGTGCTAAAAAAAACCCTCCAGCCACGGTGCTGGACGCTAAGCGTCCAGTGAAAAATGTATATTTTAAATTAAAATTATGCAAAATCTGCTAGGTTATTTTTTGTAATTAGTTATAAAAATCATTTTATCATGTATTAAAACGTCGAATAATCAAATAAAATATAAGTCTTGGCCACTCGCTATCCATCACAGGGTGGCAAGTGTTAAGGGAAAGAAAAAAATGAGAAGGATAAGAACTTCGTAGTCTAGTTGGTAAGATGCCTGTTTTCTACCCCTAGGGTTGCATGTTCGATTAACATTGGAATTCAGATTTGTAAAAAAAGATACAGTTTTTATTTTATTTAAGGTCTTGTTAACATTGTTCTGGCTGGTTGTGAGAGATTATCATATTTCAATAATCCCACCAGGTTAAAATGTATTTATTAAAAATATAATTTAATACAATAAGATGAATGAATAAAGCAAGATGATGACTTTCGTGGCCTAGTAGGTAAGACGCTTAACTTCCACCTGGGGGTGTCAGGTTTAATTATTGATGGTACCAAAATTAATTCTTATAATAAATAGAAAGTTATATAGCGTCGTTTAGACCAGTGTTCCCCAACCTTTTTAGACCTGTGGAACGGTGAAAAAAGGAAATTTTTTTCGCGGACCACTAATACTGAAATAAAAATGTTTTTTTTATTTAATATTTTTTTAATGTTATATTGTGACAGATGGACATATGTAACTATAATTGACAAATATACATATAACAGTTAAACAATTTTAATTGTAACATTGTCTGATACAATTAAAATTTAACAAAAACAATGCAACAAACTAATGCGAAACCTGCTGTTGCATCTTTGCTAATATATTGGATATTCTTGGCTGCAGTGCTGTCTCTGACAGACGAAGTGCTGCATTCACGTCCAGTATATTCCTTTGTTTCTATTTTATTGAGGACATGGATGAAAATCCTATATTTAATATTCTTGCATGGCGAATTTCTTGAAATTTGGCATACTGTTTGCGGCCCGGCGGAAAGTCTCTGCGGCCCGGCACCGGGCCGCGGACCACCGGGAACACTGGTTTAGAGAGCAGATGTTCTTCATAGACGCTGTAACGACATATTAAAATCTTACTAAAAAATTTTGAGTGTAAAGATATGAAGGTGGTTACTGCGGTCATTAGATTAAATACTTCCTCGAATCTGAACATGTATAGATTTAGAAATCAAAATGTTTATTTTCTTTTTGGCACAGAATAACCCATTTAACATAAAATCTAATCTAATGCAATATAATATGTTTATGATAATAAATTGCAATTCGTGTAATTTATAATTTTCAATGCAAACTATACTCGTTAGTACATTGTGCTTATAAAACGAGATTGAATATTTGATGATCCTCTGCATTAAGTAATTTTAAAACATATATTTAGATTCACAAAATCAATCAGCTTTTTTATACTTCAATTGACCTCAGAGAATTGATATCGATCAATTGCAGATAGCCGTAAAAACGAAAGGTAAAAAAGAGTGTCAATTATTTTGTACAGTAAGAACAAGATCGATCGTAGATGCACTGGTGCAATTATTCTTGTATGCAGATGCGGACTTCCCCTCTGAAAATGAGGTTAATATATCAGGACGACAAAAATCTGGAGGACAAAAAATATAGTTGAAACTATTTTTTTTGTTTTCAATACACCTAGTGACATTTTTGTTTTCAATATACCAAGTGACATTTTTATGGATTAATTTTAAAAAAATTAAACATATTATATAACTATATGAAGCAAATCATTATTTATTTATTTTGCTATTACAAGACAATATTTAAAATTTCCATAATTTCTATTGAATAAAATTTCATAACCATACTAAAACCTTCCATTTTGTGGATATAAGGTTACTGGAAAAGGTCAATGGCTAAGTGGTCTCATTCCTTAATAGCAAATTTATTATTTTTTTTCTTAATACTAAAACACATAACTGAATTTAACATTTTTACTAACATTTAAATCCCAAGCTTTCCCATAAGAAATCCAACTGCATTATAAGGTCAACTGGTACGTTTAAATCATGTTGAGAATTCCTTATTACACACTACATTCGCATCACTCATTCATTCACATCCTATGTATGGAACTTCAAAGGTCCTTCGCTGTCCCTCATATGTAAGTTGTCTCCTTGGATCCACTTTTCGTTTTTAAATTCGAAGGTATCAAAATAGTATTCTCTTGATATGAATTTTGAATTTGACAGTGAAATGTCGGGGGCATATTGATATTAAGCAATTTATTCCACCCAAATGGAAAATAATGGGAATAGACTTGTATTCTAAAAAATATTTTTTTTTGGTTCTATCGAGAATCTACTCCCAAATTCCTAGGCTTCAAAGCAATTCTATCAATGTGGCCTCAGAAGTCCTCGTTAATATTCGAAACATTTACTTTTTTTCCTCTACATGTAGTAAATATTCGTAATGTAGGTTTAAATCGATAGCTAATAATTTTTTTTAACTGATGTACAAAAATTAACATTGGTTTTGTTAAAAACGTTCTTATCGTATTATATTTAATATATCAATGGACATACCACTAAAAATAAATATTTTGGGAATTATTTGGAAACTTAACACTCTATGAATTTTAAACTCGCTTAAATCCAATTTTACTGTGATTTTTGAACTAGTTTGAATTTAAAAGTTGTAGAAATCAATTTGTTTTAAACTAATTTTATATTTTTATACTTCGAAAACATACATGTAAATCGTCAATTATAAAATAATTGAGCAAAACTTATTTCGGGAAACGATTCTAATCAGTAAATTAAAGGAATCAACAATTATGTTGAATATTTGTTACCTAATTTGAAAAAAAAACACAGTGCTTTAAATTCGACACCTCAATTGATCAGTCCACTCCTAGTAAACATTTAAAATTGTGTAACACAAAAATCAGTAGGCAATCTATTTTTCACATATCTAGAACAATTGTAAACTTTAGCGTGACTCTCAATTTATAACGAACTATACTTTGTCTTCATTACAATGCTCGTATAATAAAATTGCTTAACTTCAGAATGTATCAAAAAAAAAAAATAAAGGAAAATTAAAACAATTAATTATTGCAAGTTCATTTTATATGAAAAGCTGTAACACGTTCATTTGGATACAATTACTTTTCGATCGTGATTACAACAAAATAAAAGATTTTCCTACTTGTATTATAATCGATAATTACGGGTGCATCAGTATGTTAAGAAATTAACGCCTCATCGATTTGGAGAAAACAGGTCAAGTTCACTTTCTTCAAAAACTGACCTCCAAGAAACAGTTTGTGAATCGAGATTAATATGAACGATATTGTGATGAAATCGAGAGTGTGGTAATAATTCATCAAAGGCGTGCACTCGATATTAAAATTGTTTATGATTAAAACCAGGAGGTATTTGTCTAGGCCAGACTTAATAAATCTTCAGTTTATTATAAAATAAAGCTTGTTGTATCTATCGAATATTCATAGAATGGAATGGCAATCAGCATTAAGTCCTGAGGGTAGTTTATTTGTTTGAAAGTGATAAACATCGTGCAAGATATTTCAAGTTCTATGTTATTGATTGTTACAATTTATAAAGACACTTATATTCTATTACATTTTGCTCTTGTTATATACAATAAACTCTGGCGATTTTATTATCATGCGACAATCTCTTAAAACCAACCAAAAGTATGTTTAAGAGGCCTGTAGCTAGAATAAGATTTATAAATTTAAAAAAAAATGGAATCCAACGGAAATTACACCCGCATCCTCCAGAACAGAAGACAAGTGTCTTGTGAATCAAGTCATGGAGGTCTGCATTTGGTTGAATTTAAGATAAAGACGTTATATTAACGTATTGTTACTTTTATATTACATTCAATACTGCTCCTCTGGATATTTTTAATGTCTGTTCGATCGTATTATTGCATTATTTTGACACCATATCGATATGTTTGAAGATTATTAAAATGTTGATTTCTGTACAAGTGTTGCCCTTAACTCAATATGTGAACATTTCTTTTCTCACCGCAGCATTAGATATATAATATATTAGTAACAATGACTAAGTTTCAAGTTTATTTTGTAGGCAATCACAAGATTTTGTCCTTGTGGGTGTTTTAGATTTTACTTTATGATATTTGCTTGTCTTTGTCCTTACATAACCTTTGATAATATTTTTTTAGTAAGCAATATATTTGAAAATGATAACGTAAAAATATGAAACGACATAAATCTTTTTACGCAAGTTTTCAGGTAAATATGAGAGCCTTTTATAATTTTAACCAAAATAATAATCATCAATCTCTTAAACAAAATGAATGTCGTATACGATAATGGTTTCCGATTACTTTAGAAAGACCTCCCACTTCAGAGCCCTGAAATGCTTGCTGAGATAAGGGTGTACATCTTTACAGCGTTAATCGACAAGGAATAGCAAGTTTCTATTCGCTCCCGGGGCCTTCATGAGTACATGTTTATCATAGAAAGTCATTGGCTAAGCTAAATAGATATACTCCACAGTAACCTATGTTTTATTGTCTTCTTGGTTGTTATGTTTGAACCTGTCAATCGCATAAAGCCTATTTAATATTTAAATTTTCTATTAATTTACTCCTTAATATCTCTAACCAACACATGCCAACTCTTTCGTTATACATAATACAACTTGGTGGGCTTACTGGCATGTGGCAATCTCTTTTAAACAACCAGAGATATACTAAAGAGTCGTTAAGTTAAAACTGAATTGGGTATCATCGGGGATCAAACCCGCAACCTCAGGATCGGATGTCAGCCGTCTTAAAATTACGTCATTTATGAATTGAGAATTTTGTTTTATATCCTAGGAATGATTTATTGTTTTATTTTGCGTGGTTTATGTTGTATTGTATTTTCTAGTACACGAATTGGAATATTATTATGCGATGAATAGAACGTGAAAATGAAAAAAAAAACTTGTTTCATTATTTAATTGAATAAATCCTAAATAAACACCTTGATTAAAGTTAAAGTAAACTGAACACTTTCTGCATATAATCAGTTGATTATATCTGTCTCATATTAGTGCACACATGTTACATGCGTTTCAAATCGTGACCCTTACATGAAATTTATCATTAAACAGATGATCCCGAATTATGTTTAATGGTAGCTTGCCTAATTGAAGCCGCGCGCATCATTGCAGCTAGCTCGTGATCGTCTATGGTTATTTATTAGCGATTTCAGATTTTCTCAAATATTTTCTTATGGAGCGTCTTATATTTATGGTAATACTGGTTTTATTTATTGAATTTGGCCATTGTCCTCTGTATTTTGTCGAGATTTGGTCAATCGACGTGCCATGTAAATAAGTTATCTCTGTAAAATATTCAATTTTTCTTTTTATCCTGCCTTTATACTCTTAATTTCACGAATCACGCATTCATTTGTAACGTAATTTTTATATATTTGCAATGCTGTAATCCTATAGAAAGGACGTAAAATTTTAGAAAACTTGATGAGTATGTTTTTTTTAAATATTTAGAAATGAGATTCGTTACGACATAATCCAACTTTGAGAACGATCTTCTTCCTGGCACTGTCCCAACTCATTGCCTAGGTAGGCTTTTGGGGTCGGCTCTTCTCGTTCTCAGGCTGTATATTCTTCAGTTCTGGGTGTCGTTTTCATCTAGGCCGTTTCTCTGCAAGATTTTGGAGCATTGAGTCATCCAGGAGTTCTTTGGTCTTCCTCTGGACGGCTGTCGAGGAAGATCCACAGACATTGCCTGATTTACAGTATGGTCTGGTGGTGTCCGTCTTATGTGCCCGTACCATATCAGCTGTCGCTCTTCCCGCTTACTATTCATGTCAGTGACTTCCAGGCTACCACGAATGCTTGATCTCTTAATTTTATCTTTCAGTGATACTCTCGCATTTCTGCTGTTTCAAGTGGCCTAGAGTAGGAGCTGTACATAATCCAGCATTCTGAACAAAAAAAATTGAGAGTGATTAAATAAATATATTACATTTTTGACATTCTGGTATCTACGTACACCCCAAGCCATTACAGACGACCTCCGTGTCCTAGTTGGTAAGACGTTTGCCTCCTAACAGGGAGGTTGCGAGTTCGATTCCCGTTGGAATCCAGATTTATTTTCAAAGGATTCCAGTCTGGTTTTCACTTCAGATATTTTTCTGGTTGCCTGGAATATATTGCCATATGGCCAGCCAAGGTTGTACTGTATGCAACGAAAGTGTAATATAATACAACACATAATTCTAGTTGCATTATCATCTCAACAACCACATCCAAATTATGTACTACAAACCTTCATGTTTAATTTCAGGTTTATGTGTAGATAAAATAGAATACTTTAAAAAGATTTATCAAATTCATAGAATATCCTAGCTTCAAGGATAACGTGAAACTAAACTGGAGTATTTTATGCATTGAAATTAATATGAAAAAGGGTGATAGAAAAATGTTTTCGCGATTATAACGGTGCATACATATTAAACGGTATTTAATTGTATTAAATTTTTGTATACAGAAAAACCTCGGGGATTCGTGTGGCTACCTCTTCTAATCAATCAAAAAGTTGTTAAAGATGCTTTAAGTGGAATCGAAACTTATTAAAAAACTGGGTTCAAACAGGAATTGCACACATTAAGGCGCGTTCTCACGGTTCAAGTTAAGTTGACCGATAAAAGTTGATCAACAAACGTTGAATGAAATCTGTAGTGAAGGCGCGTTCTCACGGTTCAAGTTTAATTGACCGATTATAGTTGATCAACAAAAGTTGAATACAGGCCCGTTCTCACGGTTCAAGTTTAGTTGACCGATTAAAGTTGATCAACAAAAGTTGAATACGACTTGAATCCGTTTTTGTTCACACGTTTCAATAGAAACTGATTCAATAAACTGTTTCAATTTAATTCAGTTAAAAATGGCGTTAAAAGCATTTTTTCTTGCATTTTTATATTTATCGAGTTAAAGCGAACTTGACAATCAACTTGAATTCACATGTTCACACGTTTCAAGACATGTTTCAACTTGAAAGCAAATGGCGGATGACTCATAACTTGAACGATAAAGTTTGACTGGGTTAATGTTTTCTTAATCGACTAAAAAGTTGATCAACTCTATTGAAACAAAGGTTGTCACTACAGATTTCATTCAACTTTTGTTGATCAACTTTAATCGGTCAACTAAACTTTAACCGTGAGAACGGGTCTTTATCCCTGTGATAGAAGACGAAGGTACCTTACCAGCCAAGCAAAAAAGGTCGTTTCCAGCTTTGCATAAAAAAACTGTAATAGTCCCATTTATTTTCTATATTTATTTGCGAGCCACATTTGAAACATTCCTATTAAACATATCGCATGAAATTTATCGAACAAATGCTTCAATTTAATGATGTTTTTTTTAATTTTACTCTCTTCATTAACCCATAAGTCTATCTGATTGAAAAACCAATAAAGCAGCCAAATTACCAAAAATATTCCCAAAACACGATAAAATATGCAATAATTAATCAAGGAGCATTATGTGTTGCGGTATTATTGCGTCCTCACGATATCCCAGTATTGGATCATGACCTCCAAAATGAGATGGAAATCTACCCGCTGAACATTTCTTATTTTGTAATTTGTTTTATCAAACACTGTTTATTCCACTTTATGTAATGATATAACTCTACGTATTTTGAGGTTTTCATCTCAACACTAGGGGAGCATAATCAAGAGTCTTGTTTATGCTCCCTGACGATGAGACGAAAACCTCGAAACCAGCAGGGCTGTATCGTTACGTAAAGTTAATTAACAGTGTTTGATAAAACAAATTACAATATCTTTGAACCTCCATAATGTTTTTTTTGTTTTTTTATTAAACAAAATAATATATTGTACAAATATTTGTCAAGGCTATAGTATACAAAAAAACATACTGGTGTGCTCCAATCGTCTCACTTTGATGTGTCATTGGATTTAGTACAGCGGTTTAGCCGGTGAGTTTGCTGGTGTGCAATGGCTCACTCACTTAAAAAAACGAACTCCATGACATAGCTTCGTTTTCCAACTGAATTGATGTTGGAATAATTAGTGGATACTTGACTACGAAACTTTGCAACAACGATATGAATATCGTTATCAACGAAAACGGCAATCATGTGTGTATAAGCAAATTTATATTTTGAGTACATTTTGTATTATTGTAAAATAAACGGTTCCTTTTTTCATGGTGTGATAAGTGACACTAAGTTCCGACCCACTCATTTACATTGCATTTTATAATATACGAAACAATTGCCTCATCTGATCTTTACAATAATATAAATGACCGCCTATTAAACATGTTCTACCTATTCGAACATAAATCCCCATTTTAAAGTAACATATCTGAAAGAATTGATTACCTAAAGCTCCTCAAATATTTAGTACTGCAGTATTAGTTACTCATTTCATTTCATAAAGTGGATGGTTTGTGCCAATGACAATTTAAAATAAAGAAAGACGAGTTAAGATATTTGGAAAAATACTGTAGTATTAAATACATGCGGAGGTTTGAACTATCAATTCAGATATTTAATATGTGACTGAAAATAAGTATAGAATCGAGTACGAGAAAGAAAGACACCTTGAACGGGTTCTCAACTTTGGATTATAGGAAAGAAACAATCACAATAAGATTGTTGGTAGGGTTGGTTTCTACACAATACATTCTCTTGTCAACAATATTTAATAAATATCACGATATAAATTAAGGCAAACTGTTAATGAAAGAAAATTTAATACATCCTTCTAAATATCAATGCCAGTACCTTCCTGAAGGAAACGCTTTTTTATGGCAAATATCAACTTCATTAAGTTCAATGATTGGCCGGTTAATGTTACACCCATTATGATAAACTTCTAGATTATCTTTATGTAAATAGATAGGCTTTTGTGTGTTACGTGCACGTTACATTCTTTATAGGTCAACGATTGAGTCAGATAATATTGTTGTAAAGTTTGAATAATATTTTTTTGCTCAAGTATTGCTTTTTCAAATATGATAAATAGCTTTATTCTCCAACGCTTTCGTTTCTCTTTGAATACATTTTGATGGATAAGTCGTGTGCTCACGTAAAAAAAAAAGAAAAATGCTGGTATTAATAATGATAAAACACGATGAATCTTCATCAATGAGTCTACTTGCAATTATGTTATGCTATACAGCAAGGTTTGTACAATACCTTATTATCATGAAATTTAAATTCTTGAGTACAGGTCCAGCTTAAGGCTTGTACCACCTCCGAGCTTAAATTACTATTGATAAAGCTAATGCATGAAAGGAATCAAATTCGTTTGACACTACTATATATGATAAGATGTAAAAACTGTGATTTAAAGAAACTTTTAACTGGGGTGCTTAGTTGATGTAAAGTTTATTTACTTGACCCAAAATACGCAGGTTTTACTTCAACTTCAAGAAAACTTGATAGTGGCAAGTTTTTTCAAAAATAAGTTCACTCATTTCATTTTTGTGTTTTTAAACTACCTTTAACCTAACGTGAGAAATAGACGCCAAATTCACATACTATCTCTATTGTATAATATCCTTAACTGTCTCGCCGCTCCATCTTATCACGCCGAAAAATTTCAGCGTCTTTCCAATCATGGACTTGCGCTTCGCTCAAACAGATATTGTTTTTTGGCCTTCACCGCTCACTGCTCGATTCAACGTTGATCTTTTTTTACGCCGTGCGTCCTTGAAACTGGAACCAGTTACAAACCAATGTTAGACTCTCTCCGTTCTTAGCATACTTTAAAAAGCGACTGAAAAACTCTTAATTTCTTGTCAGTAATAAAATGTATTTCATTCCTGGTTTTTCTTTCCCCTTCACCACGCCTTCCTTTTCCTTTGATTGATGATATATCACTTTAACTTTTATTACGTATATGTTCATAAAGATGGATAAACATTTACATTGTTTTAATGACCTGGTTGACTGGAAGATATTGTCGCTTAGCAATAAGCCCTCAAGATTATTTTTTCATTGAAGTGTCATAAATAAGTAAACTTGATTTATATCCTAGATTAGCAGAAATTTATATCCTAGATTAGCAGACATTTATATCCTAGATTAGCAGACATTTATATCCTAGATTAGCAGCCTTTTACTATAACACATTGTTAATAAATACATGGCGACTCTGATTCAACTTGTACAAAACTAATTGATTGATAAGGTTGATTGATCAATAGGATGTAAAATCAAGGTGAAAAATATCAAATTTCGAAAATTCGTTGTCTGTAAATCAATCAAACATATACCAACTATTTTAATAGAGTGAATGAAAATGACATAGCTTAGTCGAAAGTTTACGAGTATTTTCTTAAAGAAAATATATATTGCTGATAAAAATCAATAAATATTTTGTTATTCACGTTTCACTTTGGTTTTAAATTTATTGAATCCTTTTTAATAAATTAGGATCGCCAAAAAGAATTCTCAAATGCTTGATTTTTCTATTTTCACTTATGACTTGAATCATTAAAATTTGACCAAAGGTTTCGGCATTTACTTTGTTGAACTCCGTAATTAAATATTTATAAAACATACAAAACATCACGTTATTTCCCTGTCGGGGTAGGCAGAGAAGACAGACATACTTCTCTATCTCGACACATATCCTAAGTCTCTCCTACATTCATGCACCTTCTCATACAACTTCTACGATTTCTCTGACTTTCTACGTTTTTTTTCCCAGAATATCACTTGTTTGATCCAACCATACTTTCCTGTCTACTTTTAGTGAAATAACTTCATATGCTACAAATTAAATTATTTCCCGCTGCACGTGTTACCATCTTTTATCCCGAGACTCTTCAGGCGGAGAGACACGAGATAGGAGGTGGTAACATGTGTAACGAGGATTGATGTAATAATTGCACTAACGAAATATTATGTGTTGATAAATACGTGGCATTGCTTCATTATAAGCCGAAAGCAGATTATGCATTAGAGTGATGGGGACCTAGACTGAATGGTTTAATATTTCAAAAAGGATACAAGGATGCGTTATGTCACCCTCGTTGTTCAATATTTATATAGATTCATGAGTGGAGGAACCAAATATGTCAAGCGGAAGCATTCAACGTTGAATGGGAACGTATGTGGATTACTGTATGCAAATGGCACGGTAGTGTTTGATAAGTGATTTGTATGAGAGATGCGAAGATAAACATTTGAGAATGAATGTTGCTATAATGGTAATAGAAAACTGAGAAAGGAAAACTAAATGCGAGAAATAAGTTAAAAATGAAAGATTGAAGCAAGTTGAAAAAATTTGCTATTTAGGTAGTATTTTTACTGATGATGGAAGAGTTAAGAGAGATATCTGCTAATATGATAGCCCACAATAATATTTTGGTTACAACTTGACGTATGGGAGTGAAACGTGCACATGGAAAAAAACTAAAAGGAGCCTAATAAATGCTGTAGAGATGCGCTCATTGAGAAGAATATATATAGAGTGACAATGTGTGACAGAATACGAAACTAAGTGATAAGGCATGAATGTGTACTTAAAGCTCTTGTATTAAGTAAAATAAGAAAATGCGTTGAGATGATTTGGAAATTTAGGACGAATGAATGAAGAAAGACTAACAAAACAGATATGTTGCAGATGTGAGGGGAAGACGTGTGAAAGGTAGGTTTCCTTTACAAAATCTGCTTCTGGGGTCTCGGTAGATATCTAGATTATATTGAACATTTTTTTTCTTTCATATGGTACCCTTCAATTTGTTTGAAATGCTAATTAGAACATATTGAATAGTAATAATCTATTCCAAGTAATCGAGTCTTCTGGCTTAGAATCGGTAAAGCAGGTACGGGCTAGCAACATAACAGCCTGTGAAGAGGTAACAACATTTGCACATATACTTGATTGTGGTAAGTATTGCTAGATTTTTTTCTACCAGACGACCTCCGTGGCCTAGTGGTAAGACACTTGTCTGCCGATCCGGAGGTTGCGGGTTCGATCCCCGCTGGAACCCTATTTTTTTAAAAAGGTTTCCAGTCTGGTTAACACTTAGGGCCTATAAAAACATCTTTCTTGTTGGTTGGAAGAGATTGCCACATGGCAATAAACTCGCCAGGTTAAAAAAAAAACTCTTTTACCTGACTGGGACCTCTGTAATGTTTCTTTTTACTATCGGGTATTGAGCCTGTATCCTTGGATGGAATTAAAGCCTCTTACCAACTAGGTCACAGAGGTCGTAATGGCTTCTCAGTAGACATCTAGATTATTTCGGACTTATAAACCTAGCTTGCGACAAAAGCCATGGGATACAAGAAGACTTATACTCAATCCAAGCTATTTCAAGATCTGTCAAAGTAATAGTTTACAATAACGTTTTAGTGCTAACATTGATGAATAGAAGTTTGACAGAATAAGAGTTAAATACTGAAGTATTAAGTACTGTGAAAAATAGTATGTAGAAATGGTTTGAACATGTCGAAGACGACCTATATAAATTAAATTAGACCGACTTATATTAAATTTTGACAGAAATATAACTAAGAAGTAAGAGGAAGAGAAGGTATTGAATGAGAAGGGTTGGAGGGTAAAGAAGTATGTCGTTATAGGAAAGTTTGATGTTCTGTATTCTTTGCCTATCCCAACAGTAAATATCGTGATGATAAATATGAATATATGTTATGAAAACGGTCTAGTCTGAAGTCCAAAAAGCTAGAGTTTGAAATATTCCAAAGCAGTTTTATGTGTTTAAAAATCTGAAAATGTGATATCATCAAGTTTTAATTTATTGATAATTAGTATCAATATAAATATATGCAAGTATATTTGGATGTGGTAAATAAGCGTACCGCAGAATGTATAAAAAATAATGTAGGACAGGATGAGAAATTAAGATATTAGGAAACACTGTGAATTGAAAGAATATACAGTGTTAAAGGTGAAGAAATAGATATTAAGATATCTCTGTCACATAGAAAGTATGAATGACAAAAGGTAATTAAAATAACTTATACATTATGAAAGAATGCGGATTGAATTGAATGTATTGCTTGAGATTTTATATGTAGGGTGTTTTTTTGGGTGTGATAGGATTTGTTTTTGAAATAAAACACATATAAATTATTTAAATCACCGTGTATTTGAATTCAATTGATAGGTTGTTTAACACTTGCCTTAATGTGCTAAACAATTCCGCCAGCCACGGTGCTGGACGCTAAGCGCCCAGTAAAAAATGTATGTTTTAAATTAAAATTATGCAAAATCTGCTAGGTTATTTTGTGTAATTAGCTATAAAAATAATTTGATTATGTATTAAAACGTCAAATAATAAAATAAAATATAAGTCCTGGTCACTCGCTATCCATCACAGGGTGGCAAGTGTTAATTACAATTATTATTTGAAGATAATTTAATTCGTATGTTGACCGTGACTGGCTCTTATGTAACATACCTTAACTCGATCATAAGACGGGTTTCCTATTAAGAAAGATAGAACTTTAAAATAAAATAAAACAACAACTTATACTATACACCAAACATGGATCTGAGGTTTAATTTGAATGCATATTTCATGCCGTTTATGATTTAAACAAGATATCGTTCAAATGGCTTCCACGGCTTCTTTTGCACTAGCATATTCGATCATGACGATTTTCGATGACTCGCTGGAGCATTTCCGGCTGTATAGTGCCAATAACACGACAAATGTTGGCCTCAAGTTCATCAAGAGTCTTGGGTTTGTTGGTGTAAACCTGTGATTTAACATAACCACAAAGAAAATAATTCAGAGGCGGTAAATCGCACGATTTTGACGGCCAATTCAAAATCCTATCACACCCCGAAAAACACCATTTATTTCTTATATATTTCAAAATTAATCTATACAAGTGAAATATAATGTATACGTTTAGAGAGACCTAGAAAAACGTGGCACGATCAAATTAATCTAATTAAAAAAAAAAAGGAAACGTTAAAAACCTTAATGATAAGAAAGTACACATGACGAAGTGTATACACGTGGCCGAACGAAAAATATGTTCCAGGGTGTAATAAAGTGCAGTGTTCTCTTGACCTACCCCAATAGGGAAATGCCTTGATGGTGATGATTAATTTATTGAACTAACAATCCTTTTTTTAACTTTTCTACAATTATGTTATTATTTTCTTCCTTACTAATCATTTCTATTTTTACCTTGAATCATGGTAGAAATCGAGACATGGGCATAATCATTTTAAAAACAGTTATTATTTGCATAAATAATTTTCGAAAATTTTTCCGAACCTTACAAAACATGCATTTTATTTGACCATATATCACTCGAAAGCACATGAATTATGCAAATAAATTATATTTGTGTACGTGAGAATCAAAACTCACCATATCTGTTGAGCAGACTATAGACGGATTTTAACAAGCATCAATTTTCACTAGGCGGGGATTTTCAAATGATAAATATGTCAAGACTTTAATTTCGTTAAATGTTTGTATTTTTGATACCCACCTTTCTTTTTCTTTTAAAAAGTAATGTATTAAAAAAAAGTGTAACAAGTACCAGAGTAACAATATTTTAAATCATTATCATCGACATCATGCAATGCCCATTTTGGGAGATAGGCAGATAAAATAGATCTCATCTTAATCCTGCTTCAATATTTTGCTTCTCTCATGTCCAAACACCTCGTCATTCATACTATTTTATTATAAATATCTTATGTTGATTCCCGTAGAATATACTCGTAATTAGGTTTCACAACTTATAAATTTAATGAGAGAGCCAAAAGCTATGCCTATATACAAATGAATATCTTCAGAACTAATTTTATCTTTAAATGTGTATTATAACTGTGCACTAACTTTATTTTAATTTCTTACGTATCTTTATATTTAATTTCTTAGAAAAAGTTAACACCTGTTTACTGTTTATATCTAGATAACAATTCTTACAACTAATTATTTAGCACGTACTCGTACATGTCCACTCGTTCAGAATACTTGCATTTCATCACATTCACTCAGGCCTTGGTCCTCCTGCTAATGCTGTTGGTGGACTTGTCAGACAACAAATGGTGTTTTGGAAGCCCGTTTTTATAACGGAAAGGCAGTTCGGACTTACTCTCGAAAGCCCTCAGGGCAGCGATTAAAGGATTACTATGGTTCTGTTGGCTTTTACACAACTTTATGGTCCAAGCGAGGATGTGATGTTGGAAGGTTTCTTCATGCTGTTCGACGTGAAGTCGGGAGAGGTTTATTCTGAGATGAAGTTTCATGTGATCCATGTTGCTTACACTACCCCAAACGGGTGTAAGACAATTATGTTTCTTACATTAAAATACTAAATAAGATAGCTGAATTGTCAAGATTGACTAAGATATGAAATAACCGGTTTATGTTCAGAAAACCCAAAATCTGCCAAGTGAAATCCCTAGTATTCTCTATAGCACTGTATGAAGCAAAAAACCAGAACGATAAGAAATAAGTCTTCGAAATGTGGTGTTGGAGGCGGGTGCTCTATATCCCATGGACCGTTAGGTGCAACAGCGTCCCTATCATTTAATAATTAGATATTGCTAAAGTACTTTCGACATGCAGGAAAAATAATCCTTGCGTACTTGGAACATATCGCCAGAAAGAATAACGAAATTTTGTAAAAGTTGGTGATCTTGGCGGCAGTTGAGGGAAAATATGAGATGGACGGAGCAAATAAAGGAGTTAACAGGATCTTCTATAAACGATGAATCTAACATGATCTAGAACCGGGAAGAATGTATATACGAGTAGGTGATCGCCAAAGTTCTACATATAGCAGAATGAAACCACAGATAATTTATGACGCGATGAAGAAAAATAAATAAGAGATTTTAATTGTTTGGATGTATTTCAATTTGATTAGTAGCTGCTTATTTGTTTTTGAGACAATTTAATTGCAAATATTGATAAAAATTTATGAAGTTAATTAATTTGAGCAGTAGTTGGAGCGTCATCCACATAATGGTAGGTCATCCGTTACCATTGATGGATTTACTGCTCGCATGCGCATCATATATTATATTATATTACGGCGCATTGTGTAATGCCGACATGTTGCTAGGAATCAGACGTGTGATTCCAATTCATTGAAAAAAGTTTTTGATTAGATGATGTATCAACCATTTTCAATCATCAACGTCTTAAATAAATTAAAATGTTCCTTTTCATTCACAAAGACAGTTCATTCTCATAAAAACGAAATTTTATTACCAATAAATCTTTTCCAAGTGTTAAAAATATTATGTATGTTATATATAATAAAATCCAAAATTAATTTACTAAACGCCATATCTTTACAACATCCAATGAATGTTGCGTTCCTCCATTCTTCGTGACCCTTTTTTAAAGAACACTATCTAGAAAAACAAGTATATGAACATCCAAAGCAAGGCGAGGATATACAAGACCTGTGTCCGTCCCATAATGATATACAGCATATAGTCCAGAGCCGACACTGTCAGAACCAAAATTCTCCTTCGAACCAGCGAAATGAAGGTACTCAGGAGTATCGATGGCAAAACCATTCGTGATAGAGTACGAAACACAGAAATCCAAAGGATGTGCGAAGTTGAAGATATTGTCAGATGAGGACGACAGAGAAGAAGGTTCTGGAACGAACATGTATCCAGAATGGCGGAACCAAGAGGCGTAAGAATGGCCAGGCACATCATCCCCCAATCAAGCAGACCTCCAGGACGACCTCCCAAAAGATGGAAAGATAGCTGGCAGTCGACGTCACAAGAGGGAAACGATGATGCAAGACCATAACAGGCCAACAGGCCTAAAAGAAGAAAAAACATTGCCACTTTTAGATAGATCGATTGTTAAAATTTTGAAGTTTAATCAGTTGAAATATTGATTTATCTAGAATTGGTATTTTTTATAACTAGTTTTATTATATTATATTAACTCATATAATTGCATAGTGAATTTAATTTGATGGCACAAATCATCCTATTTTGGGTGGATTGACCATTAAAAAAATCTAAAATATTACGGTTTTATATAAGCTAAGCAAAATACTACTTATTCGTATATAATTATTTGTGGTTTTTTTCTTTTCATCTAATCAAAAAGATTAAATGTATCCATATTTTAAATTAAAATTTTGATCAATTTCATTAAAACACCAGTAATTACAAACTGTACATACTTTTTTCAAAGAAGTTAATACTATACGACTCTGTGATCAAGTTGACAAGACGCTAGTTTTCAAACCAAAGGATTTGGGGTAAGATTCTAATCGTTACCCAGATTAAAAAGAGGGTTTCAATTAAAGCTTGCTTAACAGTATTCTGGTCAGTTTGAAGAAATTGCCATATAACAATAATTTGTATATAACGAAAGTATAATTTAGAACAATACAATAAATATATATATTTAAAAACACCACACACAAAAAAGAAATCTCATAATCGTAACCAATGCGGTACTAATATGATAAACAAAATAACGAACATTTAATGAAAAAGTTTGACATAATACTTATTTTATAAAATAATTGTCTACAAGGAAAAAGTTAAAAGTATTTGTATTTAATATTTTTTTAATATCATTATTCGATTAAGTAAAGAAATAGTATGATTATAATAACAGCTGAAAAAATAAACATTTTTATTTATTTTTCAATAAAGCTATGGAGCCTTTAAATGAATAATACTCGTAAAATAAGAATATTTCCAACAAAAAAAAAACAAATTTTTTTTACAATAGTTAACTAGTAAGTGAACGAATTATTTTACTATGTACCGTTTAAAAACAACATTAGAAATATTGTGTCCATACAGAGGAAAAAATGTTTTGAATATGTTACATCAATATTAAATAAAGTCGTTACTTTAATATACTTCTTTATGCAAAAGGACTATTGAGGGATAACTATAAGAATTAGTTCTTACTTGATTGTAAAAAAGGGTAGTTCTGCAAAATATAGACATTATCCGTCCATGTAATCAAATTGTTGAATTATATCAAATCTACATTTTTTACAAATTACTTTTAATATGAAGTTTAGTAAATCGATACTTGATCTCAGGAAATGGAGAGGAATCAAAGGAGGTACATGTAAATTATAGGTATGGTAGGAGGGCGTAAAAAACACATATTTACGTTGTATTGCTTTAGAGGCGCATCATCTTTATAAAGGCAATTTACTAAACTAGACCTTTAGTTAATTGCATTTAAGAAGATGACGAGTTCATCAATATAGTATTTGCCAATTCAGAGAAAGAAGATAACCTGTCACTTTTAAATTATCTTTTTCTTAAAGTAAGAAAATTTACATTAAATTAGATAAATGTTTAAGTTTAATAACAGCTGTGATTTTAAAAACGCTTCTTGAATTTATGTATAATAACATATCGAGATTAATAAAAGCTTGAAAATGAAATATGTCCAAAACTTGATTCACTGGAAATCGAACCCATGGTGCCTGGGTGCTAATAAGAATGTTAATATCTGGGAAATGAGACAATTTAGAAAACAACATTAAGTGATTACATACTTAAAAATGGCTGATACGTTAGCTCGTTATTATTCGTGAATTATTGCATAGAAGCTATGTTAACTCCTATTCACCTTAGTAAATATTTTGATATATGTGCTCTCAGAATCAATAAAAGTAGCAAATTGTAATATGAATACGTATCATTCAAAGAAGAAACATTTTGTACTTTTTTACAATCTTTCTTTGAAAATTGGTACTTTTTCATTAAGTTTAAACTATCCGTACGTGGGCTAAAGATGCTATTGAACCTCGTGACTGTACTTAAATTCAATACTCTAAAAACTTTAATGCAGAAAGCAATCAAACGATATCATTCATGCCAAGAATATTAAACCTTTTTGGAACATTGAAGATTAAATTTTTTAATATTACCTTTCCCATGTTTGGTTTTATTCTGCAGTTAATATATTTGTACTGAAAATATGTAGGATTAGATTCCATGTTAAAAATTGGACTACTTTCTAGACAGGCGAAATATATTGATGGCGGGGAGCAATATTAAATTTTAGCGTTCATCTTCAATGTCAAAAAATTTAATAGCTATAAAAAGATGAACGTATTTTTGTTTGACACAGAATCTCTCGATCTAACAGAGAGATAGGTGATCTATTGATTTATTTTAATCAAATAAATTATTTATAAAGTTTACAATAAAATAAATTGTAAGTGATGATTTCGTTGTTTTGATATCAAGTGAAGCTTTAACTTGTGAAGTTTAAACGTGAAAAGCATTTGGTTATTTATTTGTTGCGAAAGTTAAAAAAATTTAATTAAAATTTGCGTTACATTAGATATGCGTAAATTTTTAATAAAATGAAATACCACCTTAAAAAATTAACTGCAGAAAATAAAAAATTTCTACACAGTTAATTTTTTTAATATTTATTCCAAGTTTCAATTTTTAAAATTTCTTTTGTAAATATGATAAACGAAGTAATATTTTGTTAATACGAATTTTTGAAACAATGAACGTTTAAAAGTAAATAAATAAAAATGTGCTTTTCGTTTAAACGGTTGAATTTTTTAATTTCAAAAGTAGATTGACATTTTTCATAAAAAAGTATTAAACGTATTTCTTTGTTGTTTTTTTTAAATTTTTATGCTAAATACAGGTCTACAACGTTTTTATTTTTTTTCATATTTTTTTCAATCTTTTCTACTTTTTGTTATTAAATATTTCATATAAACTGGTAAACGTAACTGGACTAACTCTTTTTATGAAATATTGTGACTTTGACTCAGTGAAACTCCATATAACAATAATAATTAATCTTATAATAGGATATAGAAAAACGAGTCGCGAGAATCGATATAAATGGTCAAATAATAGAGATATTTATTTATAAATACACAAACTTTTATTTAAGCACAAGAAGTTTGAAAATAATTAAGAAATAAAAAAAGTAAAAATTAAGTCATTTCTAGAATCAAAAACATTGGTTCACTATGTTTTTAACATCACTTTGCACCACGAATACATTTATTTGTTTTTTTTTTATGTATTTAAATGGAAATGGTTATCATGAAAATGGACACAATGGTAATGGAAAGATTATCATGAAAATGAGTTCCACATATACATTTATTGTTTTTTTTTTTAATAACGATGATCCTGTTATTTTTAATGCTTGATTTGCAATTGTTTTTGAACAAAAATTGCTTGTTTTTCTAAAAGATTACTGTATTTCTTGTGAAATTCACAAATATATGTGACAATCTCTTACAAACAACCAAAGAGGTGTTAAAAAGACAAAGGGAAAACAAGACAGTAACTCTTATTAAAATATAAATTTAAAGATTTTTGTCATACGAGGTTGGGTATGGAGGTAGGGATAAAATTAAAGAAATAAAAACTAATTTACTTAAATAAAAAATTACATTGAAGATTTAAACTGTCAAAAGATGTCTTTAAGATACTCACCGTTAAGTACAGTGTACTTTTATTGTTTCAGATTGAAGATGTATCCGAAAACTTCAATCGTATTATTATGTCTACTTGGATTATCCAGAGCGCAAAATGGATATCCACGAGAAAGTCCTCTGAACCAATTAGGGTACGACACTTCCGCTCAAGGATACTTTGACGGAGAAGGATCTGATGGAGGAGAAATTCCCGGTGAACCAGGTCGTGATTATCCTATTTATTCCGACGTTCCACAAACCAGCTTTAGCTGTGGAAACCAACAATATCCTGGATATTACGCTGATCCTGAAGCCCAGTGCCAAGTTTTCTACATTTGTCACAAAGATGGTAGAAGTGATGGTTTCCTTTGTCCAAATGGAACCGTATTTAACCAGGAATACCTTGTTTGCGATTGGTGGAACCATTTTGACTGTAGTCGCGCTGAATCTTATTATGGTATCAATGAACAAGTTTCGAGAGCGATGGAAGAAGCTGATGCAAGATTAGCTGAACAAGGACATGGAGCTTCAGAATTACAAGATCTCAATAGAGCTTATGGAGTTCCTACTCTTAATGGAAACGGTAATGGCAATGGTTATACCAATCAAAACGGAGTGGGACAAAAGTTGGTTGCAGATAGCAATGGATTTAACGGAAATGGTCACCATGGAAATGGACACAATGGTAATGGTGTGAATGGTAATGGAAATAGAAATGGAAATGGAAACGGAAATGGAAACGGAAATGGGTTCCATAAAAATGGTAATGGAAATGGCAATGGATTCAACTCCAATGGTAATGGTAATGGATATAAATCAAACGGAAATGGAAATGGTTTACCAAAACCTGTATATGGTGTTCCTTTAACAGAAGCTATAACCAGTGGTTTTGGTAATGGAAACGGTTTGAATAACAATGGCAACGGAAATGGTTATAACAGCAATGGTAATGAAAACGGAAATGGTTTTCATGGAAACGGTCACGGTAACGGAAATGGAAATGGTAACGGAAATGGTTACAAGGGAAAGGGCGTAAATGGTCATGAAAACGGAAACGGTTATTCTCAAAATGGAAACGGTTCACCCAAACCTATTTACGGAGTTCCAGCTTCAGCACCACAGGCTTTGTCCAACGCTTTTGGTAATGGTAATGCGGCTGGAAATGGTGCCTTTACACATAAAAATGGTAACCACGGCAATTTAAATGGAAACGGAGATTATTCCAACGGAAATGGAAACACTGCTTACAAAAATGGCAATAGTGCTTATTCTAATGGAAATGGTAATGGTTTCTCCAATGGTAATGGCAATGGAGCCTACAAAAACGTAAATGGTGCTTACTCAAATGGAAATGGAAACGGTTATTCAAATGGAAATGGTGCTCATCAAAACGGAAATGGTGCTTACACAAATGGAAATGGAAACGGTTACTCCAATGGAAATGGTGCCCATAAAAATGGAAATGGTGCTCATCAAAACGGCAATGGTGCTCATCAAAACGGTAATGGTGCTCATCAAAACGGCAATGGTGCTTACACAAATGGAAACGGTTACTCCAATGAAAATGGTGCCCATAAAAACGGAAATGGTGTTCAGTCAAATGGAAATGGTTACTCTAATGGAAATAGTGCTCATCAAAACGGCAATGGTGCTTATTCAAATGGAAACGGAAATGGTTACTCCAATGAAAATGGAAATGGTGCTCACCAAAATGGCAATGGGGCTTACTCAAATGGGAATGGAGCTCACCAAAATGGAAATGCTGCTTACAAAAACGGAAACTCGTTCGGTTCCGAAAAATTCTCAGGACCTAGCGCTGAAGGTATCAATGGATTATCTAATGGACAAGTGTACAAGAATGGCTTAGGTAATGGTCCAAGTGTTCCTGAACGCTCCTACCTCCCTTCAAGTGGCAACGGAAATGGAAGTGGTGTTTCTCATGATTCCATTGAAGTTTCTGCAGAAGGAGGAGATCATTTGAACGGCAGTGGTCCTTCCGCTAATGGTAATGGAGCAACCCCAGAGAGAAGCTATCTGCCGCCACTGTAAATCGATAGTCATTCAAACTATTTATATTTAGTTTTAAGACTTTGTCATTTACCGAAATTCGGTGGTCATATATTTATTTTGTTTATATTATATCTTTAATCAACATGCAATAAAATTTTAAACCTTTATTCTTATTATTTTATTTTCCTGACATGCCCAACTTAAGTTTTTGATCCTACGTTTTTTAATGTTATCATAACAGCAATGCCCTTTGCAAATACTTTAACAAATAGAATACTAGTATAATATTAGGTGTTAACATAAGTTGTGTCCGTTTTTCTTTCAAATAAAAAATGAGCACTAAAAGTAAAACAAATTGGTAAAGGTTATTATACATCATTCGAAAGAAAATCGTTCAATCGACCGCTTAAACTATATAGATTTAAGATGGCGGTATACAGTCATGTTTTGGTTTGAAGGGGATCTTCATGAATAATATGGTTTAAGCGGTCCTCATCGAAGTGCCACTGGTCGTCCGGATCACTCCATGTCTTTCAGGTCGAAATTATCGTCTTTGAAAAGTAAAAACCACCGATGAGCTGTCCTTTCGTTCATAGCATCTTCACCGTACACTTCACAAATATCGCGAGTAGCTTTGGCAGCTTTATTCCCTCGATTGATCGCGAACAGAAAGAGGTGTCGAAAATGCTAACTTTCGTCTACTTGATATTCAATTTTGAAGGCTTGTAATCAAATAAAATAATATATGTAATGTAAAAGCAAACACAATATCTTATAGAACAGAAAATTTTCTTTCGAATGACGTATAACGTTTACCATTTTGTTTTACTTTTGGTGCTCATTTTTAATTTGGAAAAAAACGGACACAACTTATGTTAACACCCAATACTTCATTACTATCATACCATTTGAATATTTTACTTTCGATTTTTTTTGCCTGGATCAATTTAGTGGCGCTTGTAATGTTGCAAAATCCAAAGTCATAGTAATTTAAAAGAGTGTTAGAAAAAATAAGTGCGGCATTTGGGGGAAAAATGAAAAATAAGAACAAGTAGAATTTTACAATATACTACAAGGGAATGATGTTTTAAGACGACGAAAAGGTGGAACGAGATATAGAACGTTGAGATTCAATAGAAAATAAAGTAAATATGGCGCTAAATAAAATATCAAATTTATAAAATTATGATTCACAACAGCGTATTAGTATGTATGGGAGAGAAACGTGGACGTAGAAATGAATGGAATAGTCATGTTTATGCAGTGGAAATGCGTGCACTGAGAATAATAAGTGGTGTGTGTATGTATAAAAGAATAAGAAATGCAATTATTAGCGTGGAATATGAAGAAACGCGAATGTGTTAAGTAAGGTGATAAAAAAACATGATGAACGAATGGGTGACGTAAGACTGTCTAAACAAATGCAATCATAAGTGGGAGTCATGGTAGAGAATGATCGAGAGGAGGTTGGAATAATGAATTTCATAAAATTTAAACTCCTTTGAGGCTGTTCCTTTTCTCGTTCTTGCTGACAGTTAACCTGAGGTGGTATATGTGGGCTTACTTTTTATTTTGTTTTCTGCCATCCGTTTTTGTTTTTTATTTATTCTTTAATCTAGATATGCAGGGGTGTGGGATGGAAGCACTCCGATGCTCTTGCGGTCAGACTGCACTACATTGGTGGGGTGTATCTCGGCCGGGGGGATGTTTGTAGAATGAGCCCGGACCTTTTAATGTCTTCTCTCTTGAATGTATTTTTTTTGTCATCTATTTATTTTCTGTGTTTTTTTTTATCTTCTTGTTCTACGTGTTCAACGGTTGAAAAACATCTGGTGTCACCGTGGCTGGGCTCGTCCCTGTATTGGTAGGGTGTATCTTGGCCGGGGGGATGTTATTAGATGAGCCCAGACCTTTTGATAGCTTCTGTTTTTTAATGTTTTCTCTTTTTAATGTGTTATTGAAATGTGTCTAAATGTATTATGTACATACTATGTTGCTATCAATAAACCTGTATTTATTATTATTAATTTTTATTATTCATTAAAATTTAAAAGAAGAAAATATAAGGAGTAAAAGAAATAGAAGAAATTGCATGAGAAGATATATGTATGTGGAGGAGGTGAAGGAAGTATGTTGTGATATGAATGTTTGATGCTCTGTCCTCTCTACCTGCTAAAATAGAGAAATGGCGTGATAGAAGGTTTGTATGAGATCATTTCATTATTTAAAAAATATTATTCATTATTTAAAAAAAAGATCAATTCATTA
This sequence comes from Odontocerum albicorne, assembly GCA_949825065.1. Classification (NCBI taxonomy): domain Eukaryota; kingdom Metazoa; phylum Arthropoda; class Insecta; order Trichoptera; family Odontoceridae; genus Odontocerum; species Odontocerum albicorne. The sequence goes on along the minus strand of OX463849.1, from coordinate 12,127,034 downwards.
TTTAAAAAAAAAAATCTTGCGTAATTGTGCTACCCACAAGTTATATACTCGTATTTGTTGTATTTATTAAGAATTAAAAATGTTTCTAGAACATTGCTTTACATATAAAGTTTTGATATATTGAATTGAGTGTTTTGAGTATTATCACAATTAAATGTTTTGTTAACAGGAAACATGGTTATTTTAAAAGCAATTATGGAAGCGCCATATTTCATATTTGAGCATTTTTTTATTTGTTTAAAAAACGAAACAATGTTTAATTATAGTCAAACATAATAAAATAATTATTTTAAAGTCAATAACATTATTTTGATTAAATTGATCAGAGATTTCAAAAGATAACTTCAGATTAACGTTTTGGAATTTAAAAGACAAACTATTTATTTATTTATTAATAAACGAAACAATGTAATATAAAGTCTTTCAAATTGAGCGGTTTTTTTTAAATTCTTGGATAAAACACAGATGGCGTCGCGAATTTGCCTGGGTCTTGTGACATTTGAGAAGTGTAATTTATGACATTTATAAAAATGGAGTCGTGTACAATATTGTTGAATTATTTTATGTATTGTAATCTCCGGAAAACGGTGATGTTAATTGGCCACCAAGATCATGTGATCTGACACCGTTGGACTATTTTCTCTGGGGTTACGTGAAAAGCCAGGTCTATAAAAATGACTCCCAATCAATTCCTGAGCTGAAGGACGAAATCATTCGCGTTATTGGTGAGTTAGAACCGCAATTATACCAAAACGTCATCGAAATTTTTGACAAGAGTGGATATCAGTGGAGCTGCAAGAGGTGGACATTTGGCGGATATTGTTTTTTGTGTTTAAATGTCATACATTATACTTCAATGACCAATAAAAAGGTTTTTGAAATCAAAGCAAATTGTGTATTTTATTCAAGAATTAAAATAATTATAATTGAAAAAATCGCTCAATTTGAAAGACCCTTTACATGTATAAACATAATTGAAAACTTATATAAGTGCTTTACATTACAAAAGACGAAATATAAAATACATTGTTTAAAACAATTATAATAAAATAAATGCAAAGAAAAATCACAACAAAAAAATCGAACAATACAATAAAGTATGCATGTACTCTCATTACAATGCAAACATTTAACAATGTACTAGTAATTCACCAAGACAAAAATAAGTATTGATGAGAAGACAAAGATGTCTAAAAAGACACAAACAAGAAAAAACTATTTTGTAATACTCCTAATAATTATTACTTCAAGAATACTGTTTTTTTTATTTAAAGGGGTCTTATAAAAACAATTCAAGTTTGTTAATCTGAATAATCTCTGCCAGTAAGATGAAAAAATCGGGTTGTCAATAATGAATAACAAGCATTCTATTCACGAGATCATTTACAGTGGCAATACTAAGAAAATATACGCGCACGCAACCTGCAATCTCATAATTTACTGATTATCTTCTTTTATCAGATGATATAAGAGTATATAGCCTTTACATATCAAGTTCTTACTCCAATGAACACTAAAAAAAAAAACATATTTGCAAACCTCGATGGTATCTGACCGATCCCCTGATGAGAGTTTGCTCTCTAAACGGCGCTTTTTAAATTGTCATTTTATTGTACTTTTATAATTTTCATCCATTTTTTGTTTGTAGCTATTATATATTGACCCTATTGTAGTTTAAATTGCACTCGTCGATCAATATCGCGTTCCAAATTATCGTCATATGTGAACATAATTCGTAAATTGCAGAATCTTCAACTCGTTATCTTTAATAGTGCACCCTAATATTCGCCAAACGCAAAAAAATCCAATTTAAATTGTAAACCACACCTGCTGTTTATCAACAGCTAATGAACAAACTGTTTGAAAAAAATGTTCTTTTCCCACCAACCACCCAAAAATCATCCCCTACGCTGGTGGTAAGCCTGATATGTATTATATTAAATGTACCATATTTGCATTCAATATTTCCAAGACTTAAGCATAACTTATATAACAATAACAATATTTCCTAGACTTAAGCATACACTTTTTTAGCTTAAATCTCTGTGTTGATGCAATTTAATTTACATAGATTCAGTACTTTCAGATTCCCTTGAAAAATGACAGATTGGAACGATATCAAAAGACGATAATGTAAACCAAATGTAAAGAAAACAGATTCTTTATTTAAGATATTACGTTCGATTGGAATACCTTGACACAGAAAATTAATAATAAATGAAATTGAAATTATATGATACTTTCATACTTATCAGTAGAACTGGATATATAACAAAACTAAGGTGTGGGACGTAGCAGATAGGATCGCCTGATCAAAGTGAAAATGCCAGATAATGTATTCAGATGTCGCGATAAATAGGAATGGTCTGAATGAATGATTTATGTCCTACTACAGGCTTACAAGTTTTTATTTATTTATTTTAATTTATTTATTTTACACATGTCAAGAAATATACATAATTTGCGAAAAAAACAACAGGTAATTTAATTTGGACACTCCATTTTAATGGATCTGGGTTTGTTGCCTTTCATTTGTCGTGTCTCCAGTAAATTAGGTTTTTGCCTGTATCTCACTGAGGACAGTTAGTGGTGATAATTATGAATTCCTATTTTGAAACGCTTATTCGTACAACAAAAAAGTAAGGTATTGTTTAATTTTAAACAGTTAACTTAAAAAAACACTTCGTTAAATTCTCTTCTTTCTCAATAATTATTTGTTCGGAGTTAAACCTTGTGTAGATCAATTATAACAATTTCATCTCCAAGGACGTGAATGATTGATTGTTATATTCGTTAAGTTAACTGTAAGGTTAAACCACATTAAAAATGCATTACTTAGACCAATACTACACGTATTAAAGGTAATTATTATTGACACGTTATACTTCATCGTTTTTACACTGAGATGCAATTATGACAACAATAATTAATTTTCTAGTATCTATTTGTAACTTTTACTGTTAATTGTCCGTTTTTTCTTCCATATTATGTTTTAAAATGTGTTTATCCTAGATCTTCATCCTGTCGTGTAGCTCATGATTGAGCATAGTGACTCCCATGATAGCCTCCGACGAGTCTTGTAAATTCATCTCTGCACTCTGTGGTTCGAAATGCAGTTGATAAAGTATCTCATTGGCCACGAACAATGTGCTCAAATAGTCGGAGGACTCTTCATCATGGTAGTTATCTGGGGAATATAGTGCAGTGTTTTCCCGTGGCCATCTACACCGCAGTTAGCTCATTTTCCAAAGTTTACACCCTATTGCCGATCTACACCTAAATTAGAAGAACCTGCATCGACAAGTTCTGCCAGTTCCCCCAACTCCCCGATATCCCATCAGTTCATCGCACCACATCTCTAAAGGGGCTGGTTACCTCAATCTCAATACTGTACGACCATGAAGGGTTCACCTCACACATGTGAGAGTGGGTTGATCATAAGACATGCTGATGTCTACTTTAAATAGCTTTAAAGTAGACATCAGCATATCTTACGATAAACAAAAAATAATATTTGGTCAGCAAGGGGGTTGAAATGATTGAACAAATGGATTTTCGTAATGGGTAAGAAAAATAGAAGGAACTGAATGAGAAAATTAACGAAAGTGGAGAAGGCGTAATACGTATATCGCAATAGAAAATTTGGCACTTTGTTCTCCCTGCTTTCCGACAAAGAAATTGTCTCATGGGATATGTGTACTCGTATAACATATTTAATTAAATCATATCTTTATTAAAATTATCGACGAACAAAAACTTTTTTCAGACTGTATTTTATGAAACTACTCGTAATTATAGAAAAGAAAGCATTCAGATGCATAACTCATATATTCAAGGTGAATAAAAAATCGGTAAATTATAATGTTTTTCAATTGTTATAACTCAAACAAAAGTTCAGAAGCCGACGGATAATATTTTATGATTCTTGTTTTGATGAAAATACGTGCAATAAAAAAAACATTATAACGTATAAACTGGTTTAATTGGATTTATATGACACATGTTAAGTTTTATCTGTAAGTTATTATTTAGTTTTATCTGCAAGTTATTATTTTGTGCACCTGCGTGTACTTAATTTTATCTACAAGTTGGAATTCAGTTATTTTGGACGTAATTAGTTTTATCTTCAAGATATGCTTTTGATATTCTGCGTATATCAATTTAAATTCTGAAGTATTTATCTTTTTTATATCATATACAAATGTCTTATTTATACATATACGAATTTCTAATATGAAAAATAGCGAACGCATTGTCGATTGATCGATTCATTGGTATAAGAGCTATTGATATCATATGAGATAATGGAAATGTATGCATATTACTATATACTGATAAAACGGTAGTGTTAGGGGATTATAACGATGAATTAAAAAGTTTGATAAGTAAATTGTACAATATAAGAGATGCGAAAAAAAGATCTGAAAATGAATGTAGCGAAATCCTTAGTCGGGGTGATGAAGGAAAAAGGAAATGATATATGGGTGAATATTGAAACATTTTGAGTACGTTGGGGATCTCTGCTATTTGGATGGTATTTTCTAATATTATGGAAGAGTTAAGTGAGATACGAAACGACGTGTAGCGAAAGGAAACAAAGTCAATGGGGCACTAAAACATATATATTCAAATGTACTAGATAATATCTAAATCAGCTAAGATTTCACAACAGTATTTTGGTGTATGGGAGTGAAACCAAAATACTTTGATGTATGTAAGTGAAACGTAGATATGGAAAAAATAATGATAGGATAAATGTGTTGAAATGCGCGTACTGTATGATAGAATACGGGAGAAGTGATTAGGGATGAATGGGAACTGAAAGTTGATATATTGAATAGAATAAAGAAGATCACTTTGTAATGGTTTAGACATGTAGAAAGAATGAATTAAGAAATACTAAGAAAACAAATATATAGTGCAAATGTGAATGAAAATAATATCTCTCCTTATTATTCACTGATTTAGGAATAATTTTTTTTTTTCAATTAAATATCTCAGAAACAGTAAAATGTTAGTTACTTACTCGCCATAAACTCGACTATATAGTACATAACAATTAAAAAATGTTTTTTAATAAAAATACTCCATATTTTTTAAAATTAACTTATTCCGAATAATTTATTCGTTTTTTAGGATTGAATATTATCACAATACCGATATTTTTATTCGGTAGCAGAAATGGTTGGCGATTTCTGAATTCACTTAGATAATGAATGAAATGTTATTTGATCCAATAATCAATGTAATTATGTCATCAGATCATCTTGCGCATGCCTTTTTGGGTTTTATGTTTGCAAAAATGTGGTAATAATAAGCGTTCACGAATTCTGTAGAGATAATCTGGCACAATTATTTAATCTTATTGGTTTAACGTGATTTTATAAGAGATAATATTTTACAATCAATACGTTATGTACGCGTTTCAAATGTGTGCCATTTTTTTGACAGTGAGACGTTTATGGATTTATGGACTCATTTTTTTTTCTGTTTTGGGAAGTCACGATTTCGAGATTTTTGCAAGGAAAACTTCTGATGTGTTCTAAGTTGTAATATATTTAATCATTCAAATGACCTAAGACTTCGAAGAAATGTCGATTTAAAACTGTCCATGAATTATTGTTAATTTTTTCTTCGTGCCAATATTTATGATATTTTTCATAATGTTATAATTTTTAATGTATCAAACCCGCTTACTTAAATACACACATAAAACGCCATGTCCTACGCGGGTTAGGTAGAGAAAACATCTTTGAACTTTTATTTCCAAGCTTTCACCTTCTTTTACTTTTATCTTCCACACTTATCTCTCTCATCATCCCCAATCTTCTATTATTCTTACTTATCGTTTAACCTGCTTTCCAGGTCTGGTCTATTCAATCCATTGTTTTCTTTGTGTTAAATTCTTTCATGAACAGTTTACACTTCTGACTTGCATATTGTCATTCTTTTGTAATTCATCCACATGCCCAATTTATTCGATTTACTTTTTTCATCTTACTTAAAACACTTTTGCTAACTTCGCCTTTATTTCTGTCTTCATTTTGGCTTCTTTTATATATTTACACTACACCATTTTTTTTTAGTACCGCATCTCCACAACATTACTTTTACTGTTATCCTTGTTCTTCCCAGTCCAACGTTCACTTTAGATGCACGCCAGCATAGTTTAAGGCATTGCAATTTTTGACTACTTTAAATATTGCAAGTTTGTTCTATATTCCATAAATTGCTCTGTTTGTTTTATTTCCTGTCGCTACCTTTTTTTCAATGTTCCTTCCCAGACCTCTTTTAATTAATTGAAAAAGGATCATCAGGTAAACTAAATAATACACACTAACATTTTTTTTGTTTTCAATGTATTAATATAATAAATATGTGTGGGACTAAAAGTATAGCCAGCGCAAGAGTGTCGAACATGTTTCAGAAGAAAAAAATGTAACCAGCACAAGAGTGTCGAACATGCTTCACTACGCGCATCATTATGGATGCGCCGTACTTTGTCAGTAACAAACGGCTTCACGAAGATTTAGATCTCCCCACCATCCGAGAATACGCGATCTCTCTGGCCGAGAGGTTCTACAGTTCTCTCCCGAGCCACCCGAACCCCCTAATCAGTTCACTGTCGGACTACGACGCGAACGCAAATATCATCCACCCCAGGCCGAAGCAGATTCTTCGTTCCACCCCTCGACCCCCTATTCACAACGGTAGGCGCCGAATTATGCCTAGAGCGCATACATAATACGTATTTTATTTTAGCCCCATATTTATCTATCTAAAAATATTTATTTTAAAAGTCACAGTGTTCACCCCCCCCCCCCCCATCTTCGTAATATATTATTATATCTATATTTATATATGTATACATCTATGTGTATTTATTACATGTAACCTATATGTATTTATTACCTTAATATATGTACCGAATTCTATCCTTTCCTCTCTTATAACATACTTTTTCACACCACCACCCAAATAACCTTCAAATTTCACAAGTCCGTTTCATTTATTCGATGAAGGAGTAAGGTGTCCGCAAGTTGGACCGACACTCCGAGAAAAATCCCAACTAGAGAACATGCTTCAGAAGAAAAAAGTGTAACCAGCACAAGAGTGTTGAACATGCTTCAGAAGAAAAACGTGTAACCATCACAAGAGTGTCGAACATGTTTCAGAAGAAAAAAGTGTAACCAGCGCAAGAGAGTCGAACATGTTTCAGAAGAAAAAAAGACAAAACAATTACCTAGTATCATAAGTTCTGAGCAGCCAATTAAGTTTTCATTGTTAATTTGTATTTGTTTTATTAAAATTTTCCCCTTTTACTTGGTGGAATTCTATATTAAAATATTTAACAATAAATAACTTTTTGACTCATGTTTCCAAATTTCATGTCACAGTGATTAATAAAATCAATGGAATAACAAATTAATAATTGTATATTCGATGTTTTTTTATCGTAAATGACATAAAATTAAAGAGTTGGAAAAAAAGTCCCTGTACTAATAATTATAAATCTTTAAAGTAAATTAATACTCCGAGGTCTAGTTATTACAACGCAAGTTTAGTTATTACAACGGTAACGTGAACAATTCCCAGTTAAACCGAAGATTTTTATTAAAAAAAATTCGGTTTAACTGGGAATGGTTCACGTTACCGTTGTAATAACTAAACTTGCGTTGTAATTTCTAGACCACGGAGTATTAATTTACTTTAAGGATTTATAATTATTAATACAGGAAAAAATGGGTCCCATTTTGTCGATTTGTTTTTTTTACAATTCATCCTAAATAAACATTTATTGACTGGTTAAAAATATGACATGGGAATGAGACGAACTCTTTTTTCTACCAACCTAGAGGTTACGAGTTCGATTCTCGTTGGCATCCAATTTCATTAAAAAGGTACTGAAGTCTGATTTTCCCTTAATCTAACATCTTTTTGATTAATTGGAATTTCTACGTTTTATTGAATTCGCCATGCTGTATTGTAAACAACGAAATATAATATAATACAATTTAATAAATACACAAGATTTTTCTTTATTCGACTCAAGTGTAATACAATTCTCATAATAAAACCTGATCTGATACAAACGAATCCGCCACTCTAATCAATCACCGCACAATTTCTCAATCGTAAAAAGAAAATTGCGATCTCACAAACAATTAATTAAACAAATTGAAAATGAATGTCAAATTAAAACACCTCACATCAAATTTCTTAATTTATTTTTTACAGTAAGTATTCGACCTACGCTTGAGTAATATGTGAGGCGGTTCAATTTGTGACTGGAACACATTAATTAATTTTTTTGCTATGTTGTGTCTATCGGAAATATCGTATCAATTCAATGAAACGTGTATTAACACTATAATGGGCAGTGAATTAGCAGTTCAAAATCAACACACTGTATTTATTACACTTTGTATTGTAATAAAAAATTGCCCAGTGGTGGTTTTAATCTTTTCTTCATAGTTAAATATTATTAATTAATTTTGGAATTTTGACGATTTGGAAAAGTTTCATCGTTTTTGAAAGAATAAACAAATACATTAATCATTCATTCGAAAATATTTTTTTTGATTCATCAATTGTACAATAGTATATGCTGATGCGCCCATAGGCGTCACCTGTCTACCAATCACTCATCGGGATGAGATTCGCCATCCCAAAGGAAGAAAAAACATCAAGAAAAAAATTGAATTAAATTCAATGAACTGTAAAGATCCCTGTCCCCACCCTCACCACGAAAAACTCAGACGCCGATTCAAGCTGCGACCGTAACGAAAAATGAATGGTAAAAATTACTTAGGCAAATGGTCGACACAATAAGGGGATCACTTACGCTGTCAAAATTACAATATATCTTGGTCGCTTTACAAAGGGTGGACCCAGATCAGTATAAATTCACTCTTCTCTCGGCTACTGTGCCAGGTGGATTCACCACCTGAGAGATTCACTATTCACCCGGCTGCCGTGCCGGGTGGATTTTCTATTTGGTTGCCTACAATACTGATCGTCACTTCACCTGAGATCCGTACCTATACCAGTGCCAAGCTGGCAACGACCTCCGTGGCCTGGTGGTAAGACACTTGTCTGCCGATCCGGAAGTTGCGGGTTCGATCTCCGCTGGAACCCAGATTGTTTTAAATAGGATTCCAGTCTGGTTAACACTTAGGGCCTATAAAACCATCCTTCTGGTTGGTTGGAAGAGATTGCCACATGGCAATAAACTCGCCAGGTTAAAAAAAATAAAAATATAAAGCTGGTATAAAACAACTGCCAGTTTCAACAAAGAATCAGTCACCAGCCAGCAGTCGACCAGTCAAGACTTATCTATTACTCTCCAGCTTTTAACATGTAGCTGACTTCACCGACTGCCTTCGTCCTGCTTGGACCACCATTGCCGTCTGCTAGAACCACCTCACCATCCCACCCGGACCAGCATTGCCGCTGCTTGGAGCTGTCCTGCCGTCCCGCTCGGATCCACGTTGTCGCCTACTTGAGCCGCCTCGTCGTCCCACCCGGACCAGATTAGCCGCTGCCTAGAGCCGCCCTGCCATCCCACTGGGACCAGAATTGCTGCTTGCCGGAGCCGCCCTGCCGTCCAGCCCAGACCAGCAGTGCAACTCTGACATCTCGCTTGGATCACCATTGCCGCCCACCTCGGCCAACGCGGCTAACCTACCTGAATCGCTACCGGCCTACTGTATCGTCTAAAATTATTTTGTTGTCAACCTGAGCCCCTTGAATACACTCCTCCAGTCACGGTGGTAGTACCATAGATACATTTCTGTTACTGGAAAGTGGTATCAATATATTTCAATCAAATTCACAGACCCAATCCGAAATATCTAAAATAAAAAAAATGTCCATGAAGCATATATTTATATCGGACAGAGTTTCAACTTTTAAATTGAAATATGTCAGAAATAGTACGATTTTCGACACCAATTTGTGTCGGAAATCTGACGATATAACATACTCGTATAATGTTACTCGAGATCAAACACAGTTATGCCGACTCGAAAATGCCATATTAGTTGATTAGATCTGTTAGAGGTTTCGGTTTTAACTTTTTGCCACTCAATTTCAGAATATTTATCTTAATTCAACACCTTGTTTGCTCCTTTGACCATTTCAATGCTATTTTCTTCATCTTAAGCACTACATCTCATTTCAAAGCACATTTTCCTCAATATTCTTTATTTTTCGTACATTGTTTTTCTACACATTCTAAGCAACTCTTTCATTTATACCGCATTAATCTTACGTTCATCACATTTTGATCAAGTCCAAATTTTGCTTAAAAATGCTAATTTTATATAAATAATTATTTTGCTTAATACATTTGTTCGTTGTATTGAAGGTAAAAGTAAAGTGGGGGGATTTTTTTCAGGTTTCCGTTAGCCTATTAGAGTTTAATGAGCAGTTAGTGCCGAAAAACTTGGCTGGTAATCACTAGTAAAATATATGTTAATATTATAGTTTATTCTTCCATTGCACAAGTACACTTGTTAATAAGAGGTGAAAATATACGTAATTGAACAACACTTAATGAGATCAATTATAATAATTCCATTCATTTTCATATCGTATTTTATTTCAGATTCAAAACTAGAATAAGGTATTTTATTTCAGGTTCAAAACTAGAATAAGGTATTTTATTTCAGGTTCAAAACTAGAATAAGGTATTTTATTTCAGGTTCATAACTAGAATAAAATTATTTGCCCAATAAATATTTTTTTTTAATTTTTGTGCGTCAAATCTTTAAAAATATTTACTTAGTTTCCTACTCTGAATTTATTTGTAACGTAGGGGGAAAACAAAATGCCGGTGTGTTTCGATCGTTTTACTTCGGTGTGCCATCGAATCCAGTACAGCGGGGTGGCCGGTGAGTTTGCTGGTATGCAACGGCTCACTCGCTTAAAAAATTCATGCCACAGATTTTTTTTCCAACTGCATTGACGTTGTAATGGTGAGGGTATCCTCAACTACGAGGCTCAGCAACGACTACGATAGGAAAAAAATCAATTGATTTAATGTCACTTTCGTCTTTTAAAACATTAACTGATTATGTCAGCTTTTCTCGGTGGATCCGTGGTTAATCTGGTCATCAGGTCGAAAAGTGGTCAGAGGGGAAAATAAAAACTGGAATGACAAAAATTGCTTTATCAAAGCTGGAAAATATGTGTAAGAGCAGAACTTTCACCATCACGACGAAAATGCGCCAAGTTATATAAATCTCTCGTCGTTGCAATATTAACCCTTACAGGTACAGGTAAATTTCACTTATTTTTACTCAGGCTGCACAAAAAATAAAAGTTAAGTATCTCATTTTTTTTAATGTGTTTGAAAAATGATACATACAAATGCTTCACTAACATATTTCCACTTCCTCGGTAGGTCAAGGAAATCCTGGTGAGGTGGTACAACTTATGTACCACTAGTCCATATTTCCACTGGTACTTCTAATGTACCACCAAATAATGCCGAAATACATCCAAGTAAAATTAATTTTTAACCTAAATATAAATTTACCACAATTACTGAAGTCAATTTTATCACAACACAACTATTTTTTATTAAAATTTAATACAAATACATAACGTTTTCTTTTATACACACAAGTCGGCACACCAAGAACAACTAACTGTCAATAATATTAGAAGCTAAATGAATTTGAACAGGACCAGATCTGCAGCTGTGCGGATATGAGTCATAAGTACTCGTATTATATATTACGAAGTGGTACATAATCTGAGCATTCGTGCAGCAATAGAGAGAGGTTTAATAAGTGGTACATTGCGTTTACCACTGTGCAGTACTGCGTCAAAAAAAGGTGGTACATAACGTGGACCACTAAACCTGTAAGAGTTAATGCATGGCGCGGAGACTTGGACTCTGGGAGCAAGCGAGAGACGTGTAATAGATGCATTTGAAATGTGGTGCTAGAGAAGGATGTTACAAATGACATGGGTAGACGAACTGAAGCTCCCATTCTCGAAGAACTGACAGTCATCGACAGATTGCCGACAATATGCTTCCGATTCTTTGAGCACATTGCTTGTGGCCAAGGAGACAGTTTGGAGATGTTTGTGATTACTGGAGGCGTTTAATAACGATGCACAAGAGGATAATCCCTATGAGTTGAACTGACCAAGTGAGAGATGCAACTGGACTATCCTTAACAACTGCCCTTCGAGCCGCGAAGTGCAGGGATCGATGGAGAGGATTCGTCGGAGGCTATCATGGAAGTCACGATGCTCAATCATGAGCTACAAGACAGGATCACGATGATCTAAAAGTTAGATATGGTAGTTCAAGAAAATTATATATTTTTGAAAAAACAAACGATTCAAAATTGCTTGATTTATTATCATTACACTTAATTTTGTCATGAGGGCAAAATTTCATCAAGATAATAAATACACGATTTAAGTTTATTACAGTCCGGTTAAGTAATCTGGATAGCTCCAAAGATATCTATCGCAGTGGGTAATGTTGTACAGTATGATGCTCTCGTCTCATCATCCGTTGCATCAGAGCCAGTATATGGCCTGGCCTTAAGCTGGTCACGACTGGTCTTGTTATTGAAGAACTGTACTGGTTTATATGGCATCAGGGCTGTTAATTTAGGCAGTGTCCCCTCTGTAAATGAAACATTAAAAGTTACTAAATATCTGTTTTAGTTTATGAGACATCAGTGCTGTTAATTGAGGCAGTGTTCTTTTTGTAAAAGAAATATCAAGAGTTATTTAATACCTGTATTGCTCTATAAGGCATGAGGTTAGTTGAGGCTGTGTCCTATGTAATACAATCATTAAAAGTTACTGAATAACTGTATTTGTTTATGAGGTTAAATGAGGCAGTCCCCCTGTGCAACAGAAACATAAAAAAGTTACTGAATAACTGTATTGGTTTATGAGGCCTCAGGGGTGTTAACTGAGGCAGTGTTACTTTTGTAATAGAAAAATCATAAGTTACCTATGTCAAACCTGTTTCATATATTATTCATTTATATATCTGAACCATCAATTATCAATTATGCCACGTTTTTGCAATTTTATGATTTGTGTCTTTAGGAAAAATATTTTACGAGACAGAAAACAATACCATTGTTATTTAATCAATAAATCTTATTTTTCTTTATCGCCGTTTAGTGACCGAAGTGTTCTGGATTATAAAGAAAATTTGGTTTCACTGCAGTATATTTCAATAAAAGGAAATTTTTGAACCATTTTGAAGATTTTTTTCCAGCATTTTGGCTGTTCTGAATAATTTTGTAATTTGTTTAGTAAAACACTGTTCATTCCACTTAATATTGTGGTATAACCCTGCCAGTTTCAAGGTTTTCACCTCATCATCAGAGGAGCACAAACAAAACTTGAAGGGAGTCTTGTTTGTGCTCCCTGATGATAGGGGGGGAATCTTGGAACCGGTAAGATAATACCGTTTTATAAACAGTGTTTTACTAAACAAATTACAATGCCTCTAAACCTCCACAGTTTTAACGCCTTAACTAAAATATGTTCAGAATACGTTTTTTCCTTTGTATCGTACCCCTCAGCATATCAGAATCGATCAAGTGTACATGTTGTAGAGCATGGCTGAGAGACAATATTGACTTCAGCCCCTGTAATCGAGCCCTGTCAGAAACTATGCAGTAGGCAAACAACTCACAGTTCACCGTTTCACGTTTTGGAAGGAGGAGAAACAACACTCGCCATCGTTGTGCGCGTACAAATATTGTGACCAGATAAACTATTTAACCAGGCTTGTACGTACCCTTTTGCCTATTTTTTTTTGTATCCTCGAGAATCGAACACGAAACCCTCGAGTGGAAGACTAATAGCTTACCAACTAGGCTACAGAGGTGTAATAAGTTGTTTTCAAACGATAATGTCAGCATTCTAACGGATTTAACTTTCATTAATACATTTAGGATTTAATAGTTGACTCATGTCACATAAATATCAATAAAGGAATTCCAGCCATGTATTAAACAACAAAACCACTATTCTATTTATTGTATAGATTCACAAGTGAAAGGTATTACATGATACTGAATTCACTTGTAAAAGGGAAAGCAACACTTGAATCTTCGTATTTAGGTTAACTTTATGTTTCCCATACTTTTGGAATTAAAATAACTAAAAATATCCTGTTATTCTCAATAGTTACATATTACTAGAGAAAAAGTAAAAATTGGATCTTGACCGTTCGTTTAACTTTAAAAAATATAACCTAGTTACCCATGTAATTAATACCTTCTTCTCCCTGGCTCCATCCCAACTCACTGTCTGCGAAGACTGTTGGGGTCAGCTCTCCCCGTCCTCAGGTTGTATGCTCTTCTGTCCCGGACTACGTCCCCCAGGCCGTGCCTCTGCTTGAGGTTATCTTTCTGCACCACCCATGAATTCTTTGGTCTTCCTCTGGTTATTATTCGAGGAAGATCCATGGAGATTGCCTGGTTCACAATGTGATCGGGTGCTCTGCGTCCAACGTGCCCATACCATCTCAATTGCCTCTCCTCCATCTTACTGTTGATGTCTGTAACACCTAGGCTTCCACGAATGCGTGAGCTTTTTATTTTGTCTCTTACGGACACACCAGCTGATCATCTTAGCATGCGCATTTCAGTAATTAATACCGGGTTACCCAAAATATATAAGCACATTTTGAATGATTATTATAAATTTAGTAATTACTAAGGTTTACCTAACAATAAAACTCCGGAATATACACGTTGAATTTTCGTTATTATAATGCTCAAATTAGTGGCCATTTTGGTCCATGAACTACTGATAATGTGGAATCGCAAATATCACGAATAATTTTTTTTGGTATTTGGGTGCATTTTTTTTCAATATCAGGTCTCAATTCATTAACCGTGGCCTATATTGTGTCATAAACTTTGTCTTTGATAATTGTTCGTATAAAAAATCCACTGGCGTGAGGTGTGGGGAGCGTGTGTGGTATTCAATGTTACATCTACGTCTTAACCATCTGTTCGGCCAATTTTCATCAAGATATAACTTAACATCACGATGGTAGTAAAGAGATAGACCATCCTGGATATAAAAGTCCTCCTCAACCCTAAACTCCCTATGAATACGTAGTATAACAAATTCCTGAGAGTTCAAGTAAATGGCACGGTGGCTTCTAGATTTTTTCGAATTCGTTTCTCTTTCAGAATTTGAATAACTTGGTCTAACTACGTTTTTATTGGTCTTACCAAACTTTTTTGTTTTAGTGAATCTTTTATGTTTTATTCGTTCTACCTGGGCGAACCATTTCTCTGTTTCTTTCTTCATTTTAATCCATGAGTATTATTTCAATTCGCATTGTTTTCTTACATCCTTATTTCTTATTCGTTTATGCATTATTATTTCGCGCTATATTTATAGTGTATTAATTTTACTTTTATTACAAATATATAAAATATGGTAATAACTCCATTTTTATCTATTTCACAATTGTAACCTTTATTAATGTAATTAGTTCTAAATAAATCTTCCTTTATCTAACATATCAAGGCCAAAATATTCTATTAATTCAGTGCAAGTACCTACAAATCTTTTAAAACCACTTAGTCAACAAACAAAGTTCAAATTGATCATCAAAACATTGTTCCCTTAAATCAAAATGCAAATTGATAAATCAGAAAAACCAACTATAAATCAAAGGTACGAATTCATCAAAATGTTAGAAATGATCTCATTAGTTAGTTTCAAAACCCTTTATGATCTGTAATCTTCAATGAACCCGACTGAACTATTTATGCATATAATTTATAATAATATAAACAATTTGAATGTTCGTACATATTCGCTGAACTGTTTTGCATCTTGCATAATGATTGAATTAATAATAATCACAATTTTGCGTGTTGAATGCGATGATGTTAGTTTACGTGATAAATATTTGCACTTTAGTGGAAAGTATTTTTTCTAATACATCAAACAGGAAACAGATTTCTTTTTTATATGCTACTCACGAAGACATCATGTATTTAAATAGGGATCTTTTTTACTTTATTATGATGAAACTTATAACGTCTTCTGCGTGTGGTTCTCCAGGAACCGTATACAGTGTACAGCTGTTAACTGGGTCTCTCCACGCTTACATAAAAATTACTCTCCTGTGCCCTAATTCTACATATCGTGTACAGTGTGTACCATTGTCATCTGATCATATTCAGAGTGCATCGATTTTTCTAGGTAGGAAAAAAGCAGTCTACTTTACCATCCAGCCACCCACAAGATGCCTGTTTTTTATACTTAAAACACTCAATATATTTATCTACAATTTGCTTAGACTTATAACTACAACCTTAATAATTAGAAATTTTAATAATAATAACCAATATCATTTGATAAATAAGACAAATATGTAATTGAGCTTTTTAAGTAAGATACCCCAAACAAAAAAGATTTAGAGATAGTAAAGAAAAGTCTAAAATTTTCTTAAACTATTTGTTACTAATGGGACTATAGTCGTAGGGCTAAATAATAGTTTGTAATATTTTTGGATGCCAACGGGGGAGAAACTCATGTCACATTTTGTCCAAATTGAAGCTAGTGGTTCCGGCGAGAACCATCATACCCATTGATTGAATAATTTGGAAACGACAACCAGGAAGCATAGCAAGCAGTAACGATCAATAGTTGGGTTTCGTATGTTACAGAGGCTGGACAAATTACGGCGTCTTCAAAATGTTCGTCTAAGATTTATTTTCAACCTACGAAAGTAAGATCATGTAACATCATACCAGAAGGCATTGAACTGGTTGAATGTTAGAAATAGACGTCAAATTTACAAACTGTCTATTGTATAATATCCTTAATTGTCTCACCGCCCTCTCTTATCTTGCCGAAAAATTTCAGCGTTTTTCCAATCATGGATTAGCGCTACGCTCAAACAGAGATTGTTTATTGGCCTTTCCAGTTCCCCGTTCCTTTTTTTTACATCGTCCTTAACTGTCCATGCAGTGAGACTTTGGAATCAGTTACATACCAATATAATACTCGCTCCGTCCTTGGCATTCTTTAAGAAGCGATTGAAAAAACTCCTAATTTCTAGCCAGTAAAATAACGTGCTTCATTCCTGATTTTTTTCTTTTTCTTTCCTCTCCACCAAACCTTCCTTTCCTTTGATTGATGATATCTCACTTTATATGTAAAGGAATGTTCGGGTGATTGCTCGTCATTGTCGGGTTTGTGGGCGAACAGGAGGGGTCGAAAATGCTCACTTTCGTCTACTTGACATTCCATTTCGAAGGCTTGTAATCAAATAAAATAATATATGTAACGTAAAAGCAAACACAATATCTTGTAGAGCAGAAAATTTTCTTTCGAACAACGTATGATATTTTCCCTTTTGTTTTACTTTTGGTGCTCATTTTTACATTTAAAAAAAAAATTGGACATAACTTATGTTAACACCCAATACACTTCAGAACTTTGTATCACTATCATGTTTTGAAGCGGTATTTGAAGGGTTTGAGTTACGTTTTTTCATTAAGATTTATTTTGTGAAATTATTACCTGATTGAAGCTATTTTCAATTGAAAATTAAATTTAAAAGAAGAGAAGGGTATAAATAAAGCAACTAGTTTTTGTATTTGCAAAACATAAATTTATTGAATCGGATCTTTTTGGAAACTTTCTGTAGATGACGAAACACTTAACGGTTTTATGACCTTGTTTTTAAATACTTTTCTGTTATTAGTTTGCTGTGTCTTGGTCACTTTATCTTTTCCATTACTTGAGTCATTAAAATTATGATCTTCTCTCGGTTTCTCACTATTAGCTTCATTCTTCTGATTCTCATACTTCGGATTCTGATTACCACCAGATGACGCCAAACTCAAATCGTAGTATGGCTGATCTTCGACTATAAAGTGCTGATATTGGAAGTTGGGGTCATCAAATATTTGGTTCTTCTGAATGGAAAATTCTTCTTCGAAAGATGAGTGGCAATCGACGTCATACCACCAATCACATACTGAAACCTTTTGATTAAATATGCTTCCATTTGGGCATAGGAAGGATATTTTTTGTCCTCCTTCTAGACATATATGGAATACCTAGAAAAACAAAAGCAAAATATTTTATTTTTTTATTTTGTCACTTTTACTTATTGCATACACAAACATACATACCATCACGCCTTTTCCCTGCCAGATAAGACAAATATGAGAGAGCGCCAAACTTTCCTATCGCGATACACATCGTTCATCTCTTCCAATTTCTCTGATATTTTACATTTCTTCTTTCAAAATATCCAACTAAACTTTCCTTGGTCTTCTTCAACCACGCCCTTCACTCACATTAAGACCGTATATTTGTTATGTTATTATTTCTTCCTTCATTACTTTTACATGTCCAAACCATCTCAGAATGGACTTATTACATTCAATTGAAATTTAATGCGACATTATGAAAGAAATTTTTAACACCGTTTATGGTATTATAAATTTATTTATTTTAATAAAAAATTGTAGAACAAATTGCTGAAAAACCTTTTATTTTTAGATAATTATATCATAAGTTGAGTAAACACGCCTAGACAAAATAATATGAATATTTTTTTTAATATATTTTATAAAATTACAATAATATTGATATATTCATACTTCTAAAATTAAGAAGTCCTAGATGTTTAATGAATAAATCTTTATAAGCTTTTAAAAAACACGAAAAAGAAATTGTAAAATGGAACTAGTCATATATTCGAGTATTTTTTTGCAGTAACAATTGTTTAATAATGCTATTGGATTTTCACTTTAAATTTTATTATAATATTTAAAAAAACATTATATAATAATCTCTTGAGGATTTCTCTAATCTGGTTTTCCTATATTAAATATCTTTTAGGTTCATTACAAGAAATTCCCATATGGTTATAAGCTTTTTAGGTTGTCCCGCATATACGAGTATAACAGAAGTTTACTTTACATAATATAATTTTTATTATAAAGCTCACATTGAATATACTGGAATTTTTTCAACCCATGTAACAATTAATTGGAAAAGTTCTCGTTTTTATTGCAGACTATTTATTGTATGTGCGCATTTGTGTAATACTATATTATCTATTAAAATGATAAATGTAAGTTTAAAGCTCACATTGAAAATATTGGATTTTTTTCAACCCATGTTACAATTAATTCAAAACGTTCTCGTTTTCATTGCAGACTATTTATTATATGTGCGCATTTGTGTAATATTATCTATTAAAATGATAAATGTAAGTTTAAAAGTTAAACTAAATTCATAATTACTTTTCAAAATGAACAAACGAAGAACCAAATTAATATTTACTCTTTTCCCAAAATATTTTAAATGTTCACATCGAATTGTTTGAGTATATATATATAAAAAAAATCTTAAATGGTCTAAAAAAATATTTCAATAATTTTTGACTCGCCTGACAATCTGTTTCAACGTCTGCAAAATATCCCGAAGGTGTTTTCCCCTTACAACTGAAAGACGTCTTCGGTACATCAGTATAGTCTGGATAATCCTTTCCAGCCTTACCAGGTATGGTGTCTACCAAAGATCCATCGTATGACCCATCGTCTATTGCTTCATAGCTGAAGGTTCTACTTCCCCTTCTGGTGATGGCTTGGTGATGAGACAGTTCCTCTTCACTTTCGGGCTCAAGGTGGTCTCTCAAGGAACTTTGTGAAACTGTTTCTAGATTGTGATGTTTTGTATCGTGCCGTTGATTGTGATAATCATTTTGATAGGTATTAGACTAAAATGAAAAAAATAAGTCAAAATATGATTCAAGCAGAAAACATTGTGAGTAATGGAAGAAAAATTACACATTTTTCACAATTGCATTGGATACGATGTAAACTTTTAGGAGAACTTTTAAATTTGTGCAATCAGTACATTATTTTTTAATGAGTCACATTACAAATGAATACAAGCTTAAATAAATAAGTATATTTTTTTTCTTTTCAAAAATTATATCTTGATATTCGTAAACCTTTTATTTTAATTTCATTACTTATATTATACATGAGTCCATACATATAATAGTTTAAAAAAATAACGTATTGAATCAAAATATTGTAATTGACATTCTGAACCAAAGATGATATTTTGTGTTTTAAAAATCAAATCTAACATTTGAAATGCAGTATTTTTTGTGTAATATTTAATATACGAGCATATTCATAGTATTTACAAGACATCTCAATTTATTGAAGTTTTCAGAAAAAAGCCTTTTAAAAAGTGATCTGAAAAAATCACACAAATATTGATGAAATTTTTTAGATCTCTACCTACTGATTTCATTAAAAAAAGTAAATAATATATTTTTATGATATTTTATTAACTTTTTTTAATGAATTTAATCATTTTTTAATCATATAGAGTATGCTGGTACAATAGTGATTAAAAATACGAATATTTTTTGCTTAAATATGTTAAAATGTTTATTGAGTAGGTACGCACAAAGTTTAATGATTTTTTATCTTGCAACCGATTAAAAAAATAATAAAAAAATGAGAAATTGACATACCTGTTGAGATAATACTTGTGAGATCAGTATCATTAGAATAAACCAAATCATCTTACATTTTATTAAATACAGCAAATTTCTCCTAATAATCTAACAAACGCCTTATTGTTTATCCGCTTTCCACCTCGTTTGGTGACATATTCCACCACTCTGCCCGAGAAGAAAGATGCACCGGGCTTTTATACGGCGTTAAAGGCATCACGACGGATTATGCACTACTCCCCGGTACTAGCACTGGCACATACTCGGTTATCTGCATACTGTTGCGCGTGTATAGTAAACTAACTACAACACAACTGGTGGTTAAATAACAAATTCGTTAAGCTTACACTAGTGTGGTCTATCTGCATTTAAAATGTGATCAATTCTTATTTATAACATACTTCAGGATTATTAAATAAAATTTGGCGCATTGTTGATACCTTTGATGCGATACATTAAAATAGGTTATAGAGACATCCGGTACAAAAAAAAAATGCATAGTTTTGCATGAATAAGTGACACTGTCAATCAATTTTAGTGCTAGTTTATGAACTTATCTATAAAGCACCTTATAATAGTCCAACTCTAAGAAAATGTATAAAAATCTAGAATTGAATATTTTCAAAAATACATTACTTGCTCGAAGTAATATGTGATTTTTTAAATTCATTTTCTATTTACAATATTTCATGTGATCGCTTAGCTCTTCATTTTATTTCAAGTAATTGTTTGAGGAACTCATGCAGAGAAATTATTTGCTAAATCAAAGCAAAGTTATTTCGATTGACGTCAAAAAATATATATGTTTCTTTAGCTTGGATTCTTTCACACATTGGTATCAATAGTAATGAATGTGTTGATTCCTGGGCAAAGGAAGCGTGTTCTATCAGTTGTCCCCTATCTGATTTTTTACAGCCAGTAACTGATCTTTTAAATAAAATTAAACATGATACTTGGCACCGATGGGTGTTAGATTGGGATACAACTGGTGTGAATAAGGGCTCTAGATATAAATCAATCCAGCAATTTACCTATTTAAAACCATGGTTTAATATAATAAGAATTAACAAGATGGATTTTCCACCACCCAAAATATCCAAATTAAATATCCCAAGTTCGTTATACAACATTCAATGAAGGAGTAAGGTGTCCTTAAATCGGACCGATACTCCGAGTAAAAAAGATCAACAGTGTATGGACGTGTCTGTCATGTGTCGTTTGCGGGCGGGCGACTGTGTGGTGGCTAGTCACATTTACAGAATGGGCATTGTGAAGAATCTCGGTGGTTCAATGAATGTTGGATTTCTTCTTTCTTCGTGGAACTTTTCCATTTATAGATCCACTTAAATTATCTAGATTTGTTTCTCTTCAGTTTCTTCTATATACTATAGCAGTAACTCGTAGGTTTTGTCATATCACTTCATATTAATTTTTGATAAATATGTAAATTATAGCAATAAGGAATTTTTGGATAAACTGGAGAGCCTACAAAATATTCGTATTTGGTTTATTTTTAATCTACAAAAATATAATTATATATCTAAATATCGCGCCAGACTACAATCGCTAAAAAAATAGACTCCGAAAAAATCTCCCCGTTCTGTCAACTTACTTTGTACAAATTGAACGATCCCAACTTTCCTCAGTATGTGCGTGAACAATTCATTTTTATTTTTAGTATAGTTGGTCGCTCCGATCCGATGATTGCATACTCTTTTGTATGCCAACGCATCACATATTATTTTACACATCATCTTGTGTGGTTCAGTTGATTCGACTTTGTAACGATCTTCCCGGCTCAATCAGATGCGCTTCATTCTTATCGATATTTAAGAATAAGGAAAAGAAGCATTATTTAACTCAAAATATTTCTCATCCTTAAATCCCATCTTAATCCCTGTTTTCCTTGAGATTTATAATTTATTTTAAATTTCGTTATTTTTTTTCAAACATTGTTTTCTAGTGAGGAAGGGAAGATGCAGACTCAGCAGACATACATGGCAACTAATGAAATGTTCACCATCCCTAGAGTTAAAACCTCTTTTGCCCAAAGGCAATATGCTTATTTGGCTCCCATTACATACAATGGCGTGCCGACTTCAATAAAGGTAAAGGTAGGAAAACCATTTAGACGGTCGATCGGAGCGTGGTTGTTATTGCGACAGGATTTTGAGTACTTGGGCTTTCAGGAAGAATGACGAGTGGAAAGGATTTATGTGAGCTCGTGAGTGTGGGTTTCTTCTTGTTGTTTTTGTAGTTGTGTTTCTGTGTATTTTTTTATTTAAATTTTTATTCTTATGATTGTGTGCGGTATATTGTGTGATGAATATTTTTGGTCTTTCTGGAGTGATAATGTGTGAGGAGTTGAATTTCGCAAGATGTTTCCAGTTGTAGTTGAGTGTCACTGTTTGTCAGGTTGATGAGAGCGTGCAACGGGGTTTTTTTTTTTGTGTAATCGAAAATCGGAAAGAAGTATCGATTTATTTTTTCATGCTAAATATCCTCAGTGAGATACAGATACAGGGAAAAACCTAGTTTACCGGGGATACGAAAAATGAAAGGCAACAAACCCAGATCCATTAAAATTGTATGTCCAAATCAAATTACCTGTTGTTTTTTCTCAAACTGTGTATATTTCTTGTCATGTGTAATAATAAATAAATAAATAGACTAAGTTAACAACTTGTTCACGGATATCAATAATAATTATAAAATAACAGTTGGTAGATTGAAACAAACACATTTAAAGCAATAAATCCACCTGATATGTTTGTATGAAAGTGTTAAATAAATTTATTCCATGTATTTATTTAAAGTGATATATGAATAACGGAACTAGACCACTCATGTTCAAGGCGCAACGTTACAAGGAGAAGAGCTTAACGATTGTCTTGATCTCGCAGCTGAATGTAAGGTTTTGATTCCGGGTGCAATCGTGATAACCATAATCGGCGGAGATGAGAAACCTCGGGAAGTATAACCACAAATGATTCAATTGAAAAGTTCTCTTTAGTAATAAATTTTCACAAACTTAAAAATACTACTTTAAACTTCTAGTAATTTATGTTTGTAAAAATGTATGTTTTTATCTTTGCAAATATATTTTAGTGATGTACCGCACGCAAATTTTATAGATCCATAGCCTATCTTTCTTTGTTCTTACTTTTTCTTTCTTATTTGAGCTTCGATTCTGATTGAAAGAATTGTTATGAAATATTCAGAAACCAGGAGCTATGCAGTTCATTGATCAAGGTATATCCAACTGTCTCGTATTTCATGACTTTAACCACATCACACTCTTAAATCAAAACCAACATAGTATTTTACAAGTGGTATAGATAATCCTTTAATAATTTTCTGTACACAACAGAGTAAACTATCATATGTTAATGGCACAGGAGGTTATAACATATACCTTGCGGTACAGGTAAAGAGAACTGATTTCCACACCTTAACATCCAAACACACATCATATTTAAGATATCTAGTCATGCACAAATTTATATTATTCGAGTTTCTCACTTTATCTTCTTTTAAAATCGGGTCCTTTTGATCCAACCACGTTCTCCATCTAATTCTTCCACGCACATTACGCACTTCTGATTTGTATATTAGGTTCGTCATTCTTTCGTTTTAACGATTAATCATCTTAACGTTTCTCCCTTCATTTTACTTCTAGCTTCTATTTTATCCATAAAATTAATTCCTGATGTTGTATTTCTTCCTACTTTTGTTTATATACATTTCGAGTTGTCCTTGGTGCATGCATCTCTACTGCATTGAACTTACTTGAATAGTTTTTAGACAAGCCCAAGCTCCATTTCTATACGTCAAGGTGGATGGATACCTCAATACTTATACATGTTTTATAAAAGAATTCGGTTTTACGTAAATGCATGGAACTGCATTTTATAATAATTTGCAATACAATACTTTGTTTTTCCACTAAGTATACTAATCCCCATTACACATGTTTCTATCCAGAGACTCTCTTCTCATAGAGACTCATTTCTCCTATCCAGAGACTCTCTTCAGGCGGAATGATCCCGGTTTGTTACGAGAGCAGTGCTTAGATCAGACTGATGTCATGTGACATCAAAAGTGTGTGTGGCCTATTGACCCAAAGTAAAAGTTAAAGAGATAATAAAACCATTTTTATTTGTGAATCATCGGGAACCGAACCCGGAACACCCGGGTATAAGTCAAACGTCTTATTAACTAAGCCACAGAGGTGGTCTTGTTACAGTAAAATGTTAAGTAAATTATATGAGAGATGCAAAGTGAAAGATCTAAGAATGAATGTTGCGAAATCCAAAGTAAAAGTGGTCGAAAATTGTGAAAGGAAAAGTAAATGCGATATATGGGTGAGCGATGAAAGATTGGAACAAGTTGACTAATTCTACTATTTAGGTAGCATTTCTCAGATGATGGAAGTGTAAAGATAAATATCTAACTGCGTGTAGCGAACGGAAACAAAGTAAATGAACTTCTTTAATATATATATTCGAATCGGACAACATCAACATCTGCTTAGATTATAGTCTACAAGAGTATTTTATTATCAAGTTTGATACATGGGAGTGAAACGTGGACTTGGAAAAAGATTGGAATGAGCTGAATAAATACTGCAAAAATGCGTACATTGAGAAGAATACACGGGGTGACAATGTATTACAAAATACGGAATGAAGTACGTAGAAATTAATGAAAACTTAAGGTTGATGTTGTAATTTCTTTTTTTATCAAACACTGTTTATACTACTTTTTATAGCGTATAACCCTACTGGTTTCAAGACTTTCACCTCATCATCAGGGGAGCACAAACAAGAGTATTGTTTGTGCTCCCCTGATGATGAGGTGAAAACCTCGAAACCGGTAGGGTTATACCGTTATAAAAAGTGGAATAAACAGTGTTTGAAAAAAATACAAATTACGATGTCTTTAAACCCCCACATTGTTAATGCCTTAACTATAAATAATATACGATTAATGTGTTGAGTAAAATGGGAAATAAAACTTTGAGATGATTTTGCCACGTAAAACAAATGAACGAAGAAATACTAACAAAACAAAAATATAGTTCTAATGTGATTGAAAGGCAGGAAGAGTAAAAAACCAAGGATGCCGTGGTTGAATCAAATGAATAATATTTCGAAAGTAGAAATCGTAGAACGTCATGAGAGTTGTTTGAGAAGGTGTATGGATATTAAAGAGAGGAAGGATGTGTGCCAAGATAGGCAAGTCTGGCGATATGTCCTCCTCTTTGCCTACTACGACAGAGAAATGGTGTGATGGTAGTTACTTTATAACCCAATTACAATAATCGACTCATTACTTAGATAAATTCAAGTTTGAAGGGTATATATTTGGTTTCCTTCGATAATGGACTTCCTTCTTCCCAATGGATCTTCAACTACACCTGATTTGTGCACATATAACGTACTGCATTAAATACCTTTTACCTGAGATGCTTTATTCACCTATGCAATTAATTGCATTTCCAAAGGTTGGATTATATCATACAGATGATCAGTTACATAAGATTCTGCTACACTTAGAATTTTGTGACGCTAAGAGACTCACGTAATCAACATCTGTCATAAATGCGTTTGCAAGAGAACCATGGAACATATTTTATAAACGTTTAGGGGATAGAGGAATGAACTGA
Organism: Odontocerum albicorne; assembly: GCA_949825065.1. Lineage (NCBI taxonomy): Eukaryota > Metazoa > Arthropoda > Insecta > Trichoptera > Odontoceridae > Odontocerum > Odontocerum albicorne. Next base: position 12,100,845 of record OX463849.1, on the reverse strand, counting down.
GATCAGATATTTTTTTGAAGCAATTATTGTTTTTTGCCGAAGAAGAGAGATTTAAAGGACTACTTTTGGTTGAAGGGCATGCGGGTGAATCGATATCAAAAGAAGCAGATGGTAGATGTAGTAAGTAAAAGGCAGTAGATAGAGTAAACTGAGAATGTATTTTTTACGTTTTGCGCTCCTTGTGTGCAGCCAATCGCTCATCGCAAGTGCCTGTTTACGCCTGTGCCTCCCGTTATAATTTGCGAAATATCACAATTCTCGCAAGTTTTTTGCATGCATGGGCCGGCCGACTTTTGATACTGTCTCGCTCATAATACACATTTCAGTTACGGTCGTGACACAGTACGGATAAAAGGTACCAAATAACAAAACATAAACAAACAGGAAAACAAATACATCATATATTTATGGTGACGCATACGTCCGATACACGTATCTATTAGTTCGATTTAAAATTAAAGTATTAATATAAATATTTACAAAAAATATTATTTTCAAAAATATACAATGAAATTGGTTTGTTACCAATTAGTGTCGTTCAGATATTTCTCAAATCACTAATTATAGATTATAGTAACCATCTTCCGATAAACACGTTAGAGCGCAATCACGGCATAAAAAGTGACGCATTGAATTCTGGTTCGCGTTCATGCATCAATTGGGAATTCGAGAGAAGTCACACATAGTTCTTATTCCCAAGAATATATTATACTACGAATTCCTGTGGGAAAGTGGTGAATTTTGTTGTCGCTCCTTCAAATGTAAGGGACAAAGGTAGACCGAGGAATGAAAAGCTTTAGGATGTAGATTTTTGAGTGTATAACTCATGCGAATGTAGAAAGTGTGATGAGGAGTTGTTGGCCTTGATATTGATGTGGTTGTTGAAAAGATACAGTTGAAATTATGTAGGTAGTAACAAAGTCAATGTAAGAATGTGAATTCAGGGTGAGAATGTTTCAGCTGAACGTTTTAGTATTGAAGAAAAAATATAATTTTTTTGATTAAGGAATGAAACTACTATACTTTGTTATAGCATATGCCTTGCATAGTGAAATGGTTTTCTTTATCCACAAAATATGGGTTTATGCAGTATTATATTTTAGCACTTTTCAATTTGCTTTTCCATGCAAACTATTTACATTGTAAATTTTCTACTGTGGATAGTACAATAAATAAATAAAAAAATAATAATTCTCAAAACAGTCATGGTTTAACTTCTCATAATTTATTAGGTGTTACGATTATATTCGTGAGAGAAAATATTGCACTGTTAGCTAAAAAATAGTTATCTTCACAGATGATTTCTTAAGTTTGTATTATATTATATTTGGAGCATTTGCATGCTGCACGCAAAATAACTAACAAGACAGTAAGTGAATTATATTGGTGCTGGAAATAGGCTGAAATTGTTTAGTTTTTTTAACCAATACTAGTTACTGTCAATATCGTGTTACTCTCGTTTTCTGAGGTTGTGTGAAATATTTTTTCGTATTTAAATCAAATAAAGAAACGAAGTATTCTAATTTAAATATGTTCTTTTACAAATTTCAATATTTTATTTAGGAATGTTTTTTTTATAAAAAAAAAATAGTAGTGAAGTATTCGAATTTGATAATGTTAACCTACAAAGGTAGCAGTTCATGACAAAAAATTTTGGATAATATTTTGTTACAAATAAATTATACAGCAAAGTATTCAAATTAAATTATGTTCTCTTGCATAGATGTTAATTTATGACACTATATTTTAAATAGTATTTTGTTACAAAGACCATGAGTAGCGAATAATTCAAATTTGATTATATTCCCTTGCATAGACGGTAGTTCATAACATTACATTTTGGAATATCTTTCGTTATGAAGAACATACGAAGCTAAATATTCAAAATTAATTATGTTCCCTTCCATATACGGGGTAATCCATGACACTATATTTTAAATAGTATTTTGTTACAAAGACCATGAGTAGCGAATAATTCAAATTTGATTATGTTCCCTTGCATATACGGTAGTTCATAACATTACATTTTGGAATATCTTTCGTTATAAAGAACACACGTAGCTAAATATTCAAAATTATTATGTTCCCTTCCATAGACGGGGTAATCCATGACACTATATTTTAAATAGTATTTTCGTTTAATGAACATAATTAGCAGACTTTTTTTTCGTTCTCTTGCACAGACAGGTTTTTAATATTTTTTTAAAGAATCTATGATACTATTTTGTTGTAAAAAACAAGACGAATATTTTTTTAAAGAATCTATGATATTATTTTGTTGTAAAGAACATGACGAATATTTTTTTAATGAATCTATGATACTATTTTGTTGTAAAGAACAAGACGAATATTTTTTTAAATAATCTATGATACTATTTTGTTGTAAAGAACATGGCGAATATTTTTTTAAAGAATCTATGATATAATTTTGTTGTAAAGAACATGACGAATATTTTTTTAAAGAATCTATGATACTATTTTGTTGTAAAGAACAAGACGAATATTTTTTTAAAGAATCTATGATACTATTTTGTTCTAAAGAATAAGACGAATATTTTTTTAAAGAATCTATGATACTATTTTGTTGTAAATAACAAGACGAATATTTTTTTAAAGAATCTATGATACTATTTTGTTGTAAAAAACAAGACGAATATTTTTTTAAAGAATCTACGAGTATGATACTATTTTGTTGTAAAGAACAAGATTAATATTTTTTGTGTACGTATATTTTAATTGAATGATTTTTTTAAATACAAACACATTGAATTTCCATACTCAAAAGTCAAAAGCAATACAAAGAATTTTATTTGTGATTTATACTGACTCCAATTTCATTATATGTCTTACATCTCAATACGTTTATATACTTCAAAACCAATATAGGGAGTTATGTGAAGAACTAATTATTTATAGAAAAATATAAACCCTAATAATTATTTTAAAAATGAAATACTCAAAATAAAAATAATAATGATCATAGGATGGATCCAAAGCAAAATGAGAACTTCAAAACCATAAAAGAAAAAGAAAAACAATGGACATAGGTGTAATTCATGCAAACCATTGAAATACTAAGCAGTATAGAGCAACTGAAATTGTCCATATTATCTTATTTAATCCCTGATAAGCGCAAGGGGCAAGAAAAAAATTGTAATATGAAATCCATCAGTGAAAACCCTACCCTGTTGACACTAAACCGTCTGACTGAATCATTGAGATATATTTGATATGATAGTTATATCACCAAATCAGCATATCTTCTGTAACCGTTATGGAAATGAATGTTATATTATATAATACGGGTATATTGCTATTCGAGAGTCTATTCTATATAAAATTTATTGAGAATCCGTATAATACAACGTGATTTTCCTTTTTTTCCTTTTTTTAAATGGCTTCCTGTTTTGGTCTAACCTATAAGCTTTGAAATTTATATGTGAGAAAAAACAATTAACCGAGTTAAAATAAAGCCTACTACAAGCGTTCTCGAGTTATGAATGCAAAAGTTCCATTTATCACTCTCTCGACGTCGGCAATGACCTTCTCTCAATTGAAATGTGATTTACTCCAGATAAACTGTAATTAGTTTCAAATAAACCATTCATTAATCATAATGAAGGCTTTTTGTTCCTATTATGTATTGGCTTAATTGAAAACGTGCTTTTTACCGTTAAAATTGAAGATGGTTTTAATTTGATTTAATATGTGACTCGTCACCGTTTTGCCATTAATTTGTTTAAGCTTGTTGTACAATATAATTCAGTGTATAAATATTTACGTAAAACTATGGAATGATAAAGCATTCTTATAAAATTTAGTGACGATACCATAAAGAGAGAGAAAAGCTTTCATTAAGATGAAACTTCATTAACATTTCCCTTCCTGTGCTAAAAAAATCCTCCAGTTCCGGTGCTGTGTATTCAATACACATGTAAAAATGAGCTATTTAAAATCGGAAAAATAAGAATATTCATAGCCAATTGCTTAAATCAATTAAATTTGAAATCAAAAGTGATAATAATTGAAATTTAATTGCTGAAAACATGAAAAAAACATCAGCCGACGTTCACAAAACGGGCGAAGAGACCACCTCAAATGGCTGCCCGAAAGCTTCTGAAGCGAAATAAGCGAGCGAACTGAGATTCTATTTCTTGCGTTCCCATATACCGAAGTAGAGTGAGACGTAAATAGCGTCGCTTCCTCACCCATAGCGGTTTTTTAGAATGAATATACCTACGTCACACACTGGCACACGTTTGATTGTATTGGTGAATTTATTCCCGATTTTCACAAAATATCTCTGATGTGGCCGATAAGTGCTAATTATTATAAATATTGTTTTTTCATTCAATGCGTAAATGTATTACGGAGGAATACCTAAAATCTGAACCCAGTATTTATTATATTTCTAGAGATATTAAAGTTTTTAGAAGCAATGTGTACTAGTTACACATCACAGGGAAGGAAGGGTTAAACTAACCGAGATCTTACCCTAAAATTGAGAATGATTTTCCGCCACATCTTCTCAACTCTTTTCTATGGATATGGATCTGCAGGCATATTCTCAAGATTTCCTAAATGATCGAGTTACAAAAGTGAAAATATTTGTTAAAATGTATAGGGTAGCCCAACAAGAATTACAATTTCAAATTTGCCGCCATTATTTAGATGTCAAACGTGTAATATTTATAATATATAGTATATACGGCATATACATAGTTTAAAAATTAATCACTGTAAATTACTGTAAAACTTAAATAAAATTGCAGTTTTTGTTGCGCCCCCATGCTTATTATACATTCACACCATCACGCCATTTCTAGACGATGTTTGTGATTAGATAAAAATCACTTTGTCACAGACGTTTTTATAGAAGTGGTTTATCTATACTTACAATATTTTTGTAGCACTATGTATTGGTACTCCACGGTTTGTCATCCTTGTCATAAAAAATATTACATAGAATGGCGCAACAAAAACTGCAATTTTAAATTTGCAGCCATTCTTTAGCTGTTAAACATATAATATTTATAATTGTCATACATCATAAACATACTTCATTTATTAATTGTGCAGTATTACATGACTGCAGAACTTAATTAAAATTAAAATTTGTAGTTCTTGTTGCGCCACTCTATATAAGGACCGAAAATCCCTTACAACTGTAAAAACACTAAATGAGAGGAAATACATTATTAAATAACAGCTCATTCAGAGGAAAATTAGTGGTAAACAAAGAACAGGATACACCACATCTCTTGGCTTAAGAACTTGCGGGAATGTTTGGGTGCAGTTTCATTGAGTTGTTCCGAGTTGCAGTAAACAATATGAAGATTGCTATGATGGTGGGCAACCTCCGATAGGAGACGACACTGCTTAAAGGGAAATTGGTGACATTATATTTTAATAAAATGTGATCTCAATAATTTCCATTACAATGCACACCATCATCAGCTGCCATCTTTTTCACTCGCAGTCTACCTTATTCCGCACCAAACGTCTTCAACGAGATCCCGAAACAACTAGCTTCGATAAATGAGAAATTGGAGTTAAAATATATATATATATATATATATATATATATATATATATATATATATATATATATATATATATATATATATATATATATATATATATATATATATATATATATATATATATATATATATATATATATATATATATATATATATATATATATATATATATATATATATATCATACGTTGGTTCCACGCTATATTTGGGGAAAATCTCTTATATTATTCCTTGCATAGTTTAAAGACTTGTGGGGGCACTATCAGATGGCTTAATCATGCTAACGCTTTCGGCGTGGTCCTGTGCATAATTTGGATCCTTCTAGTAGTAAACCCAGGAAATTCTCTCAATACGTAGAAATAATCAACTAATATATAGGAATTTGGAAATAGACGATTACTCAACTCACATAACATATGTCTGTTTAAATTTTTAGTGGTTTGCTTGACTTCTGTGAGATATTTAAATGAAAGCTGTAGACATAAATATATGAAGTTCCGTGGTGTTAAACAGGGTTGAATACTTTCTCATCTTCTTTATAACATGCACTTTACCATATACCTAAACATCGATTAATTTCTACCGGGCTTCTCTCCCCTTTTAAAGAAAGGTATCCGTGCTATATGCAATGTTCATCATTGTTGAATAAAACGAAACAATTCGTTTTCTATCGGCTCTAGTTGTCATTTTATAAGGGGAAGATGTAACAAATTTTAACTGTAATATTGCCTGACCGTGATATCTGTCAGTGCATGCGCTAACTTGTTAAGGCCGGAAAGTTGAAAAACACATTGTTTTTTGTTAAATGAATAAGTTCAAATATTTAAATATATAATGAGTAAATAAACTTATGCAGGTAACATGTTTGTTGCATACTGTTGTATGCAAAAAAATCGCAGATAACTAATAAACAACGGATCGGGTGCCATCTTTGCATGTAGCCTAGTATAGATAAAGCGCGCCGATAGACCGACGCATTTTGCCTATTAAGATTAAAACCTTAACGTGAGATATGATTTTTTGTGGCCTATTGTAAGCAATCGGTAAATTTTCTAATATATTTGACCTAAATTATCATAAGAAAGATAGTGGTCTTTGAAACCAGACTACAGACAAAGGTATAATTAAATGGTGTTCATTTAAGGTATTTTTTCCATAAAAAATGTGGTTCAATTCCATCACGTTCGTCCGTTGACGTAAGAACATTCGCACAATACCCGTATGTGAACAAAATAGAGTTCATGCGCTCATGTGCTCATGCCGAGGATCGTCTTCATCTCGTGCGCACGACATCTGGGCGTGCAGCAACCCAACATATATCTCGAAATTATTGGATCACAGTAACCCTTTTAACTCTGATATACAATACATAACGTATAATGGTTTACGACTTACACATTGAAGATCTGCTGCTGTCTTTCCCTATATTTGATTCATTATAGCAAAAGTGACAATATATTCCCAAATGGATCGGATAAGTCAAGGGAAAAGAAGTGTGTTGATTGGTGGGACGTATGAAAGTAAAACTTGAATAAAGCAAAAAAAAAGGATAAAAGGGATGTAAATGCTGTGGAGATGCGTGCAATAATTGACATTTGTGGATTGTCAATGTATGAAAGAAACCGGAATGAAGACATCAAAAATGAATGTCAAGATAACATGCGTATTTTAAGTAAGATGGAAAAGGAATGTTAAGATAGTTTGGATATGTGTGTGTATAGAAAAAGAAGGACTAAGCGAGTATACAAGTCAAAAATGCTAAGTGTAAGTGAAAAATGTAAACCGAAGAAAAAGTGACTGGAACAAATGAAAAAGATTTAAAAAAAGGTTAAGGGATAAGTAGATAAAATAAAAGATTGTACATGACGATGTGAATGAATGTGGAGGAGGTAAAACATGTATGCTTTAATAAAAATGTTTGGAAATCTGTTCTCGCTACCTACCCTGCATGGGATATGTATGTATTTGTAAAGACAATTTTCGTAGTCTAGTTTATGAGACACCTGCATTCCAGCTCGGAAGTTGTGGGTTCAATCCTCGATAGTGCCCAAATTCGAAAATAGGGTCCAAAAAAAAAACTATGCTAAAAAAATGTCAGTTAAGAATACTCAAGTTTGCAAGTATTATTACCATTTCTCATGCGGTAGTGTTATTAACACGTGTAATGACTAACAGTGAGTGTTGAGCCTACTCCAGTGGTTCTTAAACTGAGCGCTCGATTACTGAGATCGAAGACAATATTGTTTCCGCTATTTAAAATGTTCGAATCACGGCCTCTTTAACATCTTTCTGGTTTGTTGAAGGAGACTAATAGATTACAATAAGCCCGCCAAATTGTATTAGATACATTGAAAATGTAATACAATACAATATAACACTATTATATCAAACGTCTCACTATGACCAGTGCCTGTTGTGAGGCAACTGACTTAGACCCGCGGATTTTTTACATAAACATATGTAAATAATCATACATAATGTCAAACATGTCAGGTGTGCAATCTCTTATGATAGATGATAGTAGATAGCTTTGATCACTCTCAGAAAAATATATAAATTCACTGCAATGCCATTTTGACTTATTTTTATTAAAAAATATTATCAAGTTTTGAAAAACATTTCACAGCGTCTGAAGGGTTAAACATTTAAGGTAGTACTTTCCCTTTCGAAGGTCGTCAAAGTTGTTATCACGAAATGGTGTTTTTTATTTGATATTTTATATACAATATTTTGAATCACGCAATCACATAAATCTTACTTTTTCGATCCGCATAATATACAAATATTGAATATCCTCTGCAAATCAAAAGTGGAAAAATTGTAACAAAAGAAATGATAAATAAAGGTTTTTAAATAGTGACCTTGTATTCTAAATTATCCCCACCGAACTTAATATATTTCATCGTTATTGGGTCATTATAATCATAATTAGGTCATTATTCGTCATTATTAGGCCATAATTCAAAATCAAATGCAGCACTGTTATTGTCAATGGCCATTGATTGAGAAGTGAATACAATTATTTACATTTTTTCCCTCAGAGTCTTCAAGGGCCTCTGGGAAAGGGTGCCTGATTGCATACATGTTTTTTTTCAGTGAAAGTGTCTGCAACTTGTTAGGCTGTTTGAACTACAGGTTCTGAGCCACGGTATAATTATATTTACAATACTCCGAGTCACATTCCTTTTTCCATGATGTCGGACATTAAGTCCATCGTTACTAATATTCTTTTCACACTCTGGTGTGTCGCCACCGGAGGAGTACCTTTGGTAGTTCCTTCTTTATCACTACGTGAAGTCGCGGTCAAAATAAAATTAAGAATAATTCGATCTACTAGTGTAGATCGCACTGGATGGTGACTTGTGGAGTCCCCCATAACAGCGTGGGTGACGGTGGGATCGAACTGAACTGATGACATATATAAGCTCTTAATTTAATTTACATATAAGATCTACCATTTCAGCGATGAACCGGTTCACTAAGCCAAATATAATAAATCTTCTTCTTTTGTATGGTTGATACCTTCCGAGATATCTGAATTATTAATTCGAACATATGGAAGAGCGTGGTAGGTTTTAGGACCCAGTAATCAAGTTTTCGGGTTAAGAACCACTAGAGTAGGCACAGAAGAGGTAACAATACTACCACGCGAATGCGAGTATTGTTACCAAGCGAACTCTTTTTTAACTATCCCCTTTTTTATTGTTATTTTTGGGTGCCATCGGAAATGGAACTTTGAACTCAATGTCAATCGTCTTGCCTGAGGTTGTCAGATAAATATGATCGATCTTTCTGTATTGATGGACTAGTACATCAAATAATCTGTATGTTAAACTATAATATATACAGAAGATAATCTAAAAGCTTGCACAAGAAGTTGTCAAGGTGATCTTGGGTGATTCGCCGTCACTTAATAGCGCAAAAGAATAACTCATGATCATAAACCGATTGACGTTTATTTACAGCCGCTTATATTTCCCTTGCTAAGGCAAACATACGATTTCGAGCGTAATTGTGATGCTGACGAGGATATAAATTATGACTTGATTTACATTCTTGATAGAAAGGGAGCAAATATACCCAGGTTTTTTTTTCTGTCATTAGTTGTCGTTGGATCTATTAAATTATAGGTTGTATAGAAAGTCAACTGGTAATTAGAATAGAAGGCTCTTAGTTTTTTTTTAAAGAGAACACTTTTTGTCTGACACTTCAAGTTTAATACGAATGCCCTTTAGTGACTATAGTCACTAACCGAACTAGAGATGAAAATGTTACGGTATCTAAAGTTTTATTGGTAATGTTTGTTGATACTGTATAGAAAATATAATTAACTAGCTTTAAAAAAAATTGAAAACATAAGAATATTTAAATATAAATTACTTTTTGTAATTTGTTTTATCAAACACTGTTTATTCCACTTTTTGGTAACGGTATAACCCTTTCCGGTTTCAAGGCTTTCCCCTCATCATCAGGGGAGCATAAACAAGACTGAATTCTGTTCGAACTGGTACCGAGATACACGCTTCTAACGGTAAACATTCGAATGGAGGGAGGGATGAGACAATCTCGGCGAGCAGCGGAGAGATTCTTGGGATATATGTGTTTGCCAGATGTTCGCCTCGATGCACTGACTTACAAACTTCAAGGGCCTCTAATCTGTCCCATTTATTTCCGTTACTACTGATATGTAAGAATTTAGCACCATCGATAGAAAATGTGTGGTTTTCACGGTGACAAGGATTAGCCATTTCAGAACAAATTAAAGGATTTGTTAAGGCGGATTTGTGTTCATGAAATCTCCTTTCAAACTTGACAAAAGATCTTTTACTCAAAGTATAACAGACATCGGCTCTCTTTCCGCTTAAAGAGAGCTATCTTTCCGTCTTGAAAAATACGTTCTTTCCGCTTAAAGAGAGTCTCGGGATAGGAAGTAGAAACACGTGTTACGGGGATCAATAGAATTAGTGGAATAAAATAATTATTTATTGTAAAGTATTGAAACATGGAGTTTTTGTTACATTTATATTTGATATTTGTTTATATTATTTTGGTATTGTACTGTTTTTTTATATCTACATCAATCATTTAAATCCACCATCTTTCACTCAAAACTTTGTAAAACAATATTATAAGGTAGAAATGATTGCCAGTTAGCAATAAACCGACAATATCGTACACAGTAGAAGAATTACCATATATAAATCAATTCACTAATATGAAAAAATAAAAAAATACCATTGTTGCTTTTACTTTTTAAGAATAATACGAGTAATTAAAAAAGAAATAAATACTACGAGGAAAAAGATTTTTATAAAATTGAACTTTAAATAAATTATATTGATAAGAACCAGGGATATTTAATTACTTAAATTGTTAAGTAACAGTCCACATCAAACCATAGCGGAATAAAGAAACCATTAATTCATTTTGTATAAAATCTTAAATATAATCAATTGTCTGCTTGAGATTACTTTTTGGCAATAAACCAACCAAATTATTTATTGTACAAAAAATATTCAATAAATAAATATACAAGAGTAAATTAAAGTTTCCACTCAAAAGGTAGTCGATAGCAATCGAAAATACTTCTAATTCATTTAATTATAAATTTACAGTATATTTTCAATTATTTTTGCGATTTCAACGATGATTTATAATTTATTTTTATGATTTTAACAGATTTTTAGAATACATCATAATAAAAAAAAACATTTATAACAATGATTCAAACTTGAACCACTTTGGTATTTACCAAATCTAACCCTTGTTGTCTTAATATTATTAAAGAATTATGATTATATTAGTACTAAGTAAGTACTAATATAATCACAACTGATGTAGAAATATTTTTTTTGAAAATTACTCTTAATAATACTGTTTACAATACTGTTAGTATAACTGTTTAGTATTACTCTTAATAATACTGTTAGTATAACTGTTTAGTATTCTTTCTTTGTAAACAATATAACATGGCGAACTTACAACCATGTGCCAATCTCTAACAACTAACCAAAAATGTGTTAAGGAGGCTTTAAGTTAAAACCAGACTAGAACCGAACCCGCAACTCCTGGGTTGAAAGAGAGGCAACTTAGCAATGAAGATACGAAGGTCATCATAAGTAAAATTTTGTCTAGAGAAAATAAAACACATTTTGAATAATGAACCAATTATATTTTTCTTAAGTTTTCTGATAATTTGACGAATATTTTAAGTCCTATATATAATGTTTTCTAATTCTGGCATTTGATTGTATAGTTTATATGATATCTAATTCAAAGGATAACAGACATTCTATGCATACACAGCGCTTGCTTGTATTTATTTATTGTGTTCAACCTGTTGCACCTAAGCTTTGGGTGTGATCAGTCGAGATAATAGTATTGACCGATCAAACCCAAAGTTCAGACGTAATAGTGTAAAATAACTAATCAGTCACCGATGAACATAATTTCAGACGAAGAAAGGTTTTGAATAAATCGGTCCTGATGTCTATCCAAAAGGAATCGAACCTGAGATGTTCTCTTGTTTAACATTTTTGCTTACCATGATGATCTTCGTGACCTAGTTGGTGAGAGACTTGACTTCTAACAAGGTATTTCAGGTTCAATACTCGAAAAAAAAGGTGCCCCGATTTGTCACAAAAATCGTCTTATAACAATATTCAAGCGCGCTACGTGTGCGCGAGGGTTGTTGTATTTTTATTTGCTATAGTATTGATATTACGAGTGATGAGTTTCATGTCTACTCTAATGTTTTAAAATCCAAAGGCACGGCTAATGGGTCCGAAAACAACGTTATTTCTCGCACACGCTATTCAATATATTCTTACATATATAATATATGTTGGGTAAGATGAAGAAGATCACAGTAAAATTGTTTGAACATGTAGAAAGACTGAAAAAAGGTTTAACAAAACAAATATATAATGCAGATGTGAGGACAAGGCGTGATAGAGGAAGACCAAGGAGTGTTTATTGGAGAGAAACGAAAAAAGTCGGAGAAATCGTAGGAGGTGTCATGATATTGAAGATGCGAAAGATGTGTGTGTCGATATAGAAACATTTCGCGTTCTACCCTCTTCACCTACCCCGACAGGAAAATAGCGTAATAGTAGAAATGTTTTTTTATAATATGTAATATGTAGTATTATATTTGATTAAATGCCCAGAATTTTTTTTCAAATAAAAATTAAATTAAAAAAGTATGTCATATGTTTCCCAGTAAATATTTTTGTTAAACTAATTTATAATTTGAAGTCAAAGATATGGAATAAATTAAGCAATGAACTGTTCGTGAATTAATTATACAATTATTCTTCACCTTAAACATGCATGGGTTAAAAAAATCTTTTCCTGATAGTTTTCATCAAAATGGCAACATTGAAGTAATTTCTTTCATATAATTAATATTTTAAGTATTCGATTCATTTTATATATCTTTTGAGTTTATTTTGTCAGAATTTAATTATTTTATGCAGAATTTAATTATTTTACAATACTTAACTCTATTTATTATTTTTCATTCGTATTTCGTAATGAAAAATTTGAAAAACCTGTATAAGGAACAAATAAAACTCCATATAAATTAACCTTGGAATATTTACGAGAAATGTTTTTTGTTTAAATAGAGTTCTGAATATCGATTACTTTTTAAAATGATGAGTACCTATTCACACGAGATATATGAGCCTTAGATTAAATTGATTTATGAACGTGATCAGGAAAATGGGAAATACAGAGTAATAAAAAAAAATTAGGCTATATATTGCTGTCGTGATATATTTCTTCAATGTAGGCCTAATGGTTTATGTACGTTTTAATGTTATGAAGGTGATTTAATTTTAAATTAATTTAATTAATATATTGAAAACATAATGCAGAGTTGGGTATAGCATTATTTAGGTAATGCTTTAATGTAGAGTTGGGTATAGCATTATTTAGGTAATGCTTTAATGCAGAGTTGGGTATAGCATTATTTAGGTAATGCTTCAATGTAGAGTTGGGTATATCATTATTTAGGTAATGCTTTAATGCAGAGTTGGGTATAGCATTATTTAGGTAATGCTTTAATGCAGAGTTGGGTATAGCATTATTTAGGTAATGCTTTAATGTAGAGTTGGGTATAGCATTATTTAGGTAATGCTTTAATGCAGAGTTGGGTATAACATTATTTAGGTAATGCTTTAATGCAGAGTTGGGTATAGCATTATTTAGGTAATGCTTCAATGTAGAGTTGGGTATATCATTATTTAGGTAATGCTGTAATGCAAAGTTGGGTATAGCATTATTTAGGTAATGCTTTAATGCAGAGTTGGGTATAGCATTATTTAGGTAATGCTTTAATGCGGAGTTGGGTATAACATTATTTAGGTAATGCTTTAATGCGGAGTTGGGTATAGCATTATTTAGGTAATGCTTTAATGCAGAGTTGGGTATAGCATTATTTAGGTAATGCTTTAATGCAGTGGGGTATAGCATTATTTAGGTAATGTTTTAATGCAGAGTTGGGTATATCATTATTTAGGTAATGTTTTAATGCAGAGTTAGGTATAGCATTATTTAGGTAATGCTTTAATGCAGAGTTGGGTATAGCATTATTTAGGTAATGCTTTAATGCACAGTTGGGTATATCATTAATTAGGTAATACTTTAATGCGGAGTTGGGTATAGCAAAATTTAGGTAATGCTTTAAGTATTTTGTTTTTATATCAATGATTTACACAATATGAACGGTTTTAAAAGTCAATTACATACAAACACACCATCACGCTATTTCCTTGTCGGGGTAGGCAGATATGACAGAGTGCCAGACTTCTTGTCTCGATACACATCCTTCGTCTTTTCCACATCCATTCTATTATTTATCTAACTTTTTATGTTTCTTTCTTCAAAATAACATTCACTTGATCCAACCATACTTTCTTTGGTCGTTCTCTACCCCGTCTTCCAGTCATATTTGCACTTTATATATGTTTTGTTAGTATTTCTTCATTCATTCGTTTTACATGCCCAAACCATCTCAGAATGCTATTCTTCATCTTACTCAATACCTTACAGCCTCAAGACCTTAAGTTCACATTCATCCCGTATCATTTATATTTCGTACTTTGTCATATATTGTCACTCGCATGTGTTTTTCTCAGTGCATGCATTTTTTATTGGGCTCTTTTTAGTCTTTTTCCACGTCTATTTCCCAAACATCAACATTGGTACTAAAATACTGTTTTGGACTATCATTTTAGGAGACGTTAATATTGTCCGGTTAGGGTATATGTTTAAGGACCCGATTGATTTTATTTCCTACCACTGCACACCGCTCAATATCTCTCGTGACTCTTCCATCGTCTGAGAAAATACTAATTAAAATATAGATCAAAGAGTTGATTCACTAAGTTAATTAATATATGTCATGTTTGTGTATCTTTAAATATACGAAAAATGTGTGTTTATGAATTATATAAAAACGTAGGGTGATAATGTTTGATACAAATCCGAATTTTTTTCATTCTTTTTTTTTAAATTCTTGAATAAAACACACAATTTGCTTTGATTTAAAAACACTTTTTATATGACATTTAAACACAAAAAACAATATCCGTCAAATGTTCATCTCTTGCAGCTCCACAGATGTCCACTCTTTTGTCAAAATTTTCTATGACATTTTGGCATAATTGCAGTTCTAACTCACCAATAACGCGAATAATTTCGCCCTTCAGCTCAGAAATTGATTGGGGGTCATTCTTATAGACCTGATTTTTCACGTAACCCCAGAGAAAATAGTCCAACGGATTGTCAGATTACATGATCTTGGTGGTCAATTAACGTCACCGTTTCCGGAGATTACAGTACATAAAATAATTGAACAATTTGAACGCGTTGTTGATAAATTTTATATATTTACAATGAATAAAATATAAATTTTATTGTTGTATTGTATACGACTCCATTACATTTCTCAAATGTCACAAGACCCAGACAAGTTCGCGACGCCATCTGTGTTTTTTCCAGGAATTACATAGATTATGACCCTTTGGGATTATGTTATTTAGAATTTGATGTATTGTAATATTGAGTGATTTTTGTAGGGTTTTATTAGTACACTTCTCTATGGGTTTGAGGCTTGGGTGCCGTATAGGAGGCACAATTGGAGCCTAAAAATGTATCACCAGCGTTTCCTTCGCCGCATCCTTCGGATCCACTGGAGGAATCATATCACAAATATCTCGGTTCTGTAACGCTTCAACTGTAAACTGGTTGTTGATGAGAAATTTAAGTAAACCATATCAACGAGAGAGTAGTGGGCAATTTAAGTGTAAGTGGGCAGAGAACACGCTTTAATGATTTCAGATTTTGTGCTGGGCTCCTGAAAAATGAGAAAACGTGGCTGAAGATTATGGGAGGTGTATAGTTACCTGTTATAGAGTTTAACAGAATAACATGTGAGAAACAGTAATCACCCTGGCAATATGCGTCAGTGCGACTTGACATCTCAGGTGGATCCACATGTCTAAAAGGTCTGCGCAAGGGAGTGCGCGTCTAGGATTGGGCTCTCCCAGAAGAGTACATGATCAACGTAGAGGAGCAGCTCGAGATTGACATTGGAATAGCGAGGGGATCATTGACTACGAGATCCAACGATTTACTTTATTTCTTTTTAGCCCTTTCATATTCCGGGTAGGGGCTGAAACAATGCCTTAACCCTCCGCTATACCAGCCTCTCCAACTAAAATAAAAATAAAAATTTAAAAAATGCTAGATTTCTCATTATACTGTTTATTAATTACTTATTTGATTATTTCGTGTGCTAGGCACATCTTGAAGGCTAATTGCCATAAAGTGATTTCTCGTATTGTATTGTACTATACTTTCGTTGTATAATGTACAATCTAGCGGGTTTATTGCCATGTAGCAATCTCTTCCAACCAACCAGAAATATGTTATAG
Source organism: Odontocerum albicorne (assembly GCA_949825065.1). Classification (NCBI taxonomy): domain Eukaryota; kingdom Metazoa; phylum Arthropoda; class Insecta; order Trichoptera; family Odontoceridae; genus Odontocerum; species Odontocerum albicorne. The sequence continues at coordinate 12,084,359 of OX463849.1, read as the reverse complement.
TGGCCTTAAGTGAAAACCAGACTGGAAACCTTTAAAAAAAAACTGTGCTCCAGCGGGATTTAAACCCTCACCCTCCGGGCTAAGAGACAGGTTTTTTTCCAACTAGACCACGGAGGTCGTCATTTCTTCCAACTAACCATCTTTTCTTGGCTAAGATAAGTTGTTTTAATCTAAATGATATTTCAGTTCAAACTTTTAAAATTTTCATACGCGTTTTTTTTTTCCATATATCCTTATCACTCGCTTGAAATAAATAAGTTTAAAACCAAACTCATTGCTACACTTTGGGGTGATTTAAATTTTCAATAAATCTGAGGTAACAAATTATTTAACATATTTAATATATCATTTGATTGATTTTGATTCAACCCTGGTAACTTTATAAAAACATTAAGTAGATAATTGAATTAAGGTTAAGTTATGGTTCAAATTTAAATTGAGAGTATTTCCAATTTATTTCCCATCTTCTTAGATTCATGATTTTTACATTGGCTCTTTTAATTTGCGTCTTATGTTATGCGTTTACCTCCTTGTTACATTTCAAGGTAAGTAAAATAACAATAAATTCTTACAAGACCGTCCTACTCAAATCGTGTTCCAAACGAGTATACAAATCGTCTCCTAAATAATTATGAGTATTTATCGGGCATAGGCTGAAAAATATCTGACCTGGCATGGGTTTAACCTCATCTTCGTTTTCGGAGTTTAAAATAAATATAGTTTTATTGCTAGCAACATATTATGCGCCTATATACTGAAATTGCATATGTGTACATTTCAAGATAATGGCGAAGAGAATACATTTAAGAGAGAAGCTATCAAAAGGTCTGGGCTCGTGGCATAATATTCTCCCAGTCGAAATACATCCCAGAGCGAGCCCGGCCGCAAGTGCATCAGATGTTTATCAACCCACACCTAGTTTGTACCAGTCGTAACTGTCACTGAGATTAGACCAAATATTTTAATGACCAAAGTTGTTGGTTTTACCTAACTCACTTTTGTAACAAGCAGTCTTATACGGAATTGTTTGTAGTCTATAAATTTTGACTTAAATATATTCACTCTCAAGCTCTTTTCATTACAAGCTGTGGGAACCCACTCAGCAATATTTTTTGATTATCAAAGAGATGAACAGTGTCATCAGCATGACAAATGTTTTTAATTATATGCCCATTTATGACAATTCCGTAATTTCCTTTAGTCAATGTTTCCTTAACAAAATATTCAGTATAAACATTGGAAATAATAGGAAGAGAATGCGTCCTTGTCTAATTCCACAGCATAGTCTATATCGAAAGTCAACTCCTCTATAATGACTCTTACTTTCTGATGTCAGTTAATCACTAATAATATATTTTTTTTATTCAAAGTTGTCGGCTAGTTTCTAGAAGCGTCTTTGAAAATATCATCAGAGTTATTTAAGCATGCCTTATTAAAACCATTCAGCGTCATTATTTAATTTAAATAATCTTGACATCTCTCAAAAAAGCCAATGCAATATTGCCAGTGCTAACAGTTTATCGGGTCGTAGAGTTTTTTATAATTACCACCCTGATTTTTCCTTTTACTTTCAAACTTAATGCACCTGAATTAATTTAATGTCTACTAGGAACTGCCTGTATTAAATGAAAAAAAACACCGCTCTTAGGGTTATTTTACGTAATTAATATTTTTTAAAAGAATATCGAAATACTCGTACAAAGCTGTATTCACCTTACTTAAAAAAAGTCACGTTTTGCTACAGAAATGAAATGGAACAAAATGAACATATTTACAGGTTTACTTCATGAATAAAATGGAACAAAATTAATATATTTACAGGTTTGCTACATAAATAAAATGGAGCAAAATGAACATATTTACAGGTTTACTTTACGCATAAAATGGAACAAAACTAACATATTTACAGGTTTGCTATATAAATAAAATGGAACAAAATTAACATATTTACAGGGTTACTATATAAATAAAATGGAACCAAATTAACATAATTACAGGTTTGCTATCCAAATAAAATGGAACAAAATTAACATATTTGCTATATAAATAAAATTAACAAATTTACAGGTTTGCTATATAAATAAAATGTAACAAAATTAACAAGTTTCCCGGTTTTATTATTTTTCACACATATTCGTCTCAAATTATATTCGTCTCAAATTTAAATATAAAACCATATATTCGTCTCAAATTTAAATTATAAAAAAAGAGCGCCAAAGATTAAAAAAAATATATCCAAAAAAAAAATTATTCCATAGTATAACTGTTAATAAAGTATTCAGTTCAGATACAGTTACGAAATAAAAGTTTGCTTTAAAACTTGAAAGCTCAGTTACCTCTGGTTCATATTACAGGCTTAATAAGGGAAAATAATCTTACTGAGTTAGTTTTATTGTAAAAATAGAAGTAGAAATTTGACTTATATCATACATTTAAGCTCAATTACCAACATAACGATAAGAAAAAATGCACTGTGATCTGAAAATCAGTACGTTTTATCAGTAGGCGCAATTGTACCGAATATGATTCCGATGTGTCATAATTCTTATCACCAATATATTCCAAATTAAATTAAGTCCCAAAAATATGCGCATCAAGTTTGAACGAAAGATTAAGTTTGTAATGTATACTCGTTTAATAAATTAACATTAACAAACACGACCATTTCTAAAACGTGTAATTATAAAATATTATTAGATTAGTTTGTTAATCATGCCATACGACATCTATCAAATGAGTAGAAAACTTAACTTATTTGCTACTTTTGAATGTGATCGCGGCTGTCGAACTTGGCATTTCTTAGTTTTAATGCCTCTAGTCAAATGTAGATGACGTTTTTTTTTCTTATTAAAAAACACTCGACACACACGGATGATTTGTGTTACCCTTGATTACTTGAAATAATTATGATTTCTTGAATTAATTGCATAAATGCGAAATAAAATATTTATTATTGAGAATGATAATGAATATCAAATTAAATTCTTTGGTCGATTAAAAAAAGTATCCATAACATTTTTTTGAAATATTTATGATTATAATCATAATGAATATTAATGTAAGACGATACTATTTATCATTTACAAGACTATCTATATCTGACTTGATGAATGAAGATTTACATAGCGCTATTTTCTATTTTTTCGTGATTTAATTAATCACTATCATCCCATGAGCTCTGTTTCAAGTACACTGTCAGTTAGTCAAGAAACTGCTACAAAACGCCACCTAAGGTTATTTTAGGTAAACTTTATCTTACTAGCCCGGAATAGTAGCGGAGATTTTTTGAAGCCACTGGGAATCGAACCATGGACCTTGGTTCGTACGCCAAATGTCTCAATCGCTGCACCGTGAGGGCGGACAAATTATTAAATAGTTTTTTTTATTGAATATTAATACAATTCACACTGCATGAGTGTCATATTACAAAATTGCCTAAAATCAATACAAGTATTATATTTGAAACCTATTATATACTTGTATAAAAATGCATATGTACCTGAAGATGAGTCGCATATCACTTGAAACCACTTTGGTTAAATATATAACCTTGTATTTTTAAGTGGATTCATTTTTGTTTCAATTTTTAAATATATAATATTTGAATATGAACTTACGTTTAATTAAAAAAATTGTATTTACATGTAATACATTCTATTATATTTCTTTTGAATCACATTTAATTACAATATTTTTTATTTTGATACAAATCTTCTTTTTTGTGCCGAAAATCTAGAGTTTATCGCTATTATTAAACAAAAAAATGTTTAAAAGTTATTTCTTTCACGATTTATAAAAAAAAAAAAAAGCTCGCGCGCTTCATAAAACACCCTGGGCCACGGGTTAGCATGTTTTATTTAAAACTTCAACTGTTTCAACTTAAAAATTTGACAATCGATCAATAATTGGAGTTCTTGGTACCATATATAAACCCTTCCCTACCAAATATTCATAGGGAAGGGTTTAGATATGACATTTAATAAATTGAATGTCACATTATACAACCGAAATATTTTTTTTATGTATCTGTCTCAGTCAAACTACACTTCAAGCCGAGATTATCCATGATACTTACTTATTCTGTAAAGCATTTATTTGTAAGTGTAAATTTCCTTTAAAATGATTATTTTTATAAAAGACTTACCTCTCTCCTACAAATAAACCTTATCTAGGATAAACACATTAAATAAAAAAAAATTGACACTCGTACATTATTTTATTTCTGGTTCAGTATAAGTTTTGTTTGGAATATTTATTCTTTTTACTATGGTTTTTTTTCCATTGTAAATAATCTGAGTGCTGATAAAAGGTAATAACATAACGAACATTTCACTTTTTTGTTTTGTATGCTTAATTTTCCGTATTGAATTGTGATAAAACACTAATTTTAACGGTACCTTCGGTTTATCTGTTAATTTATGACAGTTAAATTTTAACCTGGCGAGCTTATTGCCATGTGAAAATTTCTTCCAACTGGCCAGAGGGATGTTTTCAATGGGCCCTAAGTGAAAAACAGACTGGAATCCCATTTGTTTTTCAAAAATTTGGATTACTTTTTTAGCTGGCTGTTTGTCATACGATACCATTAAACCATTGTTTTGGTAATTTCAATACATCTTTTATGGATAAAATCGTATGAAAGTTTAGTTTTATTCCACATTATCGTTAAAAAAGCTCAAGCACCCTTTTTCATTTTAAAAACATACATTTTACCCATGATTTGAGCACTTGAAAACAAAATAATCAAAAAGTTTATAATTTATTCTGAAATGGCATATAAGTAACTTATTGCGAAAACTAGGAATTATGAAACTGAATTGCTATTGTGTAATATTCGAATTCAAACTTACAAAGATAAAAAAATCAGCCTTAACTATTTAACAAAAAAATCTTTGAAATTTTTTTCCCAAAACTCTCGAAGAAACGGAATCGTAAATTGTATGCAAACGGATAGAGGTTTGCTGCAGGTTATTGATATGAAGTTTTTGCGACGAATGCTTCGTATCTCATGGACAGCGAAATGCACCAATGTCTCTATCATTTAAAAACTTAAGGTACTTAAAAGAAATTTTGTTATACTTCGGACATATCGCTAGATGAGATGGGGACAGCTGATAGTGGCTAAAATTTTGAGAGGCGGCGAGCAAGTGGATGATATCCAGAAAGGCGAATATACCGAATCAAAAATATGGCTAGTTTCTCTTTGAGTGCCGCATTTATTATGGTTTAGGGTCGGGAGGAGTCATGGCGAATCAGCAGCTCAATTCCTTCTTTCCTGGTGAGCAGTATAAGAGCTTGAGAGTACTTCCAGAGTGCTGCAAAAATATATGGTTAAACTACACTTTAAAGATGATTTCATCCATATGAAATGTATTATAGTTCGGAAATTTTAGGATGAGTCCTGTGACAGCTCTCAAATTTGCCCCAATACAACCTTATGTAATGTATTTTCCTAAATAACTTGCTATTTATTAGAATTGAGGCTTATGTTAAACTTAATAAAATAATTAAAATTACTGAACATCGTTACAAGGTTGTATTGGGGAAAATTTGTGAGCTGTCACAGGACTCATCCTAGAATTTCCGAACTACAGTATTCCCAAATCAATGTTTTAATGGCATTGTATAGAAAATAACCAGTCAAATGTCAAAAGTTGACAAATGTGCCTAAGATTCGGCAAAAATGAGTGTTTTATCTTAATTAACGCTGAAATGCTAGAGGAATACAGATTTTTGCATGATTTTGTCTATAAACCCACCGATTTCGGTTGAAATGGAATGTTTTTCAAGTAAAATAGTGTCTTTGAGTTGTTTCGTGGATTATGTGTTGTTAAATGCACATTTAATACGACTTTATCCATAAAAGATGCATTAGTATTCACCAATCAATGTTTTAATGGCATTATATAGCGAACAACCAGCTAAGTCATCTAAAAGGGACAGATATAACGAAGGTTCCGCAAAAATGAGTGTTTATAAACAATTTACGCTGAAGTGCTAGAGAAATACACACTTTATGAATTGTAATTTATTTTTATCAAACACTGTTTATTCCACTTTTTTGTGGCTGTATAACCCTACCGGTTTCAAGGCTTTCACCTCATCTTCAGGAAACCGGTAGGGTTATACCGTCACAAAAAGTGGAATAAACAGTGTTTGATAAAAATAAATTACAATGTCTTTAAACCTCCACAACGTTAATGCCTTAACTATGAACAACACTTTATGAAGATTTTGTACATTATCGCTCCGAGTTTGATCAAAATAGTATGATATTAAAGTAAAATAGTGAGGTGTTTTAAACATAACGTGGTGTAAATCCGTACGTTTTATATAGTGTCATCAGTATTTGTAAATTAATGAGTTTATGGCATTATATAGCAAATAACCAGCCAAATTGTTAAAATTTAACAGATATACCGAAGGTTTCTCAAAAAATGAGTGTTTTATATCAATTTACGCTGAAATGCTGGAGAAATAGACTTTTTGATGATTTAGTCTATTAACCTATTGATTGTGGTTAAAAGGGTATGTTTTTCAAGTAAAATAGTGTACTTGAGTTGTTTCTAGGAATATAGTATGTATTGTAAAATGCACTTTTAATATGTTTTCATCCTTAGAAGATGTATTTGTATTCTTAAATCCGTGCTTTAATGACATTATGTAGCAAATAACCAGAATCCCATATCAAACAACTAAAATCAATGTTTTATTAGTATAATCGTCAAGTATCCAGCCAAATCGTCAAAACTTTACGGATATGTAGGAATACCTACCTAAATAAATAAATAAATAAATAATTGTCAAAATGAATAAGTGAATTGTTAAACACAATTAAATTAAATTAATTATTGTCAGATAGTAAACATACAGGGGCAATGACCGATGAAGAATTCAATGATTGTCACACACTATGAACAACAACAATATTTACTATTTATAACGTCTGCGAATTGGCTAGCCATCTCCAAATATAAATAATTAACCTACCGCCAGTTCATGCGCTAGAGCAAGGCAGATATGTATCGCGAATGTATTCACTCATTGGTATAAATTACTCGGACGCCGAGAAATAAACATATTATTATTGTCATTCATTCAACTGTCAAGACTTGTTATTTATTTTACCCGCTGTCCACTTATCGTTTTATATCCGAATTCCTGAGTCTATATTCATTGAATACAAATCAAGATCATCATGACTTATAGAGATAAGCAATCCGCTATATTGATGACTCTGAACGAGAAGTAACGCAGATCGACTAAAACGAAGATAGCGATGTCGATATCAAAATCATCAGCACGTTCTAATAGGGCACACGCTACATTGATAACGACCATCGTTACAGATATACCGAAGTTTTAGCAAAATTGTGTGTTTTATCACAATGTAGGCTGAATTGCCAGAGAAATACACACTTTTTAGGCTCAAATCAATGTTTTGATGGTATAATATAGCAAGCAACCAGCCAAACTGTCCAAAGTAACATATTAACTGAAAGTTTATGTATAAATGATTGTTTTATGACATTCCACTATGAAATGTATAAATATTATACATTTCTGGTGATTTATTGCATAAAAGCAATAACATTGGGTGCATTTCGGACAAAGACAGCGAAGAAGTACTTACTTAGTTGTTTTAAATAAATGTTTTTTTTTAATTAGGTATTTTGAAATAAGCGCTATGGGAAACGTAGGAAGAGAAATACACAAATTGATTTGCTCGACAATGCGAATATGCTCCCGCCCCGTTCCTGCCACGGTTTTGATTTTTTTAAATATATTTTTTGATCAATGTTTTTTTTATTTTTATAAAGTTTAAAAAATTCTATAACACTCTTTGGGACTGAAGCAACTCTAAAGAATCTTCAGTTTCATTGTAGCATATATTTAAAAGGCTTAACTTAAGAAAACTCTAAAGACAGGGTCAACCTAAGACAGGTGCAAATCGTGCAGCCGCACCTAGCTGTACGATGTGCTCGGAAAGTGGCGAACCTCGTTTATAAAAAATATTGATAATCAATTTATTGCATGCATCCCATTCATGATACAATTTCGTGAAGTAAATTTTTACAATTTAAATAGATTTCTTATAAATTAAAATAAGGCTCCGTTCCGTTACTTTGTACCCAGCCCCGATTTTTATAAGGCCGGCCCTATCTTTTCATTCTGGGCGCTCCACAAAAGTCTATTTTACGAGAAAACTCGATCGATTTAAGTTGTTAGTTGGATCTACAGCAATAAGGTGGCATATTCTTTCATAATTATATTCGCAAGTCTAGCATTGTTACCAAATCGGGACTTATTTTTAATTATCTTTATTGGATACTATCGAACCCGAAATATTCAAGTAAAAGTTGAGCGCCTCACCAACAAGAACATGAAGGTCGTCATTAATACATTTACTCAAGTCGTTGCTATACCTATTCTTCAAGAACGAGCGAGTTTGATAAATTCAAAGAATATTAAAAAATGGTTTGCAAATCAACTTTATTTTGTTTTTACCTGGCGAGTTTATTGCCATGTGGCAATCTCTTTCAACCAACCAGTAGATGTTTTAATGAACCCCAAGTGAAAACCAGACTGGAATTAATTTTTTTTTATATCTGGGTTCCATCGGGGATCGAACCCGCAACCTCTGGATCGGCAGAGAAGCGTCTTACCACCAGGCCACGGAGTTCATAATTTTCAAACTTTTTTCCAACTGCTTGAAATTTTTATTATTATTTTTGTTTATGTCATCCTTTTTGGTTTTCGTGTAATAGCCATTCATCAGCATTTATGTAAACGATTTTCGTGTCATATGATCTCTACTATTTTTATTTTCATATTTTTAATTACATTATGTGTGCCGGATTTATTCAGAATTATTAAAACGTCCACATATGTCAACTGTTAAAATGTCCACATATGTGAACTGTTTAATGTCCACGTAATGTGAACATTTTAATGTCCACGTAATGTGAACATTTTAACAGTCCACATATGTGAACTGTTTTTCAACAGTTGTCCACATATTTGAACTGTTAAAATGCCCAAATATGTGAACTGTTAAAATGTTCCCAAATTACAACTTGGTGCAAACAACGTGTTAACAGTATACAAAAAACCCTAAAAAATTATAAAGTTGATAACTATCAATTTTACAAAGTTTTCGAAAAATATTTGTTAACGGTTTTTTCTACAACAATGAAGGTTTTTGCTCTACAAGAAATATTTTTTTTCTCCACAATAATTAAGAAATTATATTTGATCGTTTCTTTTTGTAGTTTTTTTATGAAGGACTCATGTTTTCGCTTCGTTTCTTATTCTGACGAGAAGTGTTAATTACACTATCATTTCTTCAACCGATCTAATAGAAATACAAACTTTTTATGTAAATGAGTGGATAATTAATTATATGAAATAAAATAAAATAACTTTTACAATTTATTTTGACTTAAGAACTAAAAATAAATAATTAACATTACTTAAAGAAAGGAATTGCATTCATTCTAATCGTCATGCAACACAAGATGGTGGCAAATATTTTACAGTCTTTTACATTTCATATATTTTATTTCGAAACAATTTCCTACACATTGATTTAAACAACTTTATCTCCTCCTAACGAATCCAGCATTTTTGGCCAATTTGTAGATCTGATCTCTTGGGATCTTCTCAGCTTCTCTCTCAAAGACTTGCATTTCCTTGTCTCCAAACCACGAGGATTTAGCGAGTGCTGAAGCGACCCTTGGATTATCGTAGAACTTCTTAGACTTGACTAATTCGTCAGGAAGAAGTGATTCGTGGGCAGCGTAAATTTCAACAGCTCTGTGAGGAGGAGCGACTATATCTACTGGCTGATGAGAAGCGGCGAGGTTGTATGCAATTGGTTGGTTTAGAAAGATTTGGGCAATGCAGGAATGTGCTGCCACAGTCAGGGTGATGACGAAAATGAAGAACTGCATTGTTGATAATCTGAAAAAAATAAACAATTTTCATTTTAAAATATTTGATGTGATTACAATAAAATAATTTTTTTTTGGAAAGAAAATCCACAGAATACAAATACTGAATTACAAATAAAATGGTTTCGAACGTAAACGCTGTTATTCTGTATATTTATTTCAATAACAACCAAATTTTATATGGTTTAGTATATTATTTACTCAAATTTATTCCAAATATTAACAAAAATATTTTGAAAATGTATGTTAAAATGAAATCATTTGTCATATTTAATATTTCTTTTTTTTTCAAACAATTTATAACGATATTTATTGTTTTTTTTTTTTAATTTTAGTGAAATTCTTTATTTTTTGCATTTTAGTTATTTAAGTAACATAAATCAAGGGTTGTTTACTTAACATTAATAATTATAAATCTCTCATCTTTCACTCAAAATTTAGTTAAACTATTGTATAGTTGGTTGGCAGAGATTATCACTACGCCATAAAATCCCCATTTTCTACACTTTTCAATAATGTATTAAACAAATATATTACTTTTAAAATATTTAAAAAGTATCACTTTATATTTAAATTAAATCACTCATCATGAGAAAGGAAAAAAAAATTTAATTTATTACAGCAGTATTTGTTTTAATGTATTTAAACTTGTTATCCCTTAAACATCTGGATAAAAGGATGTTTTCGAGCCAAGTGTTACATTTCAATAACATTTATTTAATGTGATGTGACTTGAGATTTTTTTTCCAGTTTATGGTATACGACAAAAAAAATACGAGATTGTGAAGACATGTTACAATTTTTTTTTTACAATAGTTGAAACTGATTTTGCAATTTTAATTTGGGTCAATACAGATGAATACACAAGACAAAATAAACGTATTTCATGTTTTTTTTTTAAAATTGTCACTCTTTTATTCTTCATGATTTTGCAGATGACTAGTGCGTCTTTAATATGCAGTTAAGGATGTATATCTGCCTCGGAACAGGTGTTGCATAATTCATTGTCATTGGTCACGCAACAGTAGGTGATAAATATGCTGGTAGAATGTGACTATCTTGGTAACGCAATTAGGTCAAATCGTTATGAGTACGGATAGATCATTTTCATAAATATTATAAAGGTTTAAGCAAGATCATTTGGACATTAATGAGGAAAATGTAACTGAGGCTTTGCAAGGTTAAATTGTTTGTTGTGTGAATGTGAACAAATATATATTTTTTATTGAAGGTTATGTGATTTTTTTCTAAATTGAATTGATGAACAATTTTTAATAAAATTTTTCTTTAAATATAATAAAAAATTGAAAAACTGTTTAATCCACTTGAAAATATACATTTGACCCAACAAGTTTAAAGTCGTATGCGACTTATCTTTAGGAGGTATTTCGAAATAACCAAATACCCCTAAAGATGAGTCGCGTATAACTTGAAACTGGTTGGCATAAACACATATTTTGTAGTGGATTTAATAGTGCTTCAATTTTCAAATATATTTGAATAAACATGAATTTCAATAGTGTTAAGCTAAAACTCGAGTAATATTAAAATAGTGATTATCAAATTTTTTAAAATCTTTCGTTTCCTTTAATATATGGTATATTCGAATTAATGATTCGGACAAATTGAATAACGTAGTTGGGAGATAATATTGTTTTCGATCCCGGTAATTGATCCTGCGGGCTTAGAACCACTGGATTAGGCACGTAATTCACGATTCGTAATGTGTGAATAGTGTTGTCGTGTACTCGCACGCACCGAGTGCCTGTGCGAGTATTGTTACCAGACAAACTCTTTCACTAATTGGTACCACTTTTTTTGTGTATTTTCGGGAATCGAACCCGAAACTGCCAGGTGGAAATAAACGTCTTAGACCACGGTGTAATATAATTATTAGTTAATTTGGCATTCCATTCTATAAAGAGGATGATTTGTACCAATAAAAAATTGAAGGAAAGTAGACAGCATGAGAATATGTAGGAACTACTGTAGTTCTAAATATTTCAAAACTTTAGGACAACACATTCACATATGTGACTGTAAATTAATGGAGAATTTAGTGAGAGTAGGTGGGACACGTTAAACGGACGAGGGAAATTTACAATTGAGTTAAGGTTGTATATGGTGTGTAGAGGATATGTCGAGGGTCTCCTCACACGTGCAGATAGGGTTAACTTTTATATAGATACCATAAAGGCTGCTTCCTAACAGACAGTGACCTATTCTTATCCTGTGACAGATACATTTCACTTGGACAGTTTTTTTTCTGGAACCAAGGTTTAGTGGGTATTTTAACCTGAATATTTCTGTTATCAGCGCCCGTTTTGCTACTATACAGCTTTCAGGTATTTGACCAACTGGTGAGTTAATGTTTTTTTGCCTGCGACATGATATCCTGGGTAAAAGTTACGTAGTTTAAGGAGAAGGAACCGAAAACTGTTGCATCTTTTGCCAGACAGTCAGTGATTTCATTTCCGTGTGTACCTTGGTGAGCGGGAATCCACACAAATGTGATGACTTTGATATTATTCTAAAGAATCACGGGGTAGTTTTATTTGAATTATTGTATCACACCTGTCTGCTTTAACAGCTTTGTGAAATTTATTATTTTACGACAATATTCTGATAATTTAAAGGATGGAAAAAAGGTGCGTTTTATAAACTCGTTCATGCAAAAATAAAGAAATACGCGTTTGCGTTCTACCAATTTGATTGTTTTTGTCATTCATACTTAAGGTGTTTTTGTATTTTGAAGTCGGAAATCAAATAAATAACTTAGTGCTGTATTTGAATGGTTGAATTAAAATAGGCACTAAGTACCAAAAAAAACAAAAAAACTAAGTATGCGGTTTCATTATACGAGTATATGACATGTAGAACGAAACTGCATACATAGTTTTTTTTGCTACTTAGTACCTATTTTAATTCAACCATTAGTTTGTCGTTCTGGCTTGAATGCCATGTATTTTTTTTGGCTCTGAAATTTCTGTATTTTATTGAGTTCTAGTTGATTTCATATTCGATCAACTAGAACTATTTAAAAAAAAACTGGGTTAATTGCAAGAAATTAATCGATCTTTTTGAAGAAAACTGGTCAATTGGAAATTATTTGCACACTAATGAAATGTATATACGTAAACCGTTAATGCAAACATTACGAAATTATTGTCAATTTTGATGATCCCCTTAGTCTTGTTTGTAAAATGCTAGCGTTCCATCCGGAGATTTATGGTTCGATTCCCGATAATGCCCAATTTATTTTTTAAAACATCTTTAATATATATTTGATAGATCGGAATAAAGTGTAACATGAAAAATATTAACACAATACAAAATAACTTGAAGTTTATATTTGTGGACCTACATTTCAGTTTGTAAAGTTTAAAACGTTATACCTCATCGGAAATTGCTTAAATATAACAATTACCAAAAACTGAACAAATATCGAAGATTTGAATAGATAAAACAAATTATCAAAATGAAAATTACACCCTTAAAATGTCAATAATGTGTTTTGAAGATTTGACATAAGTTTTTGTTGTTAAGTCTGTTTATATTATGACCTGAAACAGCATCCAAAACTCTTGAAGAAATAAAACATTATTATTAGCGCGATCAAATTGCTGAAAAAAATCACGTTACAAAGGACTATTAAAGTTTTGAGGCTTTAACAAAGATGTGGTACAAAACACACCATTTAACTTATCTGTTGCAGTTTTGTAAAACCTGTCATCTCAAGCGTGCTTCAAAAATTTTTCTTGAATAACAACTTACGACCAGTAAATTCACATAAAATAATAACAAATATGGAGATATTTGCTGAGGATCGAACTCGAAACGACCTAATGTAAGCATGGTGATTTGTTAACTAGGTCACTGCACCAACAGTAAAAAGATGTAAAAAAAAGTTATAAAGTTATTTATTGTTTAAGTAAAATAGAAAACGCCACTAATATTTCTATGAATTATTTTCATCACAGTTTGCAAAAAAAATGTTGTAACAAATATTGTTTCATACAGAATTTTAAAAAGAAATAAATTATGATTCCAAGAGGTGCATGGTCGCGCGGTAACGCACTGGACTTCCGTGCGGAAGGTCGTCGGTTCGAACCCAGCGCTGTGCTACTCTCCTCGAACGACACAGGCACTTTTTCCGCCTAGTGTTCGATGGCATAAGGATACCTATGACTTCGGTCATATCTATTCTTTAAAAAATTAAAGACATTTCCACAGAATTTTTAAGATTACAATTAAAGATGATTTTTGGTTAAAAAGTGAATATTAATAATGAAAAAAAAAACAATTTATATAGCACCGGTCAGGGAGCAGGCTCTTCAATGGCGTTCAACTTGGGATTCGAACCCACTCTAAATATAAGCTCAGTGTTACGCAAGGTGGTGGGTGTGGTCATTCGATTAGGTAATTTCCTGTATCCGCATATGTTTAAAAATACATGTTTGGTAAGAACACCTCAAAATATTAAGCAAAGGAAGATGAACTAAAAAAAACGTTTGTAGATTTTTCGATGGAAAACAAATTCAGATGGAATAAGGACTGAATTTACAATCTAAAATACACAAGTTTTCTTTGCCCTAGATCATTTCCCATAGATGACCTTCGTGGCCTGGTGGTAGGACGCTAGTCTGACGATCCGGACGTTGCGGGCTCGATCCCCGCTGGAACCCAGATTTAAAAAAAAGGAATTCAAGTCTGGTTTTCACTTATGACCCATAAAAACATTTTTATGGTTGGTTGGAAGAGATTACCACATGGCAATAAACTTACCAAGTTAAATAAAAATCATTGCCACAGCTAATGTTTTGTTTGATATCAAGATTATGCCATTAAATAATGTTCAAGGATTATAAGTCCATGATAACATGTTTAGGAAACCCTGAGGTATTTTTAAATGCCCCCATCTCTCTTGTAAGTGGCTCTTTTCAGAAACAAACATCATTAATAGTGATTTTGATATAATTTCAATGTTATTGCATAGTTTATATTTGATCATAAATCCTTTGTCATCAAAAGAATGACACGATCATTGGACTATGCTGATTTCACATTTTTACTTTTATTGCATAACAGCTGTGTTTACCTATAGACGTTTTAACACGGTCATTTGAATGCATGGCTTTGATTTGCTCCGTAACACTTCTTTCTTTGTATATGGGCTTTACAGATTTCATTTCATTATTATTTAATCGACTTCCGCGGACAATGAAACTTGACTGAATGAATCGGTGACAAAATCAAGCGTTGCGAATATATTTACGCCATGTTTGTTTTATGAATATAGATGTTAATTGCAAATGATTCAATGCATGTTATATGTTAAAACAATAGTTGACAAATTATATCATATATTAAAATGATAGTTGATAAAAAATACTGTTTAAATATTTAAAAAAAGGCACATTTTACACCGATAGTGACCATTTTTGATTATATTGAAAAATTCCTTAACAAATCACTTCAATTACTTTGTGATAAAAAATAGGGATGTTAACCCATCAAGAATCAAAACTAGAATTGCCAAACCACAGGACAGTTCTACCAACATGATAGATTTATTTATTTATACCAAAAATAAAATTTTTGTGTAAAATCGAAATTAAATTTTTTTTTTGAAACATCCAACATATTTCTATTAATGCTCGAGTAATAATAATTTCAATTTTATTTATCAGGAACGTCAATAATTTTGTTGAAATAACACATATTATTTATTTAAAAAAAAATGCGTGTAAAAGTAAAACAAACAAAATTATTATAAAAATATTTGAAAAGCGAGAATATATTATTTTACATAGGAAAAAATAATCAACTGAAGCAAAAATAATAGCTTTAATTAATCAAATAAAATAATTAACTACTAGTCGATTGTATTCAAATTTATCCATACAGTGTAATAGATTTTTTCGTTATGTTTTTTACATTTTTTTTCAATCAATCAAAAAGTTGTCAAAATATCTTTATGCAAAAAAAGCCGCCAGACAGAAACGTTTTATTTGGTCACTTCGGGAAATCGAACTTGAAACACATTTTTCTACCACTAGAAAACGCATACAATCAAATGAATGAGTAAATAAAAATAAATTACAGATTTAAAGATCACCCAAAAAATGTATTAATTAAATTTGGGAAAAAAGTTCTTTTCGTCACGATGAAAACACAAAATCAATCTAAACAAATACACGAAAGACACAAAAAAAAATCACTTACATGTCAATAAGACACTGCAAAGTGCGAACAAAAACACTCGAGGTGCGCTTGAGAAAAGCAAGTATGGTCAACTGATGCAGGGTATGCCTATTGGAAACCATTTATATCTCAGCCAGGTCCTGACCTTCAGTCTCAACACTTCCGTAACTCATTCATACGTCGCGGGGCTCACGGGCGCGGTGCTGAGTGCGGTGCTTAACACTTAAGCCCAGTTAAGCCTCAAAGGACGACTTACTGCCAAGTTAACCATGATGCTGTTATAAAAGTGCATTTATCTCACTGATCGATGTTTATGATATTTTTTTATTGTTTTTAAATTATCGTATCGTTGGAGAATTATCTGTGAATTATTTTTTCTCACACCTTTTATTAGCAACATTGAAGTTTTGTACCCTGACTTGATTGTGTGACTAAATTTGATTTTATTCCTTGGTATTACGTTGCTTACTATCCAACTATGTTGGAAAATGTATGGTTTTATGTTCCTGATAACTATGAGTATTTGAGTTGAGATACAGAAATATCAACCCTTTTGGACTGACAATAAGTAGAACCAACTTGTCAAGTGCTCTTATTAATGCGGATTATCTCTTTTGGATATAGCCTCGAATATTGACATCTTCAACACTTCAGAAATAGTTTTTAAAGAAAGCATTTTGATTTTTTTTTGTACAGGAAGTTGGTGGTTTTGACTTAAAAATTATTTCTTATTTGTAATTTTTTATTTCTTGTTAGTGTGTGTATTTATCTTTAAGCTTTGTATGTTATTGGGTTTATTTTTTATTGTGTTATTGTTACTGTATTTATAAGTTTTTTTAAATAAATAAATCTTAGTTATTTTAAAATTTTCATTTCATATCTTAAAAAGTTTGTTAACTGGATTGTATTTTTCAGTAAAAATAGTCTCAGTTATCATTTGAATATAATATATATGACCGAAGTCATAAATATCATTATACCTACGAGTACGAGGTAGAAAACATGTTATTCCAGGGGAGTAGCTTAGCGAAGGTGTTAAACTACCGACCTTCTGGATTTAAGATCAGGGAGTTACTACCCACCCATGTATCTTTAACTTTCTACTAAAAATGTTTTTTTCATGTATTGTATATCACTTTCGTTGTGTATAGTATAATCTGATAGGTTTATTGCCATGTGGCAGTCTCTTCCAGTCATCCAAAGAACCAGACTGAAATCCATTTTATAAAAACTCTCCAGCACTCAGGTTAGGAAACATGCGTCTTATCAACTTATCATAATTTAATATCAAGTAGTTAAATTAAGTATTTAAAAATCAATTAACATATGTATTTAAATTAAAATATACCATTAACATTGATATAATTTATTCGTATGTACGAGTACCCTTCAATTTATCCGAATTGATTATACGGACATGTTGAAAAGCAGGACCGAAAAAGACAATATTGCCTTCGGCCCCATTAATCGACAATTTGGTTTAAGAACCATTGGAGTAAGCACGTAACTCATCATTATATGATATGTGTTGACGATTGCACCGCAAGAGGAGTAATAATGTTACCGGACGAACTTTTAAATCAAACTAGAACCCTTTTAATTTTATGTTTTGAGTAACAACGGAAATCGAACCCGAAATCCCCGGGTGGAACATAAGCGTCTTACTTTCTTGGCCGAATTTGTATTAAGAATTAATTTCAAGTTTTAATACAATATTAAATAACGGATTATTCATGTTTTTGATTGAACGAAAACACTCTTGAACGTTTAACATGAGTAAGCGCTGAAAAGGTTTGGAAAATATATCGGTTAAAAATAAATTTTAGAAAGTTTCATGTTAGATAATAAAATAATATAACGATTAGATGTATTAGTGTAGATATAACAGATATAATTTGGACAAACAGATTAAGACAAGAGTGATTGAAGCAAATTTCTTACATTTAGCTCAAATGAAACACTAGTAAAGGTACGAGAAATTAAAAAAAAAATTGAAAAAATAACGTTGAAAGAATATGATGAAATAAAAATGGTTTGAAATGTGTAGCTTTCACTTACTCGTATACGAAAAGATTTACACCATAGATTTAGATAGTTTATATTTGATTTTTTTTCACGATTCCCTCGAATATTCAAATTATGATTTTTTTGTCTCTTGTGACGAAAAATATCACTACACAGGTGGCCACTGAAAGACTGAAGGGTTTGATTGAAGGGCCACTGAAAGACTGAAGGGTGTTAATGCCCAAACTATATCAACATGCTCTTTTCACCCCTTTTACTATAAATTTATCTGCATACTTAATAATAACTGTATTTGTTATTCTGTCGTTCATCGTACTCTTTGCAGCGC